>CANJKZ010000030.1:6222500-6530000 GCA_947471745.1 Closterium sp. Naga37s-1
AGATTATTCGTGCTCCTTTCTGTTACATTCTCGAAGTCCTTGCTGAATTGCTTAGGTACTTCCCTTCATCTCAACTGTGTGCGTATAGGTGTGTGCATCCATGTAATAATGTGCTTTGAAATTTATTTAGCGACATGGAAAATGTGAATAGTTTCCAAGACGTGTTACAAGGGCGGTGGTGTATACATGGGAGGATCGAAGTCACGAGATTCAAGAAGGCCTGTAGTGTATGTTGGAGTAACCTGAAAGTCGCTTCTAGCATCCTAGAAGGTGCAACCTTACCGCACCTGCTACTAGCGAAGCAACATCTGTACCACTACCGCGTTAGCCCATATAGGCCACGCAGGTCAACAGTCGCGGGCCAACTGTCGCGACTGTTGACCAACCTGGACCAAGCAGTTGCGAGTTGCTTCAGGTATCGCAACTATATCAGAGGTTACAAATAGCATCGAGGTAACCGTAGGGATCGCAATAGCCACTGCTACTGTAGTGATATCTGTGTTACCGTTGATCAGGGAATGTAACCTTCAGAGTACATGGCTAGCTATGATATATATATTGCCTGTAATGTTTTATCATAATCAATCTTGTCATTTACATTCACTATGATCAAGTTTCTACTATAAAGACTTCCGCAGTCTACTCTAACAATCTTATTAATGGAAAGCGTGCGAATCTAAAAGCATAGTACGAGATTAGGTCTGCCGACTTTGACATACCATTGTGTGCAGCTCACGTATCCTTATAATATGAGCAGGTACGCGTTGGAAAGGTCTCAATCTCTACTCTCCAGAACGGCAGTGTACGCCTTTAACCAAGATCAAGGCCAATTTTTATCGCGCTTTGAGTGCGGCAGGGTATCCTGGTGGAATCACTTGGCAGTTATGGATTAGATATAGAGAATAGCTATAGCAAGATTTCAGATCTGAAAAGTCACGAGTTTGAAAATGTACACTAGCCCAACCCTCGCCCTACAACAATCTCCAACAACCCGAAGGGCCTCAGAAGTAGCACCAGATGTTGTAGTGAGTAGTGGGGGTTTGATGGTGCTTGTTGGTGCGAGTTCAATTCTAGCTCGCAACAAGTCCAACGATCACATTTTGCCCAAGCCCTTAGCCCACAACCAGCTAGAGCAAAATACCACAACCACCTACACAATCATCACTTATCCTATCCAAAGACCCGTCCTCATTCTAACATGATATGAGAGCAAGTTTGGATGATAAGATATGCTAAAACCAAGTCCTGCAACTAAAACTTTATTATAAATATCTGGCGGTACAAGCTTTCATCATGCCAGGCGCTGACTGCGGGGAAACTGGAGAAAATCCATTACATCAACCTTGTAATGTCACCTCAGGAGTGACATCTGTTGATCCTGCTCTAATTGATAAACTCATCACCCACATCAACGCCCTGGAGAGCCATCACCATTTGATGAGCGTTGACGGCTCAAGCTACGCTAGGAGACCCCCCGATCCCCAAGGACCATACTCTGAGCGCTCGTTCACCTTCGACAATCGTCAAGGGCAGATACCTGCTTAATCACAACAAGCGCATTTCGAGGCAATGGCATCAATCCAAAGAAAAGTTCCTATCAACCTCGAAGCTGCAGACAAGCACTCAATTCGGCAGGAAGGATTTCTACACCTGGAGCTTCGAATTCGAGCTCCTGGCTCAAAGCACGCATATCTGGATGTATTATGACGGTACATTACCTTTCCCCAGCGACGGATCACCTCAGGAGAAGGCGCAGCATTACAACGAATCGTTGCTCGCCTACACCATCCTGATTTGCAGCTTGTCACCCGCAGAGCTGCTCGCCATCCGCTCCTTCAAGAACCAGTGGGCGCCATCACAGCAGTTTTGGGAGTACCTGCGGACAATGTACATGGCAACAGACTCGGTGACGCTCAGTCTTATACTAAGCCAGCTCAACAAAGTCAGAATGTTTCCTGGCAAGAAGGCAAGAGCATACATCAACCGCTGCATAAATGTAAGGGACCAGTTCAAGAAACGCGGCGGACACTTCCCTGACGATATGTTCGTGACCATCATCCTCGCTGGCCTGTGTCTGGAGTGGCGTCAGTGAAAGTAACTCCTTCGCACCCAAGGCGCAATCTCAGAGTCCTCGCTCTGCGCAACTCTCTTTGCCGAGCAGCAGGAGATCGACATGTATAATGAAAGAGGCAACCAGAAGGAGAAAAACGTAATATACGCGGGAAGCGTAGAATCAACACCAAACAAAAGGAAACTATTCTGAAAGTACTACAAGAAAATGAGTCACACCATGAAGCAGTGCTACAAAAGCAAAAGAGCAGAAAACGGCAACAACAACAACAACAACAACAACAATTACGCGCAAGGACAATCGGGGATAACTCCTTACCAGCAAGTCGCCGGACCTCCTGCACGCAACCAAACCATATCTCCGCCCGCTGTTGCCAGCACTTCACAAGCCCCGTCGCGCATTCTTGCTGACAACAGTAAAGGCAAGAGCAATGTGTTAACCTGCATGGTGCGTCGCGAACCACCTCGAATCAACCGACATTACCGTTACATCTACAGCTGGGAAGATATGTTCCGGGACCCACCTGCTGAAGAAGAAAGATCTGTTGAAGCCGACAAAGACAACGATCCAACTTTCGACGAGCTGACAGTCGGGCGAATCCCCTTTGTCTGGGAAGCACCACAATGGATCGCGGAATCGCCACCTTCACGCTGGAACTATGAGCAAAATTCAGACATGGAGCATCACATCACACCACTCATTGCAAACGTCGCAAAAGAAAAATACGATGTCAACAAGTGGTACCTGGATAGCAGATGCGGTCAACATATGGTCGCCTTCGACCGCTTCATCCTTAATAGTGAGGAACTCATCAGCGACGTGGAGATCATTGTCGCGAACAATCAATAGATATGGGCGAGACGACGCGGAGAAATTCAGCCCGAGTATTAAGACACGAACTTTTTGATTCACATCAGCGACGTACTCGTGGTCCCTAGTCTTCGCTTCAACCTTCTCTCCGCTGCCCAACTGATGAAGTGTGGTGTCTGACAGCAGTCACACGAAATGGAATTTCACGTAATCTACAAGAACACCCTCATCGAAAAAGCAAGAAGCGAAAACGGCGTGTTCGTACTAAACTTCGACGCACCAGGGAACATGGGCTTCAGAGATCGCATCGTTTTCCTTGAACCACACGAACACCCTTCGCCGCCTGCTGGACTCATTTCGCCGAAACGAATCTGGAAAGACCAAGCCCAGATGGACTGTGCCGCTCTCTCGCCGTTCCCGTCGCTTCATCTTTGAACCCTGCAAACACAGGATCAGAAGCGGTGGAAGAAGAAGTAACGAGCCAAGGAGGATGGGGACCAGGAGCTTGGCCAAGAGTTGAGCAACCTAAAGGTTGGGACGTAGCTACCGACTGGGACACGGTAGATGTCGAATGGGAGATGCGCGGAACAGGCTGGGGACCTCCACCCCAACAAGCAACCGAAACTGGAGAAGGAGGCATCACCCGACATCCTCCAAGCACAGAAGAACAGGAGCCATAAGTAACCAAAGTGACGCGAGAATAAATCATTGTCGACGTGACCGAGCATGCAACAGAGTTACCTGCTCCCGAGAGTAAAACTCACCCGAATTCAGACCTCATCCCATCCCGGTCACAACCGACGGAAGCAGCTACTACCACTTCGACACGAAGGGAGCACCAATCAGTGACGTTGCACGAAAAGTCGCCGTCACTCAATCCAAAGAAGGTCGCGGCCCTGATGAAACTCTAGGTCCTTATCCAGGCTCGCATATGCTCCCCGTGACAACTGACACGAGAACCATCGGCGACTCCCAAGGTGTGATACAAGGGATGCGCCTCGAAACTCTTCACGCTGTAGTTGTTCAGGTTCTAGCGACAGATGAACCTGCAGACAGAACAAGAAGTCCAACAGCAGCAGACAGATTAGCACAATAGAAGCGGCTGTATGCCCGAACATGTGGTTATCGTGCTGAAGCAAACATATGGCACCAACGACTGGGACACCCATCCGTCGAATCACTCAAGAAATCGATAAACGCAAAGGTGTTTGCGGAAGACGCGGTACTACTGCCGGACGGAAACAAACCCCAACCAAAAACAGACATACCCACCTGCATCGTTTGTCCAGAAGCGGCCTTAGCACACAAACCCTTTCCAGAAAATTCACGGGGCTGAATGATTCGAGCCGTTGGATAAGGCTTACAGCGATTTCCTGTGCCTCACCACTCCTGGACTTAAAGGAGAGTACTACACTGTTACCTTCATCGACAAAGCTATGCGGTTTGTCTGGGCCGGAAACGTCTCCAGTTGCGACCCCGCCTTCGACTGCTTCTACATGTGGCTGAAAATGGCACAAACACAATCCGAGGGCAGGAAGCTGAAAGCCTTATAGACAGACGGAGAAGCAGAGTACACCAACGAGAGGTTCAGGAAGTTCTGCGCGAAGAACCGGATCAAGTGGGTGATCTTGCAGCCCTACGCTCACGAGCAGCATGGTTTGGCTGAAAGAACCAACAGGAGCGTCGCGACAAAAATGAGGGCCCTCATGAAGCAGTCAGCTGTGCCAACCGCTTACTCGCCCTACGCAATGGCTCATGCTGTGCGCCTGCACAACGTTTTGTCTTCGAAGGCCCTGCCCAACAACAGTTCGCCATTTAAGGAGTGGAGGGGAAAATTCAGACACACAGATGTTAAGAATGTTCGGGTGCATGGTACAGTACCGGCCCCACACTGCTCGAATAGGAAAATTCGAGGATTGTGGAAGATGGGCATCCACCTCGGCATCGAAACAGAGTACCACGCATGGACCATCCTCGACTTCGCCACCCACCAAGTCACGTGTTCACGTGACTGCACCTTCTACGAAAGGCTCACGCTGCCACTGTTTCGCCAGCACCGCACTGTACAGCAAGCACCAGACAACATTTTCCAGGAGGAGAACAGCTTCGCAAACGACCAAGACGAAACTGACGTGGCAGAGCAAGTGTTGGAAAATCAAATCGAAAGCGAGCTACCCTTCATCCTCGTTACAACATTCTTCAACATACCAACATTCATCCCAACCGACGCTGACCCAAGTGAAGCACTCCAAGCTCAGCGAAACTATGAAAGTGCTGAAATGCACTCACCCATGGAAGAAGACCCGAACTTTGATGCTTCTCGCGACAGCATTCGCAACATTCCAGGCGATCACATTGACGAGGACGTGGTCGAAATGACCAACACTGCTGACTCTGGTCTCTACCCGGATTACGTATACTTGGTCTCACCATCGCCGTTCCTGGGAATCAGACAGTTCGCCAGGCTCTACAGGGACCCAACGCAGAAAATGGAGAGCACCCTTGGCCACCGAAGTAGCTGCACTCAAGCGATGCGGCACATGGAAGTTAGTGCCACGATCGGCAGCAAAGGGGAGGAAGATTCTCAGCGGGAAATGGGTTTATCGCATTTAAACGCTGGCAGATGGCTCCATCAACAAGTACAAAGCACACTGGGTAATACGCGGCGATGAGCAGGCACAATCTATCGACTACGATCAAACGTTCGCACACCTCCGTGCGGATTTTAATATGCATCGCCGCTGTGAAGCAGCGCCCGTTCCGGCAAATCAACGTCTCCAACGCGTTCCTCTACGCGATCGTCGACACTATCATTTACGTCGAGCAGCCGCATGCGTTAGAGGATGACGACTCTGCTGTGTGCCTCCTCCAAAAGTCACTGTAAGCAGGCTCCACGATTGTGGCAGCAGTATCTTTAAACGGTACTAATTGAGCTCGGTTTTCAGCAGCTGCCGCACGACCAAGGCATGTACCAGCTCGAGTTTAGCAGGAAATGCATCCTACTCATCACCTAAGTGGACGACCTCCTATATACCTGGGACGTCACAGAGCTGCTCGATCGCTTTGAGCACGACATCAAGCAGAAATCCGAAGTGACCGTCTCGCATGACGTCACTCAATTCATGGGGCTCAACATTACCCAAACTTCCGATACTATTCATCTGTCGCCCGCTAAGTACGTCAAAACACTCGCGAAAAAAATTGCATCGCCCCCATCAGCCTCACCACGCCATTCCGATCACCTCCGCCCAATCACGAGCCCGACACCACGCCGCTCTCCGCAGAAGATCACTGTCTCTACCAGCAGCAGCTAGGATGCCTCCTCTTCACCGCCGTCACGTACCAACCGGATTCAACTTGTGCCAACCGCTTACTCGCCCTACGCAATGGCTCATGCTGTGCGCCTGCACAACGTTTTGTCTTCGAAGGCCCTGCCCAACAACAGTTCGCCATTTAAGGAGTGGAGGGGAAAATTCAGACATACAGATGTTAAGAATGTTCGGGTGCATGGTACAGTACCGGCCCCACACTGCTCGAATAGGAAAATTCGAGGATTGTGGAAGATGGGCATCCACCTCGGCATCGAAACAGAGTACCACGCATGGACCATCCTCGACTTCGCCACCCACCAAGTCACGTGTTCACGTGACTGCACCTTCTACGAAAGGCTCACGCTGCCACTGTTTCGCCAGCACCGCACTGTACAGCAAGCACCAGACAACATTTTCCAGGAGGAGCACAGCTTCGCAAACGACCAAGACGAAACTGACGTGGCAGAGCAAGTGTTGGAAAATCAAATCGAAAGCGACCTACCCTTCATCCTCGTTACAACATTCTTCAACATACCAACATTCATCCCAACCGACGCTGACCCAAGTGAAGCACTCCAAGCTCAGCGAAACTATGAAAGTGCTGAAATGCACTCACCAATGGAAGAAGACCCGAACTTTGATGCTTCTCGCGACAGCATTTGCAACATTCCAGGCGATCACATTGACGAGGACGTGGTCGAAATGACCAACACTGCTGACTCTGGTCTCTACCCGGATTACGTATACTTGGTCTCACCATCGCCGTTCCTGGGAATCAGACAGTTCGCCAGGCTCTACAGGGACCCGACGCAGAAAATGGAGAGCACCCTTGGCCACCGAAGTAGCTGCACTCAAGCGATGCGGCACATGGAAGTTAGTGCCACGATCGGCAGCAAAGGGGAGGAAGATTCTCAGCGGGAAATGGGTTTATCGCATTTAAACGCTGGCAGATGGCTCCATCAACAAGTACAAAGCACACTGGGTAATACGCGGCGATGAGCAGGCACAATCTATCGACTACGATCAAACGTTCGCACACCTCCGTGCGGATTTTAATATGCATCGCCGCTGTGAAGCAGCGCCCGTTCCGGCAAATCAACGTCTCCAACGCGTTCCTCTACGCGATCGTCGACACTATCATTTACGTCGAGCAGCCGCATGCGTTAGAGGATGACGACTCTGCTGTGTGCCTCCTCCAAAAGTCACTGTAAGCAGGCTCCACGATTGTGGCAACAGTATCTTTAAACGGTACTAATTGAGCTCGGTTTTCAGCAGCTGCCGCACGACCAAGGCATGTACCAGCTCGAGTTTAGCAGGAAATGCATCCTACTCATCACCTAAGTGGATGACCTCCTATATACCTGGGACGGCACAGAGCTGCTCGATCGCTTTGAGCACGACATCAAGCAGAAATCCGAAGTGACCGTCTCGCATGACGTCACTCAATTCATGGGGCTCAACATTACCCAAACTTTCGATACTATTCATCTGTCGCCCGCTAAGTACGTCAAAACACTCGCGAAAAAAATTGCATCGCCCCCATCAGCCTCACCACGCCATTCCGATCACCTCCGCCCAATCACGAGCCCGACACCGCTCTCCGCAGAAGATCACTGTCTCTACCAGCAGCAGCTAGGATGCCTCCTCTTCACCGCCGTCACGTGCCAACCGGATTCATCCTACGCCGCCAGCCAGCTCGCCCAGTACCTTCGCCGAACTGAAGGGGAGCACATGGCGGATCCACGGCGCACACTACAGTATTCCGTCTCTACACCTGACGTCTTCCTGACCTACAAAGCTAACTTAAAGGCTACTCTAAAACTTACGGGCTACGTGGATGCAGACCGTGCAGGAGATGCTGATAGCAGAAGGTCCCGCACGGGATTTATTTTCAAACTTGAGCCTGGAGGACCCATCTCCTGGAACTCCCAAAAGCAGGAGCTTATTGCCCTTTCGTCAGCTGAAGCCGGACTTATCGCCGCAAGCGCAGCATTTCGCGAAGGGCTTTACCTGACGGAGCTCCTGTAGGAAACGAAGATAACGATGAACGGGTCATTCAAGTTAGTGTGCAACAACCATATCATGATCAAGATCGCGAACAAACCTGGCTTCGTCAACCGCACGAAAAAATATTGCACGTCGTTACTTCTTCGTGAAGGAAGAAATCGACAAGGGCAAGGGCAAGCTCACCTACTGCCCAACTGGCGAAATGGCTGCTGACTTCCTGATGAAGAAACTGCCGTATCAGAAATTTCAGTACGGCGTGGATTTGTGCGGAGTCGTCAAGAGGTCCCACATGTCACACCTTCAGGAATGAAGGGGAGTGTTGGAGTAAACCGAAAGTGGCTTCTGGCATTCCAGAAGGTGCAACCTTACCGCACCTGCTATTAGCGAAGCAGCATTTGTACCACTACCCCGTTAGCCCATATAGCGCACGCAGGTCAACAGTCGCAGGTCAACAGTCGCAACTGATGACCAGCCTGAACCAAGCAGTTGCGAGCTGCTTCAACTGTCGCAAGTGTATTGGAGGTTACAAATAGCATCGAGGTAACCGTAGGGATTGCAATAGTCACTGCTACTGTAGAGATACCTGTATTGCCGTTAATAAGGGAGCGTACCCCTTAGAGTACATGGCTAGCTAGGATCTGCATATTGCATGTAATGTTATATTATAATCAATCTTGTCAGTTACATTCACTATGATCAAGGTTCTACTATAAAGAATTGCGCTGTGTACTCTAGCAATCTTATCCTATCCAAAGATCCGTGTACGCATGGGAGTTTCAAAGTCACGAGGTTTAGGGAGTCCTATGGCAAGCGCAGTATTTCCTCGTGGGCTGTTTCGCCTTTGCCCCGTAAAAGGTCACGAAATCATCTCTTGCTAAAGCTCACTAACAACTTTTCAAATTCATTCTTTTTTTTTATTATTATTATGCCATTCTAGGTGCGGGATTTAACCATAAGACGCCCACCATGACCGATTAACCAATCTATTTAGTCCGATAGCGCCAGCCTTGAGCCCGATTCTTGGTGCCAATGTTGCATTCCCTTGTCATTTTAAGAATAAGGAAGGATCTTTGGATAGGATAAGTCTGCTTAGAGAAAAACATCGGAAGTCTTTGTAGTAGGAACCTTGATCGTAGTGAATGTAAATGACAACATTGATTGTAATAAAACATTACTTGCAATATATAGATCCTAGCTAGCCATGTACACTGAGGGGTACATTCCTTTATTAACGGTAATACAGGCATTGCTACAGCAGCAATGACTATTGCGATCCCTTCGGTTACTGCGATGCTGCCTATAACATCTCGAGATAGTTGCGAAAGTTGACCCACCTGCGTGCTATATATGAGCTAACGTGGTAGTGATACAAACGTTGCTTCGCTAGTAGCATGTGCGATAAGGCTATACCTTATGGAATGCTAAGCATGACTTTCGATTTACTCAAACACTCCCCGTCATTCCTGAAGGTGTGCCACGTGGGCTTTCTTGATGACTCCGCACAGATCTGCGCAGTACTGAATTTTCTAACATGGCAACTTCTTCGTCAGAATGGCAGCTGCCATCTCGCTAGTTGGGCAGTCGGTGAGCTGGACTTTGCATTTGTCGATTTCGTCCTTCACGAAGAAGTAACGGAGGGTGATGTGTTTCGTGCAGTTGACGAAGCCAGGTTTGTTCGCGATCTTGATTGCTCTCTTGTTGCCGCACAGTAACCCACACGACCCGTTCATCCTGGTCTTTGTCTCCTGCAAGAGCTCCGTCACGTAAAGTCCTTCGCGAACTGCTGCACTTGCAGCGATGAACTCAGCTTTGGACTGACGAAAGGGCGATGAGCTCCTGTTTCTGGGAGTTCCAGGAGATGGGTCCAGCAGGCTCAAGCTTGAAAATAAATCCCATGCGGGACCTCCTATTACCAGCATCTCCTACGTGGTCTGCATCCACGTAGCCCGTTAGTTGTAGATTAGCCGTTAAATTAGCTTTGTAGGTCAGGCCGACGTCAGGCGCAGAGACGAAGTATTGTAGCATGCACCGTAAATCCGCCATATGCTCCCCTTCACGTCGGCGCAGGTAATGGGCGAGCTGGCTAGCGGCGTAGGATAAATCCGGTCGACACGTAACGACGGCAAAGAGGAGACATCATAGCTGCTGCACGTATAGACGATGATCTGCTGCGGAGAGTGGAGTTGTGTCGGGCTCGTGGTTAGGCGGAGGCGATCGGAATGGTAAGGTGATGTTTACGGGGGCCGAATTTCTTAGTGAGCATTTCGGCGTACTTAGCTACCGACTGATGAATATTATCAGAAGACTGAGTGATGTTGAGCCCCATGAACTGGGTGACGTTGTGAAAGACCGTCACTTCCAGCTTCTCCTTGATGTCACACTCGAAGCGATCGAGAAGCTACGTGTCGTCCCCGGCGTATAGTAGGTCGTCCACGTAGGCGACGAGTAGGAAGAATCTCCCGCGGGACTCGAGCCGGTACATGCCTTGGTCGTGCAGCAGCTACTGGAACCCGAGCTCGATTAGTACCGTGTGTAGTTACTGCGGCTACAGGCGCGGTGCTTGCTTGATGCCGTACAACGACTTCTGGAGGAGTCAGACAGCGGATTCGTCCTCCTCGAACGAGTGCGGCTGCTCGACGTGGATGATGGCGTCGACAATGGCGTACAGAAAGGCGTTCGAGACATCGATTTGACGGAGCGGGCGCTACTTCACACCGGCAATACAGATTAAGATGTGCATGGAGGTGTGTCGTCCGACAGGTGCAAACGTCTGATCATAATCAATGAATTGCTTCTGTTCAAAGCCGCGCACGACCAAGCGCGCTTTGTATTTGTCGATTGAACCGTCCACCATCATTTTTATGCAGAACACATGTTTTCCGGTAAGAATCTTCCTCCCCTTTACTGATGATCGTGGTACTAACATCCATTTGCCGAGTCTTTTTATGCGGAACACCCATTTTTATGCGTCGGGTCCCTGCAGAGCCTGGCGAACTGTTTGTCAAGAACTGAACTACTGAATGAATGACTAACAATGAACAAACAAGGGAAGATATAGTAAACCCTAACCTTAACCCTAGCACAAATGTAATACACCTAGACTAGAACATACAAACTATAACAAATATAGTTTGAGACACCCACATAGTGTAGATGACGGTAGTCCTGTAGAAGGCAACACACATCTTAGGATGGATCACGAAGTCACCACACAGTCTGAGATCAAGGGTCACAGGACCAGTCAGCAAGAACAAGCAACGGTCACAAGACCAGTCCACAAGAACAAAACAAATCTTCAGGGTGGATCTCACGATCACCACACAGTTTGCGAACAAGCAAGAGGCCACAAGGCTATCAACGGGAGTCGTGTGGTGGCCCCGTCCTCGCTTGGGCGGAGCCGACTTCGTGGTCGGGTGTGAGGGGAGCAGCCGACCTGCAGCAGTGGGCGAGCTAGTTGACGAGGAGGTCGACCTGCACGAGGGCCACTGCACGGGCGCCGACTTCAGGGTGGCGCCGACTTCAGGGAGGTCGACCTGGGAAGTCGACCTGCGGAGGACGTCAACTTGGTGACGTCAACTTGGGGGCAGCCGACTTGGCGGTCGACCTGGTGGTTGGTCGACCGGGCCTGCTGGTCGACTTGGTGGTAGGTCGACCAGGAGTGATGTCGACCTGGTGGTCGACCTGACCTGGTGGTCGACGGAGGAGGGGCCGACGTCGACCACGACTCAGGACGCCGAGCAGCTGGGCGTCGAGTAGCAGGGCGTCAACTTGGTGACGCCGACTTCGGGTAGCCGACTTGGGTGGTCGGCTGACAACTGCGCTGGTCGACATGGAGCTGGTCGACCAAGAGTGTTGGTCGACGTGGAGCTGGTCGACCAGGAGGGACGTCGACCTGGAGCTGGTCGACCAGGGGTGTGGTCGACCTGGTGAGGTCGACTTGAGGTGGTCGTCGACTTGGGAGGTCGACGGGCACATAGAGGAGCAGCTGGTCGACGTGGTTGCCCGGTCGACCAGGTTACCTGGGTGACGAGGTTCTGCGGAAGAGTGCGACGGTTGCCCAGGCGAAGTTGGCGAGTCCGACCTCGGTGGTGGTATCCCGAGGTCGACGTGGCTGATCAGATGCAGTCGTCAGTGCCAGGTTGACTTGGTGTGTGCGCTGTGCAGGTGACAAGGCTCAGCACGCCAATCATCTGCGAGCACCTGCGAAGCTGGTGCGATGCTGTACTGCGGGAGCAACGCTGGCACGCCGTCGACCTGCTGTGTTGGCACGCCGTCGACTTTGCACTGCTGGAGCGCGGTCGACCAAGTCGTGCTGGACAACCCTAAACCCTACGTGCGCGTAGGTGACACCAAGGTGATGGACACCCTGGAGGGACGGCTGGAGGATGCGAGGAGACGCCATGAGGCCCAGGAGTACGGGACGATACCTTGGGCGGTCGTTGAGGCTGGACTCCGCTCCGTGTGGGCGACGGAGCACCCCCCTTCTCGACCAGCTTCACCTCGACCGGTGACCAACGAAGGCGGCGTCGACGTGGGCATCAACGCCGGAGGTGGCCAAGTCGGCAGCAGTGCGGGAGGCACGTCGAGGCAGAGAGGTGTGATTCACGCCGATGAAGTCGGCGGCGTTCAGATGCGAGGGGTGCAGTCGTCGGCGGCTGCAGGCTCCTCGCAGGGCGACGTCGGAGGACGACGAAGCGGTTTGTCGCCGATGTCGGCGACCCAGGTGACGGCGGGCGGTATTGCACCGAGCTATGGCTACTTCAAGTTTGCGCCGGATAGGATCTTGGTCACCCCACCGCTCGTTGGTCGACAGGACATCCTCACCTGGAAGGAAGCCATCGAGCCCCAGCTGGAGATGGCTGGGCTGATCAACTTTGCCCGAGGAGCCGTGGTGACGCCGGACGACCCCGACCTGCGTGCGGAGTTTCGCGCCGTGCAGCTGTTGACCTTCATGGTCAGATCGCCTTGAAGTGGTGTCGGGAGTACCTCGACGCCGGCCACCAGGCGTGGCACTTCATTGAGTCGACCTACCAAGTCACCGACGACCTGTTCATCGCCCAGCTGGAGGGACAGCTGACGCACCTGTGTATGGGCGACGAGGAGACGGCGACCGACTACTGCAACCGAGCCCGACGAATTTTCGCCACCATCAGGATGGCCGGCGCGCAGTACTCGACGGCGTCGTACGTCACCCACGTCATGCAGGGACTTTCGAGCAACTACAACCTCCTGAAGCGGCTGTCAATGGCGCCGGGCACAAGGACGACGCTCAACGAGGACAACTTGACCTCGTACATCCTGCAGGACGAGGCGATGCAGGAGGCAGAGCGGTCCCAGGAGCTCTTGGCGCAGGCCAACTTCGTCGCCCCGGCGAAGCAAGGAGGTCGACCGGGGCAGCGCGGACAGTCTGGCGGCGGAGGTGGCAGTGGCTGGAAGCCGGCCAAGGAGGTCGACAAGAAGAGGTCGACCAAGGATAGCGGTCGAGGAGGAGGAAGTCGACGTCGGGAGTGCTGGCTGTGCGGCGACCCCGACCACCTCTCCTTCGAGTGCCCCGACCGCAGTGACTCCGACGACGACGACGCCAAGGGAGGCCGCGGGAGGTCTGGCAGTCGTCGTCCTCGTCGAGGAGGAAACAAGCCGCGCAAGGAGTTGCAGTCGAGCAAGTCGACCTCGGCGAAGGACGCCGACTCCTCTGCTGGCGGCAAGGCGCGGGACGACAAGACGGCGTCATGCTCGCTGGTCGGCGTCGTGGAGCCGACCGTCTCGCTGGCACCGGAGGCCGGAGAGGACTTCCAGGCGGTGGCGGCAGCTGTGCAGGCTAACCCGGCGGTGGTCCTGCTCGACAGCGGCTGCTCCCACCACCTGATGGGGACGAAGGAAGTCTTCGTCGACCTGCAGCCGAGCGGCACCATCAAGCACGTGCGCGGCTTCAATGGTGCACTGCAGGACGTCCAGGGCCGAGGTACCGTCGCCCTGCAAGGGAAGGCCGGAAAGCAGGTGCTCATCCCCGACGTGCTGTACGTCCCGGGTGTGCGGGCCAACCTGCTGTCGTCCGGCCAGCTGAAGGAGCACGGCGTGAAGCTGCAGGAGGACGGCGACGGGATGCTCCTCGTCTCGGCAGCATGAGAGGTGCTCGGTCGGGCGATGTACTCGGGGCGAGTCCTCTGCACCGACCTGCGTCCCTGCTCAACGAGGTCGACGTCGCCCACGCCGGAGGTTGTGGCCCTGCGGGCGATTGTCTCCAAGACGAAGTCAACGCCGGACAGGATGCATGCTAGACTTGCGCACGTCGGCATGGACACCATCAGGAGCTTGGCGAAGAACGAGGTCGCCATTGGGCTGGACCTCAAGTCGGCGACGGGCGCTGACTCACCGTGTGTCTCGTGCGTCGGCGGGAAGCTGTCGCGGCACACCTTCCCCGACCAAGGCTCCGACGCCGACGACGTGCTGGCCGTCGTGCACATCGACCTGTGCGGGCCGTTCCGCGTGACTGCCAAGGACGGCAGCTTGTACTTCTTGCTGCTGAAGGACCGCAAGTCCCGCTTCGTGTGGGTGAGGCCGGTCGCCAAGAAGTCGGATGTGCTGCTGGAGTTCCAGAAGTGGCTGGTGTTGGTGGAGAGGCAGACGAAGAAGTCGGTGCTGATGCTATGCTCGGACCGGGGAGGGGAGTTCCTCGGGAAGAAGTTCACCGACTTCGTGGACGGAAAGGGGATCGTCCACGACCTTACCTGCCCGTACACCCCGCAACAGAACGGCATGGCGGAGAGGGAGATGCGGACGGTGGTGGAGTCGGTGCGGACGATGCTGCTGCACATGGGCGTGCAGCACCACTGGTGGCACCTCGCTCTGCGGCAGGCCGTCTGGATCCGTAACTGCCTTGAGAGGTCGACGCTGCCGCCGGGGACGACGCCGTACCAGCTGCTGGTCGGCCAGAAGCCCGACTTGTCGATGGCGAGGGTGTGGGGCTGCATGGCGCAGTTCCTTGTCCCCGAGCAGCAGCGTGGTGGGAAGTTGAAGCCGAAGGCCAGGTGGGGCCTTCACCTTGGCGTGTCGGCGGAGAGCAAGGGCTGGGAGCTCCTCGACATCGACGCCAACCGGGTGGTCACCACGTCGGACGTGGTCTTCTACGAGGAGATGTCGCTGGCCGAGTGGAAGTCGGAGCACGGGTCGGTGTCCGGCCGAATGCCGTCCACTCCGCCAACCGACACCTCGTCGGCGACGCTGCCCCTGCTCGCCGAGGTCGGTGGGCTTGCTGCTGAGGACGACGAGGACGTCCGTCCTCCTTCCCCTCCCTCTTCTGCCCCTCCCCTCGTGGCCGACCTGCGCGGGCTGACCTCGGTGTCGGCCTCCGGCGATGAGGGGAGTAGTGGGACGTCGCCTTTGGCGCCGGCCAAGGGCATCGCCGGTGGCCGACGTGACGAGCGGCAAGTCGACGCGGGAGTGAAGTCGACGTTGACAGGGGCGGAGCAGGTCGAGGAGGAGCAGCCGACTTGGGTGAAGTCGGCGAAGAAGGCAGCTGAGAAGCAGCCGACAGGGGAGCAGGCAGCGGTGAAGCCGACCACGGAGCAGTCGGCAACCAAGCAGTCGGCAGGGACGCCGACCACAGGGGAGAGGTCGACCAGGAAGTCGACCGAGGTGCAGCAGGACGACGAGGGCAGTGAGGACGCCGGGGAGTCCACCAAGAGTGACGTGGTGGAGGTTCGACCTGAACCTCGGAAGTCTGATAGACTTCGGAGGCCGCCGGACTTCTTCGTCCCCGCTGCCTTCACCACGGTGTACGACGTGGACGATGACGACGACCTGCTGTACGACGACGCAGAGGAGGATGAGGAGTTTCCGGAGCTTGACCCGGACATGCTGGCCGACCCCGAGCACCGTTGGGACATCTCGACGATGACGGTGAAGGAGGCGTTGGCGAGCTGGATGGGCCCGGCGGTGAAGGCCGCCATGGAGGAGGAGATCCGCAGCCTCATCAACATGGGCACTTGGGAGCTGGTCGAACGCCCGCCGGGGGTCAACATCATGAAGAACCGGTGGGTGTTGACGACGAAGTACCACGTCGACGACACCGTCGAGCGCGAGAAGGCGAGACTGGTCGTGAAGGGCTTCACCCAGGTGTATGGCGCCGACTACGACGAGACGTTCGCGCCGGTGGGCAGCTACGTCACCCTGAGGATCTTCCTCAGCATCGTCGCCGTCCTCAACCTCAACCTGATGCAGCTCGACATGAAGAACGCCTTCTTGCAGAGCAAGCTCGACCGGGTGCTCTACATGTCCCAGCCGGACTACTTCAACGATGGAACCGGCCGGGTCTGCAAGCTGCTAAAGAGCCTGTACGGGCTGAAGCAGTCGCCGCTGCTGTGGTACTTGGCGCTCAACGACGTGCTGGTCGACGCCGGGTGGAAGAAGAGCCAGGTCGACGAGGCGTTGTACTTCAAGGTCGGCATGGACGACGTGGCCTGCTGGGTGCTGGTCTACGTCGACGACCTGCTCGCTGCCAGCAGCAGCACCGAGATGCTGAAGGAGCTGAAGGAGCTGCTGGAGTCCGCCTTCGAGCTGCGTGAGATCTCGCCGGTGCAGAAGTACCTCGGGCTGGAGATCGTCCGCGAGAGGTCGGCGGAAAAGCTGTGGCTGCACCAGCAGGGCTACGCCGACAAGCTGCGTAGGAGGAGCAGACCGGGCGCACTCCGAAGACGCCGGTCTCGGTCGACGCCTACGCCGAGCTCACCTTCGACGACGAGGAGGCACAGGAGCGACAGGAGGAGCAGTACCGGCAGAAGGTTGGCTCGCTGCAGTTCACGGTGACGACGACGAGGCCGGACATCGCCTTCGCCTGCATCAAACTGGGGAGCGGCCTCACGGTGAGGAGCGACCAGCACTGGCGCGAGGTCGACCGCTGCCTCGCCTACCTCGCCAACACGCGTGACACCGCCCTGGAGTTCGGCGGTGGACCTGAGTCGCTGGAGCTGGTCGGCTACGTGGACGCCGACGACGCCGGTGACAAGCAGAACAGGACGAGCACGGGCGGCTACGTGTTCGTCTACGGAGGGGCCGCAGTCTCCTGGTCGAGCCACCGCATCAAGTGCGCGACGTTGTCGTCAACCGAGTCGGAGTACGTGGCGGCCACCGAAGCCGGCAAGGAGGGACGTCGACTTCGCTTCCTCCTTGCAGAGTTCCGGCAGCTGGATGCCGGAAAACCGACCGTCCTCCGGGTGGACAACAAGTCGGCCATCACGGTCGCCGAGGGCATGGGGTTGACGGGCAACCTCAAGCACATGGAGCGGCGACAGGCCTGGCTGCAGCACATGGTGAGGCGCGGGAAGTTCTCGTTGAGGTACATCCCGACCACCGAGCAGCCGGCCGACTTCCTGACGAAGGCGCTGCACTATCCGGCCTTCAACCGGTGCTCCGTCGCCATCGGCCAGGTGCGCTTGGCCGACGTGGGCGACGAAGTTGACGACGTGCAGCAGTAGGTGCCATGCCCTCTTGCATGGCTGGTGCGGTGGACGACATGCTTTGTGTTAGGTGCAGGTCGACGAGCTAGTCTCCGAGAAGTACTGCCGTGTGGGCAGGGGCCCAAGCGTGAACGCGGCAGGGGAGTGTCAACGGGAGTCGTGTGTTGGCCCCGTCCTCGCTTGGGCGGAGCCGACTTCGTGGTCGGGTGTGAGGGGAGCAGCCGACCTGCAGCAGTGGGCGAGCTGGTTGACAAGGAGGTCGACCTGCACGGGGGCCACTGCACGGGCGCCGACTTCAGGGTGGCGCCGACTTCAGGGAGGTCGACCTGGGAAGTCGACCTGCGGAGGACGTCAACTTGGTGACGTCAACTTGGGGGCAGCCGACTTGGCGGTCGACCTGGTGGTTGGTCAACCGGGCCTGCTGGTCGACTTGGTGGTAGGTCGACCAGGAGTGATGTCGACCTGGTGGTCGACCTGACCTGGTGGTCGACGGAGGAGGGGCCGACGTCGACCACGACTCAGGACGCCGAGCAGCTGGGCGTCGAGTAGCAGGGCGTCAACTTGGTGACGCCGACTTCGGGTAGCCGACTTGGGTGGTCGGCTGACAACTGCGCTGGTCGACATGGAGCTGGTCAACCAGGAGTGTTGGTCGACGTGGAGCTGGTCGACCAGGAGGGACGTCGACCTGGAGCTGGTCGACCAGGGGTGTGGTCGACCTGGTGAGGTCGACTTGAGGTGGTCGTCGACTTGGGAGGTCGACGGGCACATACAGGAGCAGCTGGTCGACGTGGTTGCCCGGTCGACCAGGTTACCTGGGTGACGAGGTTCTGCGGAGGAGTGCGACGGTTGCCCAGGCGAAGTTGGCGAGTCCGACCTCGGTGGTGGTATCCCGAGGTCGACGTGGCTGATCAGATGCAGTCGTCAGTGCCAGGTTGACTTGGTGTGTGCGCTGTGCAGGTGACAAGGCTCAGCACGCCAATCATCTGCGAGCACCTGCGAAGCTGGTGCGATGCTGTACTGCGGGAGCAACGCTGGCACGCCGTCGACCTACTGTGTTGGCACGCCGTCGACTTTGCACTGCTGGAGCGCGGTCGACCAAGTCGTGCTGGAACGCGGTCGACCATGCTGCGCTGGCAGTCGACCGACCTGAATGCTAGCTTTGATGTAGTCTTGCCATGCCAACTTCATTGGACCATTGGTGTCAACTTTCTCTAGTGAAACTCTTGCCAAATTACCCCGTGGTCTAGCAAGCAGTGTGTGCACTAGGAAAACGACTAAGGAACAACGAACGCAGAGATCACACGAGCACCCGTGCCTAGCCCGTAGTCTAGCTCGCGTTGTAGTAGTTATCTCCGCAAAGGCCAGTCCACATGCAAGCAAATAGCAAATATAGGAGATGCAAGAGTACAAGACAAGCAAGAAAAGCATCTCTATGTAAGCAAGAGAGGACGGGCAAAGCACAAGGCCCAGCTGGGTGCAGAAACGCTGATGGCCACAAAGCGGCAACGCCTTTGTGAAAACATCTACAGTGTTGGCCTCATAGACCACACGTACCACGCGGGCCTGGCCACGCTGCTGCAACTCGCGCCGAAGGAAGTAACGAAGCTGGATGTACTTCGCCTTCCCAACCAGTCGGAGCTCCTCGCACAACAGGACTGCAGACATGTTGTCAGCGAACAAGACTGGGGGAGAGCGAGGCCGCTCACCATGGTCGGTGAGGAGGAAAGACAGCCAACGAAGCTCCTGTGCGGTCATGGCCACAGCGTACACCTCTGCCTCATAGCTGGAGCTAGCGAAGGACGACGCCCGAGTCGACCTCCACGAGACAGCCCCGGTCCCAAGGCTGAAGCAGTAACCCTATGAAGACCTGTATGTCTGGGCACAGTCCGCGAACGACGATTCCAAGTAACATGTGAGCGTAACAGGCTGCTTCCCTCCAAAAACAAGTCCCATGCCTGATGTGCTCGTCACATAATTCAGCACCCTCTTAGCAGCCAACCAGTGGGAAGTTCGGTGTCTCCCAGGCGCAACAAAGCGCGCAAGGACACTGAGAGGGAAAGCCAAGTCTGGACGAGTACAGGTCATCAGGTACATGAGACAACCCACCAATTCATGATATGGACCACTGGACTCGAATGACTCGTCCGAAGGTGGAGCCGTGACTCCATGATCCACAATAAGAGGGGTGAGCTGTACCTTGGAGAACTGGAAGCGAAACCGTGTGAGGATCTGCTCGACCGTATGCGACAGCGTCAGCGTAATTATGCGAGCTGCCCTGTCCCTGGTGATCTGCAGGCCAAGGTAGCGCTGCAGCTCACCTAGGTCAGTGCAAGTGTGTCTCCTCTGCAGTTCCTCCTTAACTGAGGCAAGTGCGGTGCCTCCAGGAGTGGCGAAGACTGTCAAACTGTTATGATGTTCATATTGTGTAGGCTGTAGTGGGGTAGCCCATAAGGGGTACAACCCAATTAGGGTTAGTACTTGTACCCACTTTGATCTTAGTTCATTCATTCTCGTTCAGTTCCTTGACATGGTTTTAGAGTAGGTCCTGTTCCAGGACCGTTTTTTTAGGGCCCACCGATTCGTTAGCTGCCGTAGCGCGCTACCCCACCATTCGCGCTGCTCTGCCCTGCCCTGACCGTCGCGCTGCCCTGCTCTGCCCGCGCGCTGCCATTTCCTGCCCGGGTGCCGCCCTGCTGGCCGCCGCACCGCCCTGCCCTGCCCGCGCGCCGCCCTGCTGGCCGCCGCCCTGCCCTGCCCTGCCTACGCGCCGCCCTGCTGGCCGCCGCCCTGCCCTGCCCTGCCCGCACGCTGCCCCGCTGGCCGCCGCCCTGCCCTGCCAGTTGCGCCGCCCTGCCCTAGCCGTGCGCCGCCCCGCCCTGCCCTGCGCGCTTCCCTAGCGCTTGCGCGCCGCCCTGCCCGTCGCGCCGTCCTTGCTTGCGTGCTTCTCTGCTGCTCGCGCGCCACCCTGCTCTGCCCGCTATGGCTACTCTCAGCGTCCTCACATTCGATCCTGAGGGCCGTCTGATCCAGTTCGATACGTGGCTCGATGACTTACAGCTATTCCTACTGAGCGTTTCTAGCGACGGCGTTTCGTTGTTTGACCTCACGTCTGGAGCCTCTCTCGCCCCTCCCGACACAGCTGACAGTGCGACTCGCTCAGAGTGGCTTACCCGTGACGCTGCTGCTCGCCTAGCCGTTCGCAACCACTTACCGTTAGCCGAACGCGCTCACTTTGGCCAGCACAAGACTGCTAAAGCCCTGTACGGCGCTGTAGTCGCTCGTTACTCCTCCCCTGCCACTGCTGCTCTCAGCCGCCTTATACTGCCCTACCTTTTTCCGGAGCTGTCCGCCTTTGCCTCAGTCGACGACCTCATCACCCACCTTCTCACTAGCGACACTCGCTACCGCGCCGTGCTTCCCACCATGTTTCTAGACGCAAACCCTCCCCCCATGTACATCACTCTCTACTTCATCGTCACCCGCCTCCCTGACTCTCTTAGCGCAGTCAGGGACCTCTTTCTCGCCATGGACCCCACGGACCTCACTGTCGACCTGCTCGAGAAGCACCTCCTTGCAGCTGAGGCTAGCATAGTCGCTGTAGGTGCTGCTCGTGGCACTCCTCGCACTCCCTTCTTTGAGGGGTGTCCCCCCCCCCTCCCCCCTTGCCCCCTCTTTCGCTTCTACTGCTGCTGTTGACTTCCTTCGTGCTGAGGAGGTCGGGGTTGCGTCTGCTCATAGTGGGAGGCACCGCAGCGGCAAGGGCAAGGGAGGCAAGGGTGGTGGGGGTGGCAGCGGTGGAGGCGGTGGTGGGGGCGGTGGAGGCGGTGGAGGTGGCGGTGGTGGCGGAGGGAGTGGTGGTGGGAGTGGAGGCGTTGGTGGCGGCGGTGGTGGCGGCAGTGGGAGTGGTGGCGGCGGCAGTGGTGGCGGCAGTGGGAGTGGTGGCGGCGGCAGTGGTGGCGGTCGGGGAGGAACCGGTCAGAGGGGAGGTTCTGGCGGTGGTCAGAGGTAGCAGCAGCAGCGTCCGCGTGAGACCCCTACGCCCCAGGAGCTTCGTGAGTGGTTTGCTCAGCGTGGGGCGTCTGGGGGTGGTGTTCGCTGCCAGTACGTCATTCGCACAGGTGACCGCGCTGGTCAGACATGCGGGAAGGTTGGTCACACACAGTCCCGCTGCTTCTCCCGTCTTGACGACGCCTGGCGCGCAAAGTTTCCCGACGCGACTGAGCCCCCCCGCTGGCTAGAGCTGCTTAGACAGGGTGTGGATATCTTTGCTCTTGACTATGACGCTATCCTTGCTGCCATGTATGCTTTGACTGTTTGTGCTGAGGGTGACTGTTACCTGTGTGTGCCGCCCGACCAAGGTATATAGGCTGCTGCACTAGGTGTAGTGAGTCTGCTCTCCCTGGTACTCCGCCTGCTGAGGCCTTGCACACCTTCACGCTTGACTCATGTGCTTCCTGCTGTTTCTTTCGCGACAGTACCACAGTCACACCACTCCCTGCACCTGTTGCGGTCATACTGGCTGACCCCTCATGGGGCCCAGTTCTTGCACATTCCTCCACTGTTCTCCCGTGTCCGGCGGTTCCGTCCGGCTCACTCTCAGGTCTTCACCTCCCCTCGTTCTCTACGAACTTGGTGAGTACCGCTGCTCTCCAGGATGCGATGGTCACTACCACCACTCATGGGGGTCAGCGTGTGTCGATCTGCACGTGTACACGGACGGGCCGTCACCTGGCCACGTTCACCCGTCGGCCTGGGTCGAGTCTGTACACACTGACTACTGAGCCTCCTCAGGTATCTGCATCTGGTCAGGTGTCCGCGTCAGGTCCGGTAGCAGCCCCCTGCTCGTGTCGCCTCCTGTCGCACCAGACTCTCCTTTGGCACCACCGCCTTGGTCACCCCTCCCTGCCACGCCTCCGTAGCATGCACTTCCACCTTCTTGTCTCTGGTCTTCCCAGGTCTCTGCCTGCCCTCCCACCCTCGCCCGCCCCTCCCTGCCTTCCCTGTGTCGAGGGGTGGCAGCGCGCCGCTCCTCACTCCTCCTCGTTTCCCTCGACGACTGCTCCCCTGCAGACTCTCCACATGGACGTGTGGGGCCCAGCCCGCGTCCGTGGATAGGGCCGCGAGCGATACTTTTTGCTGGTTGTTGACGAATATTCGCGCTACACCACGGTCTTCCCCTTGCGCATCAAGGGGGAGGTCCATGATGTTTTGATCCCTTGAATCCGCGCTGTCCGTCTCCAGCTCCGCGAGCGGTTCCGCGAAGACCTTCCTGTCCTGCGACCTCCGACCTCTTGCGGGACTTTTGTCGTGAGATTCGCCAGTCGTTCACGCTTCCGGCCTCTCTGCAGCAGAATGGGGTTGCTGAGCGCCGCATTGGCTTAGTCATGGAGGTCGCTCGTACCTCCATGATCCATGCGGCTGCTCCCCATTTTCTGTGGCCGTTTGCGGTCCGGTACGCTGCGCATCAGCTCAACCTCTGGCCCCGTGTCTCCTATCCGGAGACCTCGCCTACACTGCGTTGGACGGGAGAGGTTGGCGATGCGTCGGTGTTCCTGGTCTGGGCCTCTCGTGCCTTTGTCCGCGATACCTCCGCGGACAAGCTCTCCTCCCGCGCCATTCCCTGTGTCTTCCATGGCTTTCCCCCTGACGCGCCTGGCTGGCAGTTTTACCATCCCACCTCGCGCCGTGTCCTGCCCTCTCAGGACGTCACGTTTGACGAGTCGGCTCCCTTTTACCGTCTCTTCCCCTACCGCACTGCCCCTCTCCCCCCCCCCCCCCGCCGCTCTTCCTCGCACCAGGTCCCCCTCCGATAGACCCCCTCCCCCCTCAGGGTCCTGCTCCCTCAGGTGTGTCTCAGGTAGACCCACACCCCTTGGCTGAGCCTGTCGAGGTCGCTGTCGACTCTGGTGCTGCTGGGGTTGGTGCTGCTAGGAATGCTGCGTCTGGGGGTGCTGAGCCTGAGCGTGCGGAGCCTGGGGGTGCTGAGCATGGGGTTGCTGAGTCTGAGGGTGCGGAGCCTGGGGGTGCTGAGCCTGAGCGTGCGGAGCCTGGGGGTGCTGAGCCTGAGGGTGCGGAGCCTGGGGGTACTGAGTCAAAAGGGTGCTGAGCCTGGAGGTACTGTGTCTGCTGGAGGTCCTACGGGTGCCTCATCACGGCGGGAGCCTCTCTCTCCACCGCAGCTGCGCGAGTGGTTTGCTCGGCGCACCCGCCTTCGCATTGGCACTGCTGGAGCTGGGGGGCCTGCCGCTGGAGGCCCTGGAGCTGGAGGCAATGGAGCTGCTGGTCCTGGAGGTGCTGGAGCTGCTGGTCCCAGAGGTGCTCGTACAGGAGGTACTGGAGCTGCTGGAGCTGGTGGTGCTGCAGGCCCTGGAGCTGGAGGCGCTGGAGCTGGAGGTACCGGAGGTGCTGGAGCTGCTGGTCCTGGAGGTCCTCGGTCTGGAGGTACTGGAGCTGCCAGTGCTGGTGGTGCTGCTGGTACTCGAGGTGCTGGAGGTGCTAGAGGTGCTGGAGACGCAGGTCCCGGAGGTGCTCGTCCAGGAGATACTGGAGCTACTGGAGCTGGTGGTGCTGCAGACCCTGGAGCTGGAGGTGCTGGCCCTGGGGGTGCTGGAGCTGTCGGTACTGGTACTGGAGGCACTGTGCGGCTGCGACCGTACTTCGTTCCACTGCTTCGCCAGGTTCTTAGTCTCCCGTCTTCTACTGGCCTTACTCCACCTCTACTAAGACCACCGCCTGACCAGTCGCAGCCACAGTTACAGCCAGACTCCCCACTGCATGCTCCTTCTCCTTACACTGAGTAGACAGACTCTCTTACAGAGCGTCGTGCGCCTGAGTCTCGTCCTGCCTCGCCTGTTCGCGCTGTTCGCACTGGTCGTCGTGTTCCTCGTCCGCGTCCTCCTCCTGTCCCCGGCACTCACGGTATGGCACTTCGTCCTTCCTCTGTTGCACTGCGAGATCCCCTGCCGTCTCCTCCGGCGTCCTCTCTACCTGATGTTCCGGACCCTGAGTCTGACTTGGTTCGTGCTGCCAGCCCTACTGTCACACGTCTCCTAGCCACTGTTGTCACCGACCCTTCGTTTGAGTCCACTGCTGCGTCTGCCCTAGTTGCTGAGCTTGTTGACTTTGCTGCTGCGTGTCGTCTCGATTACGCCGCTAGTCTTGTTGCTGAGTCTGCGTCTGACTGTCCTCCGTCCGTCGGGGGTGAGTGTGCTCTTGGCACGGACGTCCTTGAGGACAGGCAGGAGGACTTTGAGTGTCTTGCAGCTGCTGTACCTCATCTCGTGGCCATGCTGCTTGCACCTGAGGGAGACCCGGATGCTTTAGACATCCCGACCCCGCGCTCTTACGCAGAGGCGATTACGGGTCCCTACTCCTCTCAGTGGCAGACATCCATGGACGCAGAGATGGCATCCTGGAAGTCCACAGGCACTTACGTCAACGTAGTTCCCCCTCCTGGGGCGAACATAGTCGATGGCCCGTGGATTTTCAGGGTGAAGCGGCCGCCGGGTTCTCCGCCTGTCTTCAAGGCTCGTTACGTTGCACGAGGCTTTAGTCAGCGACAGGGAGTTGACTTCTTCCAGACCTTCTCCCCTACCCCAAAGATGACCACTCTTCGGGTGCTGCTGCACGTCGCCGCTCAGCTTGACTACGAGCTTCACTCTCTTGACTTCAGTACACATTTCTTACAGGGCAGCCTTCACGAGGAGATCTGGCTGCGCCGCCCACCTGGCTTCACTGGGTCGTTTGCTGCAGGTACCCAGTGGAGCCTCTGGCGACCAGTCTACGCTCTCCGCCAGGCGCCTCGCGAGTGGCACGACACACTGAGGACAACGCCTGCGGCTCTTGGTTTGCTCCTTCGACTGCTGACCTGTCGCTGTTTCTGCGCACCGACACTTCGCTGCCGCCGTTCTACATCCTCGTGTACGTCGACGACTTGGTTTTTGCCACTGCTGACACTGAGGGACTGGCCCTTGTGAAGTTGGAGCTACAAAAGAGACATACCTGCACTGACCTGGGTGAGCTGCGCAGCTATCTTGGCTTGTATATCACCTGGGACAGAGCACGGCGCACCATCACCCTAACTCAGTCACACATGGTGCACCAGGTCCTTCAGCGCTTCCGCTTCCAGTACTCCTCGCCACAGTCCACTCTGCCTACCGGTCACTCGCTCTCAGCTCCACCTTCGGGCGAGTCCGTAGAGCCGAGTGGCCCGTATCCAGAGCTTGTGGGCTGCCTCATGTACCTGATGACCTGCACTCGACCTGACCTTGCCTACCCTCTTAGCATCTTGGCACGCTACGTTGCGCCCGGGAGACACCGACCAGAGCACTGGGAGGCCGCTAAGAGGGTGTTGCGCTACTTGTGCGGTACATCGGGCATGGGGCTCGTGCTTGGAGGACGGGGTCCACTTGTCCTCACTGGACACGCAGACGCGTCTTGAGTTGACGACTTGGCTACGCAGCGGTCGTCACATGGTTACACCTTCAGCCTTGGCTCCGGCTCTGTTTCTTGGCGGTCTACCCGCTCGTCTTCTGTTCTCGGTTCCAGTTGTGAGGCTGAGATCTACGCAGGGGCCATGGCTACACAGGAGTTACGCTGGCTCACCTGCCTACTGACCAACTTGGGAGAGCTGCCTCGTTCTCCTCCAGTTCTGTACGTAGACAACAAGGCCATGGTTTCCTTGTGTCAGGAGCACAAACTGGAGCACAGGACGAAGCACATCGCTCTGCGTTACTTCCTTGCTCGAGAGTTGCAGCAGCGTGGTCAGCTTGGTCTTGCTTACGTGGCCACTCGGGCCAACACTGCTGATATATTCACCAAGGCATTTCAGCCTTGTGATCATCAGCGTTTCTGTACTGTTTTAGGCCTTGTGCTTGTTTTGTCTCACTTGCTCACTTCGTGACTTTGCTTGTACTGTGATCTATATACATATACCTACATGCTTACCCCTGCTAGGTTATGATCATTGTCCAGTTTGTTCTCATTTATATAACTCTGCATGTGGACTGGCCTTGCGGCCATTCACTTGTGCTCAGAGTGTGTGGTGACTTTGTGATCCACCCTGGGCTTGCTTTGCTTTTCTTGACAGGTCTTGTGACCACTTGTTCTCCCTCACTTTGCCTATGGGGGTGTGTCAAACTGTTATAATGTTCATATTGTGTAGGCTGTAGTGGGGTACAACCCAATTAGGGTTAGTACTTGTACCCACTCTGATATTAGTTCATTCATTCTCGTTCAGTTTCTTGACAAAGACCAGGTCGTCTACGTGAACCAGAAAAAAGATCAGAGTTGCGGTACAGCGGACAAACAGCGACGGGTCGAAGACGGCGGAACGAAACGAAGTGCTGCAAGAGTCGTGAGAAGCGTGTCGTGCCACTCGGCGGGAGCCTGGCGCAGGCTGTAGATCGGTCGACGCAGCTGCCACTGGGTCCCAGCAGGGAAAGAGTTAGTGAAGTAAGGCGAACGAAGACCTGCTCGTGCAGGCTCCCCTGAAGGAAAGCTGTGGAGAAGTCCAAGGAGTGCAACTCGTAGTCTCGCTGGGCTGCAGTGTGCAGCAACACTCGGAGAGTGGTCATCTTCGGGGTGGGAGCGAAGGTCTGGAAAAAGTCTACCCCCTCTTGCTGACTGCATTTTCTCGCCACGTAGCGCGCCTTGAACACCAGTGGTGCTCCAGGCGCCCGCTTCACCTTGTAGAGCCACATGCCACTGACGACGTTCGCCCCAGGTGGTGCCTGCGGACTGTGTCGATGTAGGTGCCTGTGGACCTAAAAGATGCCATCTCTGCCTCCTCAGCTGCAATCCAGTACGTAGCCCGAGGTCCCTGGACCGCCTCAGCGTGAGTTCGAGGGATCGAGATGTCAAGGGCATCTGGATCCTCCTCAAGGGCAAGCAGCATGGTGCAGAGATGAGGAACAGCGGCCACAAGGAAACCAAGCTCGAAACGCCTATCCTCCAGGACTTCCAGGGGAAAAACAGGAGCACCCCTAGTAGACGGAGAACGAGCAGGGCCGCTCACTAGGTGAGAGGCATAGTCAAGGCGGTGGGACGAGGCAAAGGCACTGACAGTAGCAACAAGGGCTGAGACAGACAACGGAGGAGCACTTACGTGTGCGACCAACGGGGACAGAACACGAGAGACGACACGACGAGCAGCACGACGAGAGTCTGAAATCGGGTCGAGCGTGACAGCGAGAGACGACGCAGGAGGCAATGGGAGACTCGAACTGGGTGGAACACGAGGACGGAGAGCAAGGTGAAACGGACGGTCAATAAGGTAACGGGACGGACAAGACTCTGGAGACACAGCACGACTGAGAGGAGTACGACGAGACCACGGGGACAACTCCAGGGACGGGTCAGGGTGAAGAGACGGCAACGGAGCATGTATAAAGTATGCAGGGGCAAAGTCAGGAAGGTCACGTAGTCACTGCTGCTCCGCCTCCTCCAGCGTCTGCTGCAGCTGCACCTGCTCCTGCTGCTCCGGCTGCGCCTGTAGTGGGGGCAGCCACGCCTGCGGCTGCAACTGCACCGGCAGCTGTGGCTCCTCCTTTACCTTCTCCTTATGCAGCGGCAACTGCACCTGCTACTGCGGCCGTGGCTCCTCCTCTGCCCTCTCCTGCTGTGATTGCAAGTGCACCTGCTGCTGTGGCCGTTGCTCCTCCTCTACTCTCTCCCGACGCTGCGAGTGTAACTGCTACTGCTGCTGCTGTGCCCTCTCAAACCGCACCTGCTCCTCCCTCACCAACCGTAGAAGACGCTGCTCACGAGTCAGGAAACGTACGGTGCGTGGTGTTGGCGCCGGAGGGCCAGCGCCTCCAGCTCCAGCACCCCCAGAACCAGAACCTCCACAACCAACACCCTCAGGGCCTCCAGTACCTCCTTCAGGAACACCCCCAGACTCCACATCAACCGGCTGCAGAGACGAACGAGGAGGGAACTGTGGGACTGACGAGAAGCCTGGGGGTGAGGCGGGGCGAGGCAGCCGTGTCCTCCACAGGGGTGGCCTCCACGCCCACACCCCCTGCACCCCCAGAACCGGCACCACCAGCTCCAGCAGCCCCAGTACCCTCACCCTCCGCAGGTGCACCTTCCGCACCCCCAGACACGACAGGGACTGGACGCTGCAGGGGAGACGACTGCGGAGTGACGTGCGACACACCTGACGGGGAAGGTCGCTAGAGGGTGGGGCCTACCGGGGCAAAAGGGGGGTGGCTCAGGGGTGAGGAATAGCGGGGGTGAAAAGGCCTCAGAACCTCGGTGGGGGCGACTCCTGTAGTAACAGACTGACGCGTCGAAAGTGACGTCATGAGAACTGAAGAATTGGCAGGTGACCGGGTCGTAGAACTGCCAGCGGGAGGCGTCCAGATGGTAGCCAAGACAGACGCAGGCATGAGTGCGCGCAAATAACTTGTTCTCGCCAAGGGTGCAGACGTGAGCTAGGAAACCCTAGACTTGGTAGTCAGCTGCTACACCCCGAGAACCTGTCCAGAACGGCGTCACCCCTGTCCGTGCATCACTGGGCTACATCTTTAGCTGGTGCGCGTCATAGCGGATTGCTTGAGGCCACAGGAACGAGGATCCACCGGCATGGCACATGGAGGTCCGGGCAAGCTCCATGACCAGGCTGATGCGTCGCTCAGTGACCCCGTTCTGCTGCGGCGAGTCTGGTAGCGTGTAAGACCGGGTGATCCCCTGACCCTGACAGATCACCTCCAGGCGAGTGGAAACAAACTCACCACCATGGTTCGTGTGTAGACGGAGTCCACGGAGGCCCAGGGCGCCACCCTTCGCTAGTAGCCACGGCTCGAGGATGGTAGGCACGTTGGCCTTCCGTCGCAAGGGAAACACCGTGGTGTAGCGGGAGTAGTCGTCCACCACAATTAGGAAGAAGCACTCCTAACGTGGGCCAAGGACCAGAGAGGGGATCGAGACGTCCAAGTGAAGGGTTTGTAAGGGAGCCGTGGTGGGGAGGAACGAGGAGGAGTAAGGGGCAGCGCGCTGCCGCCCCTCGACACAAGGGGTGCATGGCGGTGCGGGCGAGCGACGCGGGGAGACCTGAGACCAGACGGTGACGTACCATCCTACTGAGACGCGGGAAGGACGGGTGACCTAGACGGTGGTGCTAGGGGATCGACAGGTGGGTGAGTGACCGACAGTCGCATGACACAGCAGCTACCTGACCTGACCTGACCTGACCTGACCTGACCTGACCTGACCTGACCTGACCTGACCTGACCTGACCTGACCTGACCAGACCTGACCCAACGTGGTGGGACCCAGTGTGTAGTGAGTACAGACCAGAGCCCGACTCCATGTGAGAAGTGGCCAGAGGTGCCCCAGTGACCCTGTCTGTGTAGGAGGCAACAAGCTCGTCCGTAGGAAAAGTGGTGACTATCCTGAGGTCATGCAGGTGACTGACACCCACCAAGATCCTGGAGAACAAGGGGGTGTAGTAACCCGTGAGGACCCCAGAGGGAGCAGCCGGACACGGGAGAGTGGTGGTGCTGTGAGCAACCACCGGTCCCACCATGGGGTCAGCTTGGGCGACAGGGACGGGCGTGCGTAGTGGTGTGAGGTCGGTGCAGTCGCGAAAGAAACAGTTGGGCGCCCCTGAGTCGAGCGTGAATGACAGAGAACCAGCCTGGGTGGTCGGACCTGTGCAAGCTACTCTAGCAGGTACAGCACTAGCAACCTCTACGGCACCTAAGCTAACCAAACAAGAGAAGTAAGCAGAATGGTCAACACTAGAGTCATCAGCATACACCACAGACACGCATCGCACAACCTCATCTAACTCTACATCACATATGCCATACAGCTGCACACCAACGGGCGGACAAGCAAGGCCCAGTCGGGGACTGTGTAGGTACGCCCGAACTGCGCACGGTAGTGTTAGTAAGGGGCGCAAAGCACTGACCCTGGGGTTGGAAGCGGTCACAGGGGCGGTCGCAGCGCGGCCCAGTCAGAACCCAGTGCTGGCAGGGAGTCGAGGCTGGGCCACGCGACGTCCAGCTGGGTGGGCCGCTGCCACTGCCAGAGCTCCCTGGTCATGTCTGCCTCCACGCCTGCTGCTGCTGGGGCGGCTGCTGCTGCTGGGGCGCCGTACTACCTCCTCCTCCACTGCCTCCTCCTCCACTGCCTCTTCCTCCACCGCAGCCTCCACCACCTCCACCCCCTCCACCACCTCCACCGCTGCTGCCTCCACCACCTCCACCACTGCCCCCTCCGCCACCTCCACCACCACCACCACCTCCTCCCTTCCTACCGCCCTTATTGCCCCCCTTGTTGCCAGAGCCAACCGCCGCCACCTCTGTTGCCGTGGCAACAGAGGCCGAGGCCACAGGGGAAGCTAGGAAAGACGGGGCACACCCCTCAAATATTGGTGGGGGGGACGGTACTAGAAGCAGCAGCAAGGGAGCAGGCAAGATCCTCCACCCCAATGAGCCTCTCCGCAAAGAGGTCAATGGTGAGGGTCATGGGGTTAATAGTGAGGAAGTGGTCACGAGCACTGGCAAAGCGGTCAGGGAGGCGAGTGGCAAGGCGATACATTGTCATCCACATCGGGGGGTTGTGTGGGCCAAGCAGGGCGGGGTCAGGGGCACCAGAGCGAAGCAGAGCATCAAGCAAGAGCAGGTGCTGAATGAGATCAGCAACGCGAAGAAACGAGGGCAGGTCAGGGAAGAGGAAGGGCAGCACCAGATGGTCGAGGGACATAGTGGTCGGGGTACAGTAGCGTTTGATGATCGCGTCAAATAGGCCCTTGGCCGTCACCTCCTGGTCGAAGTGATGCTGCTCAGACAGCGGGACGAGGTTGATAATGGTGAGGACAGTAGCATTGTCTCGCGCTGCCCAGCGACTGGCCGCCAACTGCGCTTTGTCAAAGCGGGCCTCCTCATCCTCCGACGGGGTGGGATCTAGGGGGGGAGGATCCTTTGGAGCCTTGAGATTGCCAGTGGCGTGCTCTAGCAGGCGCACACCGTTCTTGGTCCTACTCCCTGGGTGCAGGTTGAGTTTACGAAGCCATCCAAGGAAATTTGCCGGTCCTCCCTCCGGATCGAACGTCAAAACACGTGAGGTAGCCATAGCTAGGTACTCGGGAACAACTAGAGTGGTAGGGCATGGACAGGTGCGGTCTAGTGCGGTCCAGTGCGGTTGAGTGCGGTTGAGTGCAGTTGTGTGTGGTTGGATGTAGTGGATTGCGGTTCAGTGTGGTACCGGGCGGTTCAGTGCGCTACCGGGCGGTTCAGCAAATTGAGTGTGGTCCTGGGCGGTTTAGGGGTGCGGGGCACGGGTACGGGTTGCAAGTGGGGCGGCGGGTAGCAGGTGGGGCGGCGGGTAGCAGGTGGGGCGGCGGGTAGCAGGTGGGGCGGCGGGTACAAGGTGGGGCGGCGGATAGCAGGTGGGGCGGCGGGTAGCGGGTGGGGCGGCGGGTAGTGGGTGTGGCAGCGGGTAGTGGGTGTGGCAGCGGGTAACAGGTGCGGGTGGCGGGTGGGGTGGTGGGTAGCGAGCGGGGTGGCGGGTTACGGGTGGGGCGGTGGGGCGGCAGGTAGCGGGTAGCGGGCTGGGTGCGAGTAGCGAGTAGGCTGCGGGTAGTGGGTCGCTGGCGGGTAGCGGGTAGGTGCGGGTAGCGGGTCGCGGGCGGGTAGCAATGCGCGCGGGCAGTTGCATGCGCGTGCGCGGCTGCTGCTGCACGTGCGGCTGTGTGCGCGGCTGCGCGTGCGTGTGCGTGCATGCGGCTGCGCGCGCGTAGGTGCGTGCGCGCGTGGCTGCGGGTTCGCGGCGGCGTGCGCGCGACTAAGTGCAAGTGGGCGCGCGCGATATGCGTGCGCATGTGTGTACAGGGCAGGGTGACTGGCGGGGCGCGGGGCTAACGGGCTATCTGGGCGCTAAGGGGAACGGGGCGCTATGAGCTAGGTCGGGGCGCAGGGCCGTGGGCCCATCGGATCGAAACGGCTCTGGTACCATGTGAGTAACTGAACTACTGAATGAATGACTAACAATGAACAAACAAGGGAAGATTTAGTCAACCCTAACCCTAACCCTAGCACAAATGTAATACACCTAGACTAGAACATAGAAACTATAACAAATATAGTTTGACACACCCCCATAGTCTAGGTGACGGTAGTCCTGTGGAAGGCAACACACATTTCAGGGTGGATCACGAAGTCACCACACAGTTTGAGAGCAAGGGTCACAGGACGAGGTGCTGGTTTCCGCGAACGGCGACAGCGAGTCCGAGTATATGTAACCCGGTAAGGCCGGAGTCAGTGGTTTTGGTCACTTCGATCACGTCGTCGTCACTGTGATCGCCAGGGATGTCGCGAATGGTGTCGCGAGAAGCGTCCCGGTTCGGGTCTTCTACCATGGGTGAGTGCATTTCAGGACTTTTGTAGTTGTGTTGTGCCTGTACAACTTCTGTTGGGTCCGTATTGGTCGGGATTAATGTTGGTGTGCTGAGGTCTGCTGTAACGGGGATGAAGGGTGCCTCGCCACCGATTTGATTTCCTGGCACTTGTTCTGCCACGTCAACTTCGTCCCGATCGTCTGCGAAGTTGTGCTCCCCTTGGAAAATGTTGCCTGGTGCTTGCTGTGCAGTGCGGTGCTGGCGGAACAGTGGCAGCGTCAGCCTTTGGTAGAAGATGCAATCACGTGAACGCGTGACTTGGTGGGTGTCGAAGTCGAGGATGGTCCATGCATGGTACTCTTGTTCGATGCCGAGGTGGATGCCTCATCTGGCTCGGTCTTTGAACTTTCCTGTTCGGGCAGTGTGGGGCCGGTACTGTACCATGCACCTGAAGACTCTCAGCATTCGCGTGTCCGGATTTTGCCCCGTCCACTCCTTAACAGGTGAGTTATTGTTGGGCAGGGCCTTCGAGGAAAGAATGTCGTGCAGCCGCACAGCATGGGCCATCGCGTAGGGCCAATAAACGGTTGGCACAGCTGATTGCTTCATGCGGGCCCTCATTTTTTTCGCGAGGCTGCTCTTGGTTCTTTCAGCCAATCCCTGCTGCTCGTGAGCGTAGGGTAGCAAGATCATCCTCTTGATCCCCTTCTCGTCGCAAATTTTCGGAAACCTCTTGCTGGCGTACTCTGCTGCTCCGTCCTTTTGGAAGGCTTTCAACTTCTTCCCCTCATATTGTGTCTGTGCCATTTTCAGCTGAAGCAGTCAAAGGCGAGGTCGCGGCTGGAGACGTTGGCAGCCTAGACGAACCACGTAGCTGCATCTATGAAGGTGATGGTATAGTACTCCCCTTTAAGTCCGCGAGGCACAGGAAGTCGCTAAAAACCTTTTCAACGGCTCGAATCGTTCAGCACCGAGAATTTTCTATGGAAAAAGGTTTGTGCGCCAGAGCCGCTGCTGGGGAGACGGTACTGGCAGGTGCATCTCTTCTTGGCTGGAGTGTATTTCCGTCGAGCAGTAGCAGTCAGGGCTGCTTTTATTAGAGTAAATACTCTGATTAGTCTGAGATTTCAGACATGTTGAGCATGGGCCACTGAAATTTCAGATTAGTCAATTTCTGAACACTGATTGAATCAGAGTGTACATATTTTTATCCTTGTAGAAATATATACGGGTTCAGAATTGTATGTTTCTCGAGCCTGACTTAACAAAGTAAGGACCCTGTTATCCCTGAAACAATACCTTATCGGAACAAGTTTCCTGGAAGTTTTGCTTCGATTACCCCACCTTCGATACGGTAGCAGTGGAGATATAGCATCACCTTTAAAACTTGCATCAGCAAGGTCACCCTAATACACTAAATTCATGAATTTTCACGCCAAAAATATTGGGTTTCTAGCTTGTAAAGGTCGCTGAAAAGGTGAATTAAAGCACCTCGCACAGTGAATTGGCGAATTACAGAGCGAGTTGGTGAATGGCACAACAAGTCAGCACGAATGTTGTCAAGTGTAAATACCGCGCTTTAGGGTGATTGAAAGCGCGCGATTCGCCGCTTCAGCTGCCGCTACAGCTGCTGCCGCCGCCCCTGCCGCAGCCGCTGCTGCTACCACCGATGCTTCTACTGCTACTGCCGCTGCCGCTACAGCCACTGCAACCGCCGCTACAGCTACCACCGCCGCCTCTGCCGCAGCCGCCGCCTCTGCAGCACAGCCGCCACCGCTACCACTGCAGCAGTCGCCGCTGCCGCTACAGCAGCTGCCGCTACGGCCACTGCTGCCCTTGCACCGCCGCTGCTGCCGCCCGTGCACCGCACTGCCGCCGCTGCCGCACGTGTGCTGCACAGCCGCTGCTGCCGCTAGTGCACCGCACCGCCGCCACTGCTACCCGTGCACCGTACCACTGCTACTGGCGCCCTTCCACCGCCACTAGTGCTCCTGTGCTGCTGCCGCCTAAGCGCCGCTGCGTACCATGGCGACCGTTACTGTACTGACGTTTGACGCAGAGGCCCACCCGATCAAGCATGATTCTTGGCTAGAGGACCTTCATCTGTACCTACTTAGTGTTACCAAGGACGATGTCTCACCTTTTTAGCACACGTCAGGGTCCCTTCAGGCCCCACCCACTCCGGATGCACCTGCCCCTACTGCGTCAGCGGACGTGCAGCACCAATATAAGACTGAGCGCGTAGCCGATACACAGTGGTTAGCACGCGACGCCACTGCCCAGCTTGCAGTCAGCTCTCACCTCCCGCCCAACCAGAGGCCCCACTTTCGCCAGCTGAAAACGGCCAAAGCGCTCTATGCCGATGTAGTTAAACGATACTCCCCCCCCCTCTTCTGCCACCCTAGGCTGTCTTGCGCTGCCATTTCTCTTCTTTGAGCTGTCTAACTTTGTCACTGTAGCCGACCTCATGACTCACCTACGCTCCCTTGAGACGCGCTACCGTGCTGCTCTCAAGCCAGATTTTCTAGCAAAGAACCAGCCCCCCATAAATCTCACTCACTAATTCCTCACGACTCGCCTCCCTGACTCTCTTCGCGCCGTTAGAGACCACTTCCTCTCCCTAGACCCCACCAAGCTCACTCTTGCCTCGTTTGAGTCCCGTCTCCTCAAGCCTGAGACCAGTGACTGCGCTGTAGCTGCCTCCCGTGGCACTCCCCGCCCCTCCTTCTTTGAGGGGTGCTCCCCTTCCCTCCTCGCGCCTGGTGTTGCCTCTGCTGCTCCTGTTGACCTCCTTGGTGCTCAGGAGGTCGGTGCTGCGTGTTCTAATAGTGGGAGGCGCCACGGCAAGGGTGCGCGTACTAGGGGTGGTGGTGGAGGTAGCGGTAGCGGTGGCGGTGGTGGGGGTGGTGGAGGTGGCGGTGACGGGGGTGGCAGAGGTGGCGGTGTCGGTGGAGGTGCCGGGGGTGGTGGAGGCAGTGGGGGTGGCGGGGGTGGAGGCCAAGGAGCTGCGTCTGGTGGTACAGCTGGTGGAGGTGGAGGTTCTGGGGGTGGACAGCAGCAGCAGTCAGGTCGGCATGAGACTCTCTCGCCGCAGCAGCTTCGTGAGTGGGTTGCCCAGCGAGGCGGCCCCGGAGGCGGAGGTCGCTGCCAGTACGTCCAGCGCACGGGTCCCCGAGCCGGCGACGTCTGCGGCAGGCTGGGGCACGGTGAGGCTCGCTGTTTCTACCGCCTCAATGACGCCTTTCGCGCGGAGTTTGGTGAGAAGGCCAAGATGCCTGACTGGCTAGGATTGCTCAAGAAGGGCATAGATGTATTTTCTCTTGATTGGGACCAGATCTCTGCTGGCATGTATGCTATGTATGCTGCTGGTGCTAGTGCTGAGGGTGGCTATTACTCCAGTGTGCCTAGCTTTGGTGGTGTAGAGGCTGCTAGTATATGTGCTTGTGAGATTGCTAGCACAGGTGCAGTTCCTGCGGAGGCCTTGCACACCTTCACGCTGGACTCCGGCGCGTCCAAGTGCTTCTTCCACGACAGCACCACAGTCACACCGCTCACGGCACCTGTCCCTGTCACCATGGCCGACCCCTCCTCTGGACCAGTCGTAGCACGCAACTCCACTGTTCTCCCGTGTTCAGCAGCCCCCTCTGGCTCCCTCACAGGTCTCCACCTCCCCTCTACGTGTGGTACACGGCTCTCAACGACGTGTTGGTTGGCGCCGGGTGGAAGAAGAGCCAAGTCGACGAGGCTCTGTACTTCAAGGCCGGCGACGACAAGGTGACCTGCTGGGTGCTGGTCTACGTCGACGACCTTCTCGCCGCGAGCAGCAGCACCGCGATGCTGAAGGAGCTGAAGGAGCTGCTGGAGGCCGCCTTCGAGCTGCGCGAGATTTCGCCGGTGCAGAAGTATCTCGGCCTGGAGATCGTGCGCGACAGGCCGGCGCGAAAACTGTGGCTGCACCAGCAGGGCTACGCCGACAAGCTGCGCAGGCGCTTCATCGACGAGGAGCAGACCGGGCGCACTCCGAAGACGCCGGTTTCCGTCGCCGCCTACGCGGAGCAGACATTCGACGACGAGGAGGCACAGGAGCGCGAGAAGGAGGAGTACAGGCAGAAGGTCGGCTCGCTGCAGTTCGCGGCGACGACGACGAGGCCGGACATCGCATTCGCGTGCAGCAAGCTTGGGAGCGGCCTCACGGTGAGGAGCGACCAGCACTGGCGCGAGGTCGACCGCTGCCTCGCCTACCTTGCCAACACGCGAGACACCGCCCTGGAGTTCGGCGGTGGTCCGGAGTCACTGGAGCTGGTCGGCTACGTGGACGCCGACGACGCCGGCGACAAGCAGAACCGGATGAGCACGGGCGGCTACGTGTTCGTCTACGGAGGGGCCGCGGTCTCCTGGTCGAGCCAGCGCATCAAGTGCGCGACGCTGTCGTCGACCGAGTCGGAGTACGTGGCGGCCGTCGAAGCCGGAAAGGAGGGACGTCACCTTCGCTTCCTCCTCGCGGAGTTCCAGCGGCTGGACGCCGGAAAGCCGACTGTCCTCCGGGTGCACAACAAGTCGGCCATCACGGTCGCCGAGGGCATGGGGTTGACGGGCAACCTCAAGCACATGGAGCGGCGACAGGCCTGGCTGCAGAACATGGTGAAGCGCGGGAAGTTTTCGCTGAAGTACATCCCGACCGCTGAGCAGCCGGCCGACTACCTGACGAAGGCGCTGCACTACCCGGCCTTCAACCGGTGCTCCGTCGCAATCGGCCAAGTGCGCCTGGCCGATGTGGGCGACGGTGACAACGACGTGCAGCAGTAGGTGCCATGCCCTTTTGCATGGCTGGTGCGGTGACCGGCGTGCTGTGCGTTGTGTGCACGCCGGCGGGTTATTCTCCGAGCAGTACTGCCGTGTGGCCCGGGGGGGGGCCCAAGCGTGAACGCGGCAGGGGAGTGTCAACGAGAGTAGTGTTTGGCCCCGTCCTCGCTTGGGCGGAGCCGACCGCGGGGGCCACGAAACCGTGGGCGGACCACGGGGGCCGCAAAACTGCGGGAGGACCGCGGGGGCCGCGGAACCGTGGGCGGACCACGGGGGCCGCGAAACCGCGGGAGGACCGCGGGGGCCACGAAACCGTGGGCGGACCACGGGGGCCGCGAAACTGCGGGAGGACCGCGGGGGCCGCGGAACCGTGGGCGGACCACGAAGGCCGCGAAACCACCTGAGGACCGCGGGGGCCACGAAACCGTGGGCGGACCACGGGGGCCGCGAAACCGGGGAGGACCGCGGGGACCGCGAAACCGCGGGAGGACCGCGGGGGCCGCGAAATACCCTGTCAACCAGGATACCCGGGCGATGTGCACGAAAGTCGCGAGGGTGTTTTCTGCGAGGACGACCTCGGGGGTGGTATCCCGAGGTCTACGTGGCTGGTGGGCGCCGTCACAGGTGGAGTGTCTGCGCTGGACATGTGACGGGGAGTTGGGCGCCAACCAGCTGCACGCACCTGCGAAGCTGGTGCACCATTGTCAGGCGGGTGCAACGCTGTGCAGCCGAATTACTGCAGCGTTGGCACACCGCGGACTTGCAACGTTGGCAAGCCGCGATTCTGCTCTGCTGGAGCGCGGTCGACCAAGTCGTGCTGGCACGCGGTCGACCGTGCTGCGCTGGCAGTCGACCAGCAGCCTTGCTAGGTCTGATGTAGTCTGTGTTGCCAATGTTGGTGTAATCATTCTGAACTTTTGTTGTGATGTTTTCCTAGTGAAACTCTTGCCAATTTTCCCCGTGAACTAGCAAGCAGTGTTAGCATTTGGAAAAGACTAAGGAACGAACGAACGCAGAGATCACATGAGCATCCGTGCCTAGCCCGTAGTCTAGCTCCCGTTGCACTAGTTATCTCCGCACACGGGTGCGTTGCAGCCTCTGCTGTGCTGCCCCTTGTTCTGGGAGCAGAAGCAGTTGTCGCTGCCTCTTTTTGGGTCCGTTGCTGGAGGTTCTGGGGGTACTGGAGCTGGAGGTGCTGGAGGTTCAGGTGCTGGAGGTGCTGGAGCTGAAGGAGCTGGAGGTTCTAGTGCTAGAGGTGCTGGAGCTGGAGGTGCTGGAGGTTCTGCTGCTGGAGGTTCTGGAGCTTGAGGTTCTGGAGCTGGAGGTGATCCTGGTGCTAGTACTGGAGGAGCTGGTTGTGGGGGTACAGCGCAGCTGCTGCAGCGGCGACCGTTGTTCTGGGAGCACCTGGAGTCGTTGCTGCCACCACCTGGCTCGGCGCTTCACCAGCTTCTCCGTCTACCGTCTGCCGCTGGTACGACTCCTCCTCTACTCTTTCCGCCTCCTGACATGTCTCAGACACAGTTACCGCCTGATTCCCCACTGCTTATTCTTTCTCGTTACACTCCGTTGACAGACTCCCTGACTGGGCGTCGAGAGCCTGCATCTCGTCCTGCCTCACATGTTTCTCGTACTCCTCGCGCTTGCCGTCTTCGCCCTCCACCTGTCCCTGGCACTCACACCATGACACTTCGTCCTTCCTCTGTTCCACACCGTGTTGACTTGCCGATACCTCCCTTGTCCTCCCTTCCTGACGTTCCCGACCATGTCTCTGACCTTGCTCGTGCTGCCTGTCCGACTGTCACTCGTTGTCTCACCACACTTGTGACGGACCCTACCTTTTTGTATGTTGTTGCGTCTGCCTTAGTCACTGAGCTCGTTGACTTTGCTGCTACCTGCCGCCTTGACTACCTCGCGAGTCTAATTTCTGACTCTGTCTGTCCTCCGTCCGTTGGGGGTGGGCTTGCCCTTGGCTGTGACGTCTTTGAGGAAAGACAGGTTGGCAAAACCATGATCAGAGACCGGCTCATCCGGCGAGACGTGCGTAGCTGACACCAGGCGCGGGAGCAAGGATTGAGAGGCTAAAGCTCGATCTATCCGTGAACTCTCCTGATGTGATTGTGAGTAAAAGGTGAACTCTCGTTCACTTGGGTGAAGGAATCGAAAAGCATCTGAGACGTCAAAGGCTTTACAGTGGTGGTAGAGGAAGTCATTCTCTTTAGTTGATCCGTGTCTGGAGGTTTTATCAAGCAGTGGATTCTCAATGGTATTAAGGTCACCTAGGATGAGCAGGTGGGTGCCTGGCTGAATCTGGCCTAGAATCGGACCAAGCACTATCCTGACGAAGGCTCGCTTCTCAGCTTTGTCTGCAGGTAAGTAAGTTGCTATCAGGGTAAGTCGAAGGTTTGAACAGTGAACTTCAGTCTTAACAAGTCTTCCTGAGGGGTGAGCTAAAGGGTTGTGAAAGGAAAGGTCCGTTCGCCGGCTGAGAACTGCAACACCTCCGGCTCGAGTCACAGAGGAGGTGGCAGCAAAAGAGGTGAGATTGAGGGAAGACCAGTAGGTGTTATCGTCTGTTATTCGCGTATCTGATAAAACCATTACATCTCCTCCTTTGTTGCTGTTAATCCATGCCGTTGTACGTTTCCGCTTCGTGAAGTCCCCCAGGCCGTTAACATTCAGGCCCGCAAACGACAGCGTATTCCGTGTATTCATTTAATAACTCCTTGATCGCCTCTACGCATCCACAGGCAGGTAAGACAGAGTACACCAAGAACTACCGCTCCAACTGATATCACCATGGCAAGCCGATCTGGGTCTGTTAAATCCCATACTCCTTGCGGACTGTATGCAGGTTCTCCTTTTCCCTTGTCAGACGAGTGAGCGCACCCAGCTCCCCTTGTCCGTGCAGATGACGCGCAGCAGTTATGTGCTCTGCAGCAGCGACAAGCAGCATCCCATGCGCTTTCCCGCAACAAATCTGAGTACAGATCCACTCTTCCCTGGAGCTTCCGGTGGAGATCAGGACAATAGCCGGGTCGAGCAGAATCGGACGCACCAGGCGCGAAGCAGTCAGGGAAGCAGCTGCGACAAGCGGCTAAACGGTTAGGAGTTGGATGACAGGTAAGACAATCTGAACTGCTTAAGCGTGTAAGTGTACTGTTACCATTGATCCCATGCACATGACCTAGGCTCAAGTTCCACTTCCCTATGTTATGCTGCCGGTCAGTGGTGAAGGCATCATGGTATTTCTCATAATGCGGACCCCCACAGAGCCGGCAGGAGAGCATAGGGTAGTGGACCAGGAGCTTCTTATCATGCTCCTGCGGGTGGTTGACTTGGTGAATAAAACGCCGCTTTTTGACTTCCGGGTGTGGAACCACCAATCCCTTAATAGTCCCTGTGTTGGCTCCAGAAACCGGATGCACCACGCGGTGAAAGCAATGACCCTCCAGGAAAGGCGTGACTTGGCGAATTTTCAGCTTGTACTTCACCAGCAACTCCTCAACAGCCTCCGGCGTAATACTGGCAGGTATGTCCTTAAAAACCACTTCAATAGCCCGTTGATTAGTAGCTTTCTCCTTCGCAAAAGCTGCATTCTCAGCATGCAGCCAGTGTAGAGTAAATGATGCTCCATTCGGCTTCTGATACTCCAGCGCTGCCTGACGCACTTTGATCGCATCCTCTTCTTTCAGAAATGATAACTGAAGGCGGCTGTACTTTGTCTTTGCTACGTAGGCAGGATTGATATCCTGAAACTCAATCAATGTGTTAGCACCGTCAGCGAATAAGGAGGACCAGACACGTTTCAACAGCAGCTTCACGGTTAAAATAACCGATGCCATTTCCGGTTGAAGGACCAGCGGGAGAAGCAGAATCGCCGTGTGACGGATTTTCGCAGCAAAATCCTTGGAGATCTCAAACTCCAGTTCATCGTCGGAGTCATCATCCGTGAACTCTCCGTCGTCAGCTTTGTCATGCGCCAAGGTAAGCGCCGTCAACTTTTCCTCCAGAGATAAACCAGAGCTTCCTGCAACCGGAGAGACTGGTTCCTGATCCACCACAGTCTTTCCCTTGTCTTCAGACATGGTAGCAGAAGAGGATGCAGCAGAACGCTTCGGCACCAGGGGTTTTCGTTCCTTCGGAGGCGCACGCGGCATGGCGCAATGATGAGTTAGCTTGAGTATCAGGAGGCTTGCAAATGCCTGACAAGGTTGACTTGCTGAAACTCTGAGCCCAATATAATATAGCCGTAGTGATCCTCCGTCTGACCAGTATTCCTGGTGCAGATGATGAGATGTTGCTGACATAACCACTGGGTGGATATTCGTAGCCTTGAGAATGCCTTGAAATAAAGAGAGCCAATCATGTTGTCGCCTTGATAGAGCTTGGATAACACACTGGAATGCTGTTAGAATAACATATGGCAAAGCCTTGAGATTGTATTGACTGAAGAACCTGAACAGCAGATCCCGAGGAGCTTTTGATACAATGTCCGACTGATGGACACGATAAGTGTACCAAACGCTTCGTCGTGATAAGGCGAGTACAATGCCGTGGTTCTTAAAGCCAACTGATAACTCTGCTTCACGAAATGCCGAGTTGAATACCCTGAAGAAATCCATGGCGCTGTAGTGCTGTAGTCCTTCACGGAACTTCGGAACTTCGGAAATCAAACTCGGCTTGCAGAATTCGATGTAATACCTGCTTGTCTCGTGATCTCGCCTTGCACTTGTTGTACATTGCTCTATATATTTATACCTGCATGCTTATACCTGCATGTTTGCACTTATTAGCGGCAAGGTGTAAAAATCCTTTACGTCGAATTGAGCGCTTGTTTTGAGTTTCGAGGTTGAGAAGAACTTGCTCTGCGTTGATGCAGGGGCGCACTGTTGAGAGCCTAGGCGCGCTAGGGAGGGGTGCGCGCCTCAGGCTGCGCACGCGCTTCGGGCACGCCTGCAGTAGCGCGCGTGCTCTGGTCTGCTGGGGCGCGCGCACTGGGCTGCTGGGGCACACACTCTTGTCTGCTAGGGCGCGCGCTCTGGCTGCTGGGGTGCGCGCTATAGGCTGCTAGGGTGCGCGCTCTTGTCTGTTGGGGCACACGCTCTGGCTGCTAGGGCGCGCACTGGTCTGCTGGGGCGCGCGCTCTGATCTGTTGGGGCACACGCTTTGGCTGCTGGTGTCAAAATTATATGACATAGTCTGTGTAGGCTGTAGTGGGGTAGTCAATATGGGGTACAACACTTTTAGGTTTTCCTAATCGTACCCACCTGCTTGCTAATTCAATCATTCCTCGTTCTATCTTTCACATGGTTTCAGAGCAGGTTCCCTAGTGGGAACGTTTTTTTTTTAAGGGCCCACCACGATTTTTTTTTTCCTGCCCTGCCCGAAGCGCGCTGCCGCGCTTGCCTGCCCTGTCGCGCACCTCGCGCCTGCCTCACCTGCGCCCTTGCGCCTGCCCTGCTGTGCGCCATCGAGCACCTGCCCTACCCGCGCCATCGAGCGCCTGCCCTTGCTGCAGCCGCCGTCGCGCGCCTGCCCTACCCGTCGTCGAGCGCCTGCCCTACCTGCTGCCCGTCGAGCGCCTGCCCTGCCGCCGCCCGTCGCGGCCCTGCCTTCCCGCCTGTCGCGCCGTCGCGGCTCTGCCCAAAGCGCCCGTCGTGCGCCTACCCTGCCGCCGCCCGTCGAGCGCCGGCCCTACCCGCCGGTCGAGCGCCTGCAGCCGCCGGTCGAGCGCCTGCCCTGCCGCCGCCTGTCGAGCGCCTGCCCTACCCGCGCTTGTCGCGCGCCTGCCCTACCCGCCGCCGGTGGCACCTGCCCTACCCGCCCCTGGTGAGCACCTGCCCTACCCGTGCTACCCGCGCGCCTGCCCTACCAGCGCGCTGCCGCGCCTGCCTGCCGAGCCGCGCCGCGCAGCCGAGCCGCGCCGCCCAGCCGAGCCGCGCCGCCCAGCCGAGCCGCGCCGCTCTGCCGAGCTGCGCCGCCCTGCCCTACTGAGCCGCGCTGCCCTGCCCGCGCTGCTCCTGCTGCTACTGCTGTTACTGCTGCTACTGCTGCTACTGCTGCTACTGCTGCTACTGCTGCTACTGCTGCTACTGCTGCTACTGCTGCTACAGCTGTTACTGCTGCTACTGTTGCTACTGCTGCTACTGCTGCTACTATTGCTATTGCTGCTACTGGCCGTGGCCAGATGCAGCTCCAGCGACGTCCGCGCTAGTCCCTCACGCCCCAGCAGCTTCGTGAGTGGTACGCTAGTTGGGGTTGTGGCGGCGGCCGTAGTGGCAGTCGCCCTGGAGCTGGTCAGTCGGGAGCTTCTGGCAGTGGCCAGATGCAGCTGCAGCGGCGTCCGCGCGAGACCCTTACGCCCCAGCAGCTTCGTGAGTGGTACGCTCAGAGTAGAGGGTCTCGGAGTACTGTTCGCTGCCCGTACGTCATTCGCACAGGTGATCGGGCTGGTCAGAATTGCGGGACAGTTGGTCACACACAGTCCCGCTGCTTCGCTTGTCTGAGCGACGCCTGGCGTACCGAGTTTGGCGACGAGGCTGAGCTCCCCACCTGGCTGGAGCTGCTTAGGCAGAGGGTGGATATCTTTACTCTTAACTATGATGCTATCCTCACTCCCATGTATGCATTGCCTACTAGTGCTGAGGGTGCCTGTTACCTGTGTGTACCACCTGACCCATGTATAGAGTCTGCTGCTCTCGGTGCTGGTGAGGCTGCTGCTCTAGGTGCTAGTGAGTCTGCTGCTCTAGGTGCTGGTGAGGCTACTGCTCTAGGTGCTAGTGAGTCTGCTACTCCAGGTGCTGGTGAGTCTGCTCTCTCTGGTACTGCGCCTGCTGATGCCTTGCACACCTTCACACTTGACTCAGGTGCTTCCCGCTCCTTCTTTCGCGACAGCACCACACTCACACCGCTCAGTCGGCCGGTTGCAGTCTCCCTGGCGGACCCCTCTGGGGGCCCAGTCCTTGCGCACTCCTCCACGGTCCTGCCGTGTCCGGCGGTCCCGTCTGGCTCACTGTCGGGTCTTCACCTCCCCTCATTCTCTACGAACTTGGTGAGTGGAGCTGACCTCCAGGATGTGTGGGTTGACCAGTTCACTCCTGGAGGTCAGCGTGTGACCCACTGTACGTGCTCCCGGACTGGTCGGCACCTGGCCACGTTCACCCGAGCGCCTGGCTCGAGTCTGTACACACTGACTACTGTGTCCCCTCAGGTAGCTGCGTCTGCGTCTGCGTCAGGTCAGCTAGCGGCCCCCTGCTCGTGTCGCGCTTTGTCGCACCAGACCGTCCTCTGGCACCACCGTCTTGGTCACCCCTCGGTGCAGCGCCTCTGTGGCATGCACCGACGTCTCCTTGTCTCTGGACTTCCAGAGACTCTGCCTCCTCTCCCACCCTCGCCTGCCCCTCCCTGCCTTCCCTGTGTCGAGGGGCGGCAGCGTGCCGCTCCTCACTCCTCCTCGTTCCCCCCGACGACTGCTCCCCTGCAGACCCTACACATGGACGTGTGGGGCCCAGCCCGCGTCCGTGGACAGGACTGCGAGCGGTACTTTTTGCTGGTCGTTGACGACTACACGCGTTACACCACGGTCTTCCCCTTGCGCACCAAGTGTGAGGTCCCTGATGTTTTGATCCCTTGGATCCGCGCTGCCCGTCTCCAGCTCCGCGAGCGGTTCGAGACAGACTTTCCCGTCCTGCGTCTGCACTCTGACAGAGGTGGTGAGTTTGCCTCTGACTTTCTGCGGGACTTTTGTCGTGGGGAGGGCATTCGCCAGACGTTCACGCTCCCGGCCTCACCACAGCAGAATGGGGTTGCTGAGCGCCGCATTGGCTTAGTCATGGAGGTCGCTCGTACCTCCATGGTCCATGCGGCTGCCCCCCATTTTCTGTGGCCGTTTGCGGTCCGATACGCTGCGCATCAGCTCAACCTCTGGCCCCGTGTCTCCTTCCCGGAGACCTCGCCCACCCTGCGGTGGACAGGGAAGGTTGGCGATGCGTCGGTGTTCCGGGTCTGGGGTTCTTGTGCCTTTGTCCGCGGACAAGCTCTCCGCCCGCGCTATTCCCTGCGTCTTCCTTGGCTTTGTCCCTGACGCGCCTGGCTGGCAGTTTTACCACCCCACCTCGTGCCGTGTCCTGCCCTCTCAGGACGTCACGTTTGACAAGTCGGTTCCCTTTTACCGTCTCTTCCCCTACCGCACTGCCCCTCTCCCCCCCCCGCCGCTCTTCCTTGCACCAGGTCCTCCTCCGGTAGACCCCCTCCCCCCTCAAGGTCCTGCTCCCTCAGGTGTGTCTCAGGTAGACGCTGTCGAGCCTGTCGAGGAAGCGGCTGACTCTAGTACTGCTCCTGGGGGTGGTGCTGCTGGGGGTGCTGAGCCTGAGCGTGCGGAGCCTGGGGGTGCTGAGCCTGAGCGTGCGGAGCCTGGGGGTGCTGGGCCTGAGCGTGTGGAGTCTGGGGGTGCTGAGCCTGGGGTTGCTGAGTCTGAGGGTGCGGAGCCTGGGGGTGCTGAGTCTGAGGGTGCTGAGCCTGGGGGTGCTGAGCCTGGGGGTACTGAGCCTGCGTTTGCTGAGACTGGGGGTGCTGAGTCTGCTGGAGTTCCTGCAGGGGCCTCGTCTCGGCGGGAGCCTCTCTCTCCACCGCAGCTGCGCGAGTGGTTTGCTCGCCGCTGGAGACTCCAGCGAGGAGCTGCTAGAGCTGGGGGTCCTGCCGCTGGAGCCCCTGGAGGTGGTCCAACTGGAGCTGCTGGAGCTGGAGGTGGTGGAGGTCCTGCTGGTGCTGGAGCTGCCGGAGGTGCTCGTACTGGAGGTACTGGAGCTACTGGAGCTGGTGGTGCTGCACGAGTTGGAGCTGGCGGCGCTGGAGCTGTTGCTGCTGGAGGTGCTGCTGGAGCTGGAGCTGCTGGAGGTGCTGGAGCTGGTGGTGCTGCGGGAGTTGGAGCTGGAGACCCTGGAGCTGGGGGTACTGGTGCTGCCTCAGCTGGTTCTGGAGGCGCTGCGCGGCCGCGGCCGTACTTCGTTCCACTCCTTTAGCAGGTTCTTGGCCTCCCGCCTTCTACTGGTCCCACTCTTCCCTTATTGTTTCCACAGCCTGCCCCGTCGCAGTCGCAGCTACAGCCAGCCTCTCCACTGCCTGGTCCTTCTCCTTACTCTGGGGCCACTAGAGGTCTTACGGAGCGTCGTGAGCCTGAGTCTCATCCTGCGTCGCCTGAGTCTCGTCCTGCGTCGCCTGTTCGCGCTGTTCGCACTGGTCGTCGTGTTCCGCGTCAGCGTCCTCCTGCTGTCCCAGGCACACACCAGATGGCACTTCGTCCTTCCACTGCTCCACAGCGTGTCCCTCTGCCATCTCCTCCTGCGTCCTCTCTTCCTGACGTCCCTGACCCACCGTCAGACCTTGCTCGTGCTGCCAGTCCTACTGTCACGCGTCTTCTCGCTACTGTTGTCACTGACCCTTCGTTTGAGTCCACTGCTGCGTCTGCCCTAGTTGCTGAGCTTGTTGACTTTGCTGCCGCCTATCGTCTAGACTACGCCGCTAGTCTTGTTGCTGAGTCTGAGTCTGTCTGTCCTCCGTCCGTCGGGGGTGAGTGTGCTCTTGGCACGGACGTCCTTGAGGACAGACAGGAGGAGTTTGAGTGCTTTGCTGCTGCTTTACCTCATCTCGTGTCCATGCTGCTTGCACCTGAGGGAGACCCGGATGCACCAGACATCCCGACCCCGCGCTCTTACGCAGAGGCGATAGAGGGTCCCTACTCCTCTCAGTGGCAGACAGCCATGGACGCAGAGATGGCTTCCTGGAAGTCCACAGGCACCTACGTCGACGAGGTTCCCCCACCTGGGGCGAACATCGTCAGTGGCATGTGGTTTTTCAGGGTGAAGCGGCCGCCGGGTTCTCCGCCTGTCTTCAAGGCGCGTTACGTTGCACGAGGCTTCAGTCAGCGACAGGGAGTTGACTTCTTCCAGACCTTCTCCCCTACCCCGAAGATGACCACTCTTCGGGTACTTCTGCACGTCGCCGCTCAGCGTGACTACGAGCTTCACTCTCTTGACTTCAGCACAGCCTTCCTACAGGGCAGCCTGCACGAGGAGATCTGGCTGCGCCGCCCACCAGGCTTCACTGGGTCGTTTCCTACTGGTACCCAGTGGAGCCTCTGGCGGCCAGTCTACGGTCTCCGCCAGGCGCCCCGTGAGTGGCACAACACACTGAGGATGACGCTTGCGGCTCTTGGGTTTGCTCCTTCCACTGCTGACCCGTCGCTGTTTCTACGCACCGACACTTCTCTGCCACCGTTCTACGTCCTCGTGTACGTCGACGACTTGGTCTTTGCTACTGCTGACACTGAGGGACTCGCCCTTGTGAAGTCGGAGCTGCAGAAGAGACACACGTGCACAGACCTGGGTGAGCTGCGCAGCTATCTTGGCTTGCAGATCACCCGGGACAGAGCACAGTGCACCATTACCTTGACTCAGTCACACATGGTGCAGCAGGTCCTTCAGCGCTTCGGCTTCACGTACTCCTCGCCACAGTCCACTCCTCTGCCTACTCGCCACTCGCTCTCAGCTCTGCCTTCGGATGAGTCCGTAGAGCCGAGTGGCCCGTATCCCGAGCTTGTGGGCTGCCTCATGTACCTGATGACCTGCACTCGACCTGACCTTGCCTACCCTCTTAGCATCCTGGAACGCTATGTTGCTCCTGGCAGACACCGGAAGGAGCACATGGATGCCGCTAAGAGGGTGTTGCGCTACTTGTGCAGTACGTCGGGCATGGGGCTCGTGCTTGGAGGACGGGCTCGGGTTGTCCTCATTGGTCACGCAGACGCTTCCTGGGCTGACGACTTGGCTACGCAGCGGTCGTCACAGGGTTACACTTTCAGCCTTGGCTCCGGCTCTGTTTCGTGGCGGTCTACCCGCTCGTCTTCTGTTCTCAGCTCCAGCTGTGAGGCTGAGATCTACGCAGGGGCCATGGCTGCACAGGAGTTACGCTGGCTCACCTACCTGCTGACCGACCTAGGAGAGCCGCCTCGTTCTCCTCCAGTTCTGTATGTCGACAACAAGGCCATGATTGCCTTGTGTCAGGAGCACAGACTGGAGCACAGAACGACGCACATCGCTCTGCGCTACTTCCTTGCTCGAGAGTTGCAGCAGCGTGGTCAGATTCGTCTTGCTTACGTGGCCACTCAGGCCAACACTGCTGATATCTTCACCAAGGCCCTTCAGCCTTGTGATCATCAGCGTTTCTGTACTGTTCTAGGCCTTGTGCCTACTTGGCCTCACTTGCTCACTTCTTGACTTTGCTTGTAATGTGATCTCTATACATATACCTGCATGCTTACACTTGCTAGGTTGTGATCACTGTACTGCTTGTTCTCCTTTATATAACTCTGCATGTGAACTGGCCTTGTGGCCATTTGCTTGTGCTCGGAATGCGTGGTGACGTCGTGATCCACCCTGAGCTTGCTTTGATTTTCTTGACTGGTCTTGTGACCTCTTGTTCTCCCCCATTTTGCCTATGGGGGTGTGTCAAACTTATACGACATAGTCTGTGTAGGCTGTAGTGGGGTACTCAATATGGGGTACAACACTTTTAGGTTTTCCTACTTGTACCCACCTGCTTGCTAATTCAATCATTCCTCGTTCTATCTTTCACAGCTGGGGCGAACGTTGGTCTGCTGGGGTGCGCGCTCTGGCTGGGGCGCACGCTCTAGCTAGGGGCGCGCGTTTCTAGGTGCTGCTTCTCTAGGGCATTAAGAAACCGAAGGGAAGGAGCTAGGACGAACGGCTGGCGGAGCTAGGGTCCTATGAGAACCTACACGATGATACCTTCTCAGAATACGAACAACGGAATGAGTTCACTAGCAAGAGTAGCAGTACAAATACCAACCCTAGCAATGGGTTGTACTCCCTACAATGTTACTCACTGTAGCCTAAGCTAATATAACATTTGACATTGCCCTCGCTTGGGCAAAGCCGATCTCTCTGTCCGATGTGCAAAGATGCGCAGTCGGCTGCGTTTCGTGGTCGACGCTGACTTCGAGGAACCTTTATCGAAGTGCGACAAATCACCTGGTCGACAAGACTACTTCTGTCAAACTTATATACTATAGTATGTTTAGGCTGTAGTGGGGTAGTTCATATGGGGTACAACACTTTAGGGTTTCCTACTTGTACTCCTCATGCTGCTCAATGCAATCATTCCTCGTTCTATCTTTCACATGGTTTCAGAGCAGGTTCCCTAGTGGGAACGATTTTTTTTAGGGCCCACCACTGAAGTTTTTCCTACCTGCCCGAAGAGCGCTGTCGCGCCTGCCTCACCTGCGCCGTCGCGCGCCCTGCCCTGCTGTCGCTAGTCGCGTCCCTGCCCTAGCCGCCCGTCGCGGCCCTGCCTTCTCGCCGCCCGTCGCGGCCTGATCCGCCGCCCATCGCGGCCCTGCCCTGCCGCCATACGTCGCGGCCCTGCCCTGCCGCCCTACGTCGCGGCCCTGCCCTGCCGCCCCACGTCGCGGCCCCTGACCTGCAGCAGCCGTCGCGGCCCCTGACCTGCAGCTGCCGTCGCGGCCCTGCCGTCTCCGCCGTCGCGCCTGCTGCCACCGTCGCGGCCCCGCCGTCGCGGTCCTGCCCTGCAGCCGCCGTCGCGCCTACAGCACCCGTCGCGGCCCTCCCCTGCCGCCGTCGCGCTTGCAGCCGCCGTCGCGGCCTCACCGTCGCGGCCGCCGCCGTCGCAGCCGTTGCGGCCCCGCCGTCGCGCCTGCCCTGCCCGCCCCTGGTGAGCACCTGCCCTACCCGCGCTACCCGCGCCTGCCTGCCGGCCGAGCCGCGCCGCCCAGCCGAGCCGCGCCGCTCCGCCGAGCCGCGCCGCCCAGCCGAGCCGCGCCGCCCAGCCGAGCCACGCCGCACTGCCCTACTGAGCTGCACTGCCGTGCCCGCGCTGCTCCTGCTGCTACTGCTGCTTCTGCTGCTACTGCTGCTACTGCTGCCACTGCTGCTACTGCTGCCATGGCCAGCCCAACAGTTCTTACCTTCGATGCTGAGGGTCGTGCCGTTGACTTCAATGTCTGGGTCGATGATCTGCAGCTGTTTCTTCAGTGCGATTCTAAGGACGGAGTCTCTCTTTTTGATCTCACGTCAGGCACCTCTACTGCACATGCTGCCGATGCTGACAGTACAGTTCGCTCGCAGTGGACTACTCGTGACGCTATTGCTCGCCTTGCTGTTCGTAGTCACCTGCCTTCTGCTGAGCGCGCGCACTTTGGTCAGTACAAGACTGCTAAGTCTCTGTATGACGCTCTTGTAGCGCGCTACTCCTCCCTTGCCACTGCTACTCTCAGCCGCCTCATGCTACCGTACCTGTTCCCTGACCTGGCCGCCTTTGCTACAGTCGCTGACCTCATTACCCACCTCCGCACTAGCGACGCCCGCTACCGCGCTGCCCTTCCCTCCGAGTTCTGCGCCAAGAACCCCCCCCCCATGTACATCACTCTCTTCTACCTAGTCACCCGTCTCCCTGACTCCCTTTCTTCCGTCAGGGACCACTTTCTCTCCCTTTGCCCCACCGAGCTCACCGTTGACCTGCAAGAGGAGCGCCTCACTGCAGCTGAGAAGAGTATAGTTGTTGTAGGTGCTTCTCGCGGCGACCCTCGCGCCCCTTTCTTTGAGGGGTGTTCCCCCGTTCCCCTTCTGCCCTCTGTTGCTTCTGCTGCTGCTGTCGACCTCGTTGGCACCGAGCAGGTCGGGGCTGCGTCTTCTCCTAGTGAGAGGCGCCGCAGCGGCAAGGGCAAGGGGGGCAAGGGTGGTGGAGGGGACGGCGGATGCGGCGGTGGTGGCGGTGGAGGAGGCGGAGGGGGTGGGGGTGGAGGCAAGGGTGGTGGCGGGGGTGGGGGTGTCGGTAGTGGCGGTGGAGGTAGTGGAGGCAGCGGCAGTGGTGGTGGAGGCAGCGGCAGCGGAGCTGGAGGTGGCGGCGGCGGTGGTGCTGGTCGGGGTGGAGCTGCGCAGCGTGGAGGCTTCGGCGGTCGCCAGCGCCAGCAGCAGCAGCTTTCCCGTGAGACCCCGTCGCCTCAGCAGCTTCGTGAGTGGTACGCTGGGCGTGGGAGGTCTGGGGGTGCTGGTCCCTGCACTTACGTTCTCCGCACCGGCGGTCGCCGTGGGGAGACGTGCGGAGGGCCACACACGTCGCAGCGTTGTTTCGGTCGCCTGTCTAACGCTTGGCGCGCGCAGTTTCCTGACGCTCCTGAGCTCCCTAGCTGGGCTGATCTGCTTAGGCAGAATGTTGATATCTTTGCTCTAGACTTTGATGCTATCCTTGCTGCCATGTATGCTGTGACTATTAGTGCTGAGGGTGACTGTTACCTGTGTGTGCCGCTCGACCCAGGTATAGAGTCTGCGGCTCTAGGTGCTGGTGAGGATGCTGCTCTAGGTGCTAGTGAGTCTGCTGCTCCAGGTGCTGGTGAGTCTGCTCTCTCTGGTACTGCGCCTGCTGAGGCCTTGCACAACTTCACACTTGACTCAGGTGCTTCCCGCTCCTTCTTTCGCGACAGCACCACACTCACGCCGCTCAGTCGGCCAGTTGCAGTCTCCCTGGCGGACCCCTCTGGGGGCCTCGTCCTTGCGCACTCCTCCACAGTCTTGCTGTGTCCGGCTGTCCCGTCTGGCTCACTGTCGGGTCTCCACCTCCCCTCGTTCTCTACGAACTTGGTGAGCGGAGCTGACCTCCAGGATGTGTGGGTTGGCCAGTTCACCCCTGGAGGTCAGTGTGGGACCCACTGTACGTGCTCCCGGACTGGTCGGCACCTGGCCACGTTCACCCGAGCGCCTGGCTCGAGTCTGTACACACTGACCACTGTGTCCCCTCAGGTAGCTGCGTCTGCGTCTGCGTTTGCGTCAGGTCAGCTAGCGGCCCCCTGCTCGTGTCGCGCTTTGTCGCACCAGACTGTCCTTTGGCACCACCGTCTTGGTCACCCCTCGGTGCAGCGCCTTCGTGGCATGCACCGACGTCTCCTTGTCTCTGGACTTCCAGAGACGCTGCCTCCTCTCCCACCCTCGCCTGCCCCTCCTTGCCTTCCCTGTGTCGAGGGGCGGCAGCGCGCCGCTCCTCACTCCTCCTCGTTCCCCCCGACGACTGCTCCCCTGCAGACCCTGCACATGGACGTGTGGGGCCCAGCACGCGTCCGTGGACAAGACCGCGAGTGGTACTTCTTGCTGGTCGTTGACGACTACACGCGTTACACCACAGTCTTCCCCTTGCGCACCAAGGGTGAGGTCCCTGATGTTTTGATCCCTTGGATCCGCGCTGCTCGTCTCCAGCTCCCCGAGCGGTTCGAGACGGACTTTCCCGTCCTGCGTCTGCACTCTGACAGAGGTGGTGAGTTTGCCTCTGACTTTCTGCGCGACTTTTGTCGTGGGGAGGGCATTCGCCAGACGTTCACGCTCCCGGCCTCACCGCAGCAGAATGGGGTTGCTGAGCGCCGCATTGGCTTGGTCATGGAGGTCGCTCGTACCTCCATGGTCCATGCGGCTGCCCCCCATTTTCTGTGGCCGTTTGCGGTCCGATACGCTGCGCATCAGCTCAACCTCTGGCCCCGTGTCTCCTTGCCGGAGACCTCGCCCACACTGCGTTGGACGGGGAAGGTTGGCGATGCGTCAGTGTTTCGGGTCTGGGGTTCTCGTGCCTTTGTCCGCGATACGTCCGCGGACAAGCTCTCAGCCCGTGCTATTCCCTGCGTCTTCCTTGGCTTTGTCCCTGACGCGCCTGGCTGGCAGTTTTACCACCCCACCTCGCGCCGTGTCCTCCCCTCTCAGGACGTCACGTTCGACGAGTCGGTTCCTTTTTACCGTCTCTTCCCCTACCGCACTGCTTCTCTCCCCCCCCCGCCGCTCTTCCTTGCACCAGGTCCTCCTCCGGTAGACCCCCTTCCCCCTCAGGGTCCTGCTCCCTCAGGTGTGTCCCAGGTAGACGCTGTCGAGCCTGTCGAGGTAGCGGTTGACTCTGGTGCTGCTACTGGGGGTGGTACTGCTGGGGGTGCTGAGCCTGAGCGTGCAGAGCCTGGGGGTGCTGAGCCTGAGCGTGTGGAGCCTGGGGGTGCTGAGCCTGAGCGTGTGGAGCCTGGGGGTGCTGAGCCTGGGGTTGCTGAGTCTGAGGGTGCGGAGCCTGGGGGTGCTGAGCCTGGGGGTGCTGAGCCTGGAGGTGCTGAGCCTGGGGGTGCTGAGCCTGCGGTTGCTGAGACTGGGGGTGCTGAGTCTGCTGGAGTTCCTGCAGGTGCCTCGTCTCGGCGGGAGCCTCTCTCTCCACCGGAGCTGCGCGAGTGGTTTGCTCGCCGCTGGAGACTCCAGCGAGGTACTGCTGGAGCTGGAGCTGCTGGAGGTACTGCTGGTGCTGGAGCGGCTGGAGGAGCTGGAGCCGCTGGTCCTGGAGGTGCTCGTACTGGAGGTACTGGAGCTGCTGGGGCTGGTGGTGCTGCAGGAGTTGGAGCTGGAGCTGCTGGAGCTGCTGGAGGTACTGCTGGTGCTGGAGCTGCTGGAGGTGCTGTAGCCGCTGGTCCTGGAGGTGCTCGTACTGGGGGTACTGGAGCTGCTGGGGCTGGTGGTGCTGCAGGAGTTGGAGCTGGAGGTGCTGGAGCTGTTGCTGCTGGAGGTGCTGCTTGAGCTGGAGCTGCAGGAGGTGCTGGAGCTGGTGGTGCTGAGGGAGTTGGAGCTGGAGACCCTGGAGCTGGGGGTACTGGTGCTGTCTCTGCTGTTTCTGGAGGCGCTGCGCGGCCGCGGCCGTACTACGTTCCGCTCCTTCAGCAGGTTCTTGGCCTCCCGCTTTCTACTGGTCCTCCTCCTCCCTTACTGAGTCCACAGCCTGACCAGTCACAGTCACAGTTACAGCCAGCCTCTCCACTGCCTGGTCATTCTCCTTACTCTGGGCCGACTAGGGGTCTTACGGAGCGCCGTGAGCCAGAGTCTCGTCCTGCGTCACCTGAGTCTCGTCCTTCGTCGCCTGTTCGCGCTGTCTGCACTGGTCGTCGTGTTCCGCGTCAGCGTCCTCCCCCTGTCCCTGGCACACACCTGATGGCACTTCGTCCTTCCACTGCTCCGCAGCGTGTCCCTCTGCCGTCTCCTCCTGCGTCCTCTCTTCATGACGGTCCAGACGCAGAGTCTCACTCCATTCGTGCTGCTAGTCCTACTGTCATGCGTCTCCTAGCCACTGTTGTCACTGACCCTTCGTTTGAGTCCACTGCTGCGTCTGCTCTAGTTGCTGAGCTTGTTGACTTTGCTGCCGCCTGTCGTCTAGACTACGCCGCTAGTCTTGTTGCTGAGTCTGAGTCTGAGTCTGTCTGTCCTCCGTCCGTCGGGGGTGAGTGTGCCCTTAGCACGGACGTCCTTGAGGACAGACAGGAGGAGTTCGAGTGCTTTGCCGTTGCTTTACCTCATCTCGTGTCCATGCTGCTTGCCCCTGAGGGAGACCCGGATGCACCAGACATCCCGACCCCGCCTCTTACGCAGAGGCGATAGAGGGTCCCTACTCCTCTCAGTGGCAGACAGCCATGGACGCAGAGATGGCTTCCTGGAAGTCCACAGGCACCTACGTTGACGAGGTTCCCCCACCTGGGGCGAACATTGTCAGTGGCATGTGGATTTTCAGGGTGAAGCGGCCGCCGGGTTCTCCGTCTGTCTTCAAGGCGCGTTACGTTGCACGAGGCTTCAGTCAGCGAGAGGGAGTTGACTTCTTCCAAACCTTCTCCCCTACCCCAAAGATGACCACTCTTCGGGTTCTGCTGCACGTCGCCGCTCAGCGTGACTACGAGCTTCACTCTCTTGACTTCAGCACTGCTTTCCTACAGGGCAGCCTGCACGAGGAGATCTGGCTGCGCCGCCCACCTGGCTTCACTGGGTCGTTTCCTGCTGGTACCCAATGGAACCTCCGGCGGCCAGTCTACGGTCTCCGCCAGACGCCCCGTGTGTGGCACGACACACTGAGGACGACTCTTGCGGCCCTTGGGTTTGCTCCTTCCACTGCTGAACCGTCGTTGTTTCTACGCACCGACACCTCTCTGCCGCCGTTGTTCGTTCTCGTGTACGTCGACGACTTGGTCTTTGCTACTGCTGACACTGAGGGACTCGCCCACGTGAAGTCGGAGCTGCAGAAGAGACACACGTGCACAGACCTGGGTGAGCTGAGCAGCTATCTTGGCTTGCGGATCACCCGGGACAGAGCACAGCGCACCATTACCTCGACTCAGTCACACATGGTGCAGCAGGTCCTTCAGCGCTTCGGCTTCACATACTCCTCGCCACAGCATACTCCTCTGCCTACTCGCCACTCGCTCTCAGCTCCACCTTCGGACGAGTCCGTAGAGCCGAGTGGTCCGTATCCAGAGCTTGTGGGCTGCCTCATGTACCTGATGACCTGCACTCGACCTGACCTTGCCTACCCTCTTAGCATTATGGCACGCTATGTCGCTCCTGGGAGACACAGGAAGAAGCACATGGATGCCGCTAAGAGGGTGTTGCGCTACTTGTGGAGTACGTCGGGCATGGGGCTCGTGCTTGGAGGACGGGCTCGAGTTGTCCTCACTGGTCACGCAGACGCTTCCTGGGCTGACGACTTGGCTACGCAGCGGTCGACACAGGGTTACACTTTCAGCCTTCGCTCCGGCTCTGTTTCTTTGCGGTCTACCCGTTCGTCTTTTGTTCTCAGCTCCAGTTGTGAGGCTGAGATCTACGCAGGGGCCATGGCTGCACAGGAGTTACGCTGGCTCACCTACCTGCTGACCGACCTGGGAGAGCCGCCTCGTTCTTCTCCAGTGCTGTACGTCGACAACAAGGCCATGATTGCCTTGTGTCAGGAGCACAGACTGGAGCACAGAACGAAGCACATTGCTCTGCGCTAGTTCCTTGCTCGAGAGTTGCTGCAGCGTGGTCAGCTTCGTCTTGCTTACGTGGCCACTCGGGCCAACACTGCTGATGTCTTCACCAAGGCACTTCAGCCTTGTGATCATCAGCGTTTCTGTACTGTTCTAGGCCTTGTGCCTACTGTGCCTCACTTGCTTACTTCTTGACTCTGCTTGTACTGTGATCTCTATACATATACCTGCATGCTTACACTTGCTAGGTGGTGATCACTGTATTGCTTGTTCTCCTTTATATAACTCTGCATGTGAACTGGCCTTGTGGCCATTTGCTTGTGCTCAGAATGCGTGGTGACGTCGTGATCCACCCTGAGCTTGCTTTGCCTTTCTTGACTGGTCTTGTGACCTCTTGTTCTCCCCCACTTTGCCTATGGGGGTGTGTCAAACTTATATACTATAGTCTGTTTAGGCTGTAGTGGGGTAGTTCATATGGGGTACAACACTTTAGGGTTTCCTACTTGTACTCCTCATGCTGCTCAATGCAATCATTCCTCGTTCTATCTTTCACAAATTCGTCGGCGTCGGTGAAACGTTTGAAGTGGCCGACGGCGAAGCCGACGAGACGTTGGTGAATGAAATGAAGTTGGCGAGCGGCGCCGAGCTTCAGTGGTCGACGAAATTTATCTCCGACGAGGCGCTAGCCAATATAATGAATTCGTTGCCATAGCCTTTTGAGCGGCCCTTTTCTGGTCGACCAGGTCGGCGAAATTCTGCATGTGCGTGTATTTCACCCTAGGCAGTTTTGGCAACAGTCGACGTAGGAACTTGGAGAATCAGCATCACGTGCTCTACAACCTGGCACCTTCGAAGTGCATGCAACCGACTGCTATGTAGATCTGCACCTACTTTGGTAGGTGCCGCACATGTGCGCACTACACACATGTTCACATGCGAGTGCAGTGCTGGCAGTTTGCCTTGCTGGAGCCTTCCTACTACATTGGCAATTTGCCTTCGTGCTGCAATAGAGAGTCGCCTTGATGGGTTGCTAGGTGTGTTGCAGTGCATTCTTGCTATATCGCTTCATTGCCATTGTAAGCTTGTTAATCCAACATTTCCTAGAGACACTCTTCTCAACCTTTCCTACAAATTTGCACAAGCATTACGCAACGTTACGATCACCCCATACAACCCTTAACCTCCTACGTAGGCTTCGGCTTGTAGAGTGGTTGTCCGCATTTAAATTTACAAAGGGAGAGTTTCATCTCAGTAAACGCAAATTATATATAGTTACCATTCGGTGATTGTTTGCTAGTATTTAGTGATCATTCCCGTGAAATGAGTTACCAAACACGTGAAAACACACTGTAATGGTTACCGTACGCGTTATTGGTCCCCGTTCTCGTTACCATTCGCATATTTTCTCTGCAAATTCAGGGCAAGCGTGATCATCGCGCGGTAGTCCCACCATCGTAATTTGGTGGAGGTTTCAGGTAGCCACGTCATTCACTGCGGAATCTAAATGCTCGTGTTGATTGGCGGTTATCTAAACCCGGTCTCGCACAGTCGCCAGCGCGTGTCCAAACATTCTTGCACAGTGCTGTATTTCAGCGCATGCCTGAGCAGATGCCCAACGCATTCAACTCACCACTCCCATTTCCCATGGCCGTCATTTGCGCTGCAGCGCTAGGGAGGCATGAGTCCATGCCCTGCGATGCGATGTGCTGGAGTGAACCCAGTCACCGCAATTGTCGCTTGTAAAAAATGAGCACCGCTTGTTCAAGGAAGGGAAAGAATTAACAGCCGCGCAGTTCTTGGAGCCTACTAAGGGAACGTTCTTGGCTAGTGTCAGGCTTGCTGACACAAGGCTAATGGACAATTTTGATCATTCCAAGTCCCAACCTTTCAGAGCTTGGTGTCAAGATTCTTGACACCAGCCAATAACGTACCCTAAGTACTATGGCAAATATCTTGCACATCTCGTTTAACGCGAGGAATTTCCTTCGCAGAGAACACCAACAAGTGTTGAGCATTTCCGCTCACGAGAGTTTCTGACGTGCTACTATCTTCCGTCTAAACTCGTCGTCAGTCTCACATCGCGGAAAAGGGTGGTGCGGAAAAATACGTAAAAGTAACTGGCCCGTCGCAAGAAAAAAAGTCGTAGTCAAAACCACCGGTAGCTGAAGTGACGTGCACAGCTACTTTCTCGTCACCTTTCCGGCCCGATTACTGTTTCGCTAAGTTTCGTGACGACAAAGTGCTTCGTGATTTTTCTGTCTGTCAATGTCACCATGCGCAACCGCTTGGAATCCTTTTGACTGCCCGAAATCGTGGACGCGGTGCTCAAGTCACTTCCGGGTGACATTTTTGTGACTGGTCCCCTGGGTGCAAACAGTGTCAACCAAGTGTCGAAAATGGGTGTGCAGTTTTTTTGGCAACCTTTCGCAGCCTTTCAGCAACAATCTGGCAGGAATATCTCAGCGGAAATGGGTCGTCAGCTCCGTCGACCCATCGACTGTCAACGGGAGTTGTTGTTGGCCCCGTCCTCGCTTGGGCGGAGCCGACTTCGTGGTTGGGTGTACGGGAGGTACAGCCGACTTGCAGCAGTGGGCGACGCCGACTTGGGCGAGCTGGTCGACGGGGCTGGTCGACTTGCACGGGGCCACTGCAATGCCGCCGACTTGGGAAGCTGGCGGCTGACTTCAACTGGTGGTCGGCGATGTGGCACGTCGACCTGGAAGTCGGCGCCGACTTGCAAGGTCACCGACTTGCAAGGTCACCGACTTGCAAGGTCACCGACTTGGGAGGTCGCCGACTTGGGAGGTCGCCGACTTGCAAGGTCGCCGACTTGCAAGGTCACCGACTTCAAGAGGTCGGCCCGGAAGTCGGCGCCGACGTAGAAGGGGCGTTGACTTGGTGACGCCGACTTCGGGTAGCCGACTTGGGTGGTCGGCTGACGACTGTGCTGGTCGACGTGGAGCTGGTCGACCAGGAGTGACGTCGACCTGGAGCTGGTCGACCAGGGGTGTGGTCGACCTGGTGAGGTCGACTGGAGGTGGCCGTCGACTTGGGAGGTCGACGGGCACATACAGGAGCACCTGGTCGACGTGGTTGCCCGGTCGACTAGGTTACCTGAGTGACGAGGTTCTGCGGAGGAGTGCGACGGTCGCCCAGGCGAAGTTGGCGAGTCCGACCTCGGTGGTGGTATCCCGAGGTCGACGTGGCTGATCAGATGCAGTCGTCAGCGCCAGGTTGACTTGGTGTGTGCGCTGTGCAGGTGACAAGGCTTCGCACGCCAATCATCTGCGAGCACCTGCGAAGCTGGTGCGATGCTGTTCTGCGGGAGCAACGCTGGCACGCCGTCAACCTGCAACGTTGGCACGCCGTCGACTTTGCACTGCTGGAGCGCGGTCGACCAAGTCGTGCTGGAATGCGGTCGACCATGCTGTGCTGGCAGTCGACCGACCTGAATGCTAGCGCTGATGTAGTCTAGCCATGCCAACTTCATTGTACTATTGTTGTCAACTTTCTCTAGTGAAACTCTTGCCAAATTACCCTGTGGTCTAGCAAGCAGTGTGTGCACTAGGAAAACGACTAAGGAACAACGAACGCAGAGATCACACGAGCACCCGTGCCTAGCCCGTAGTCTAGCTCCCGTTGTAGTAGTTATCTCCGCATGGTGCGGTGAGTGTGGATGGCACACGACTTACCTTTCAGTCAGGTCTACGTAGAGGTCACTTACCTAAGTTGTTCGTAGGCAGGCAGCCGTACAGTCACTAACGTGCGCGTAGGTGACACCAAGGTGATGGACACCCTGGAGGGACGGCTGGAGGATGCGAGGAGACGCCATGAGGCCCAGGAGTACGGGACGATACCCTGGGCGGTCGTCGAGGCTGGACTCCGCTCCGTGTGGGCGACGGAGCATCCCCCTTCTCGACCAGCTTCTCCTCGACCGGTGACCAACGAAGGCGGCGTCGACGTGGGCGTCAACGCCGGAGGTGGCCAAGTCGGCAGCAGTGTGGGAGGCACGTCGAGGCAGAGAGGTGTGATTCACGCCGATGAAGTCGGCGGCGTTCAGGCGCGAGGGGTGCAGTTGTCGGCGGCTGCAGGCTCCTCGCAGGGCGACGTCGGAGGACGACGAAGCGGATTGTCGCCGATGTCGGCGACCCAGGTGACGGCGGGCGGGATTGCCCCGAGCTACGGCTACTTCAAGTTTGCGCCGGACAGGATCTTGGTCACCCCGCCGCTCGTTGGTCGCCAGGACATCCTCACCTGGAAGGAAGCCATCGAGCCCCAGCTGGAGATGGCTGGGCTGATCAACTTTGCCCGAGGATCCGTGGTGACGCCGGACGACCCCGACTTACGTGCGGAGTTCCGAGCAGTGCAGCTGTTGACCTTCATGGTCATCTCGCGGTGCTGCTCGCCGGGCGTGCAGATCGCCCTGAAGTGGTGTCGGGAGTACCTCGACGCCGGCCACCAGGCGTGGCACTTCATTGAGTCGACCTATCAAGTCACCGACTACCTGTTCATCGCCCAGCTGGAGGGACAGCTGACGCACCTGCGTATGGGCGACGAGGAGACAGCGACCGACTACTGCAACCGGGCCAGGCGAATTCTCGCCTCCATCAGGATGGCCGGCGCGCAGTACTCGACGGCGTCGTACGTCACCCACGTCATGCAGGGACTTTCGAGCAACTACAACCTCCTGAAACGGCTGTCAATGGCGCCGGGCACAAGGACGACGCTCAACGATGACAACTTGACCTCGTACATCCTGCAGGACGAGGCGATGCAGGAGGCAGAGCGGTCCCAGGAGCTCTTGGCGCAGGCCAACTTCGTCGCCCCGGCGAAGCAAGGAGGTCGACTGGGGCAACGTGGTCAGTCTGGCGGCGGTGGTAGCAGTGGCTGGAAGCCGGCCAAGGAGGTCGACAAGAAGAAGTCGACCAAGGACAGCGGTCGAGGAGGAGGAAGTCGACGTCGGGAGTGCTGGCTGTGCGGCGACCCCGACCACCTCTCCTTCGAGTGCCCCGACCGCAGTGACTCCGAAGACGACGACGCCAAGGGAGGCCGCGGGAGGTCTAGCAGTCGTCGTCCTCGTCGAGGAGGAAACCAGCCGCGCAAGGAGAAGCAGTCGACCAAGACGTCGACTTCGGCGAAGGACGCCGACTCCTCTGCTGGCGGCAAGGCGCGGGACGACAAGACGGCGTCGTGCTCGCTGGTTGGCGTCGTGGAGCCGACCGTCTCGCTGGCGCCGGAGGCCGGAGAGGACTTCCAGGCAGTGGCGGCAGCTGTGCAGGCGAACCCGGCGGTGGTCCTGCTCGACAGCGGCTGCTCCCACCACCTGATGGGGACGAAGGAAGTCTTCGTCGACCTGCAGCCGAGCGGCTCCATCAAGCACGTGCGTGGCTTCAATGGGGCGCTGCAGGACGTCCAGGGCCGAGGCACCGTCGCCCTGCAAGGAGAGGCCGGGAAGCAGGTGCTCATCCCCGACGTGCTGTACGTCCCGGGTGTGCGGGCCAACCTGCTGTCGTCCGGCCAACTGAAGGAGCACGGCGTGAAGCTGCAGGAGGATGGCGACGGGATGCTGCTCGTCTCGGCAGCGGGCAAGGTGCTCGGTCGGGCGACGTACTCCGGGCGTGTCCTCTGCACCGACCAGCGTCCCTGCTCAACTAGGTCGACGTCGCCCACGATGGAGGTTGTGGCCCTGCGGGCGATCGTCTCGAAGACGAAGTCGACGCCGGACAGGATGCATGCGAGGCTTGCGCACGTCGGCATGGACACCATCAGGAGCTCGGCGAAGAACGAGGTCGCCATTGGGCTGGACCTCAAGTCGGCGATGGGCGCCGACTCACCGTGTGTCTCGTGCGTCGGCGGGAAGCTGCCGCGGCACACCTTCCCCGACCAAGGCTCCGACGCCAACGACGTGCTGGCCGTCGTGCACATCGACCTATGCGGGCCGTTCCGCGTGGCTGCCAAGGACGGCAGCTTGTACTTCTTGCTGCTCAAGGACCGCAAGACCCGCTTCGTGTGGGTCGCCAAGAAGTCGGATGTGCTGCTGGAGTTCCAGAAGTGGCTGGTGCTGGTGGAGAGGCAGGCGAAGAAGTCGGTGCTGATGCTTCGCTCCGACCGAGGTGGGGAGTTCCTCGGGAAGAAGTTCACCGACTTCGTGGACGGAAAGGGGATCGTCCACGACCTTACCTGCCCGTACACCCCGCAGCAAAACGGCATGGCGGAGCGGGAGATGAGGACGGTGGTGGAGTCGGTGCGGACGATGCTGCTGCACATGGGCGTGCAGCACCACTGGTGGCACCTTGCTCTGCGACAGGCCGTCTGGGTCCGCAACTGCCTTGAGAGGTCGACGCTGCTGTCGGGGTCGACGCCGTACCAGCTGCTCACCGGGACGAAGCCCGACTTGTCGCTCGTGCGGGTGTGGGGCTGCATGGCTCAGTTCCTTGTCCCCGAGCAGCAGCGTGGTGGGAAGCTGAAGTCGAAGGCCAGGTGGGGCCTTCACCTTGGCGTGTCGGGGGAGAGCAAGGGCTGGGAGCTCCTCGACATCGACGCCAACCGGGTGGTCACCACGTCGGACGTGGTGTTCTACGAGGATATGTCGCTGGAGGTGTGGAAGTCGGAGCACGGGCCAGTGTCAGGTCGGACGCCGACCACCCCACCGACTGATACCTCGACGGCGACGCTGCCTCTGCTCGCCGAGGTCGGTGAGCTTGCTGCTAAGGACGCCGAGGTCGTCCGTCCTCCTTCCCCTTCCCCTCAGACCCCTGCCCCTCCCCTCGTAGCCGACCTGCACGGGCTGACTCCGATGTCGGCCTCCGGCGATGAGGGGAGTAGTGGGACGTCGCCTTCGGTGCCGGCCAAGGGCATCGCCGGTGGCCGACGTGACGAGCGGCAAGTCGACGTGGGATTGAAGCCGACGTCGATAGGGGAGGAGCAGGTCGAGGAGCAGCAGCCGACAGGGGAGCAGGCAGCAGTGAAGCCGACCACGGAGCAGTCGTCAACCAGGCAGTCGGCAGGGGAGCCGACCACAGGGGAGAGGTCGACCAGGCATTCGATCGAGATGCAGCAGGACGACGAGGGCAGCGAAGACGGTGACGAAGGAGGGGATGCCGGGGAGTCCACCAAGAGCGATGTGGTGGAGGTTCGGCCTGAACCTCGAAAGTCGGATAGACTTCGGAGGCCACCAGACTTCTTCGTCCCCGCTGCCTTCACCACAGTGTACGACGTCGACGATGACGACGACCTACTGTACGACGACGCCGAGGAGGATGAGGAGTTTCCGGAGCTCGACCCGGACATGCTGGCCGACTCCAAGCACCGTTGGGACATCTCGACGATGACGGTGAAGGAGGCTTTGGCGAGCTGGAAGGGCCCGGCGGTGAAGGCCGCCATGGAGGAGGAGATCCGCAGCCTCATCAACATGGGCACTTGGGAGCTGGTCGAACGCCCGCCGGGGGTCAACATCATGAAGAACCGGTGGGTGTTGACGACGAAGTACCACGTCGACGACACCGTCGAGCGCGAGAAGGCGAGGCTGGTCGTGAAGGGCTTCACGCAGGTGTACGGCGCCGACTACGACGAGACGTTCGCGCCGGTGGGCAGCTACGTCACGCTGAGGATCTTCCTCAGCATCGTCGCCGTCCTCAACCTCAACCTGATGCAGCTCAACATGAAGAACGCCTTCCTGCGGAGCAAGCTCGACCGGGTGCTCTACATGTCCCAGCCGGACCACTTCAACGACGGAACCGGCCGGGTCTGCAAGCTGCTGAAGAGCCTGTACGGGCTGAAGCAGTCGCCGCTGCTGTGGTACTTGGCGCTCAACGACGTGCTGGTCGGCGCCGGGTGGAAGAAGAGCCAGGTCGACGAGGCTCTCTACTTCAAGGTCGGCAACGACGGAGTGGCTTGCAGGGTGCTGGTCTACGTCGACGACCTGCTCGCCGCCAGCAGCAGCACCGAGATGCTGAAGGAGCTGAAGGAGCTGCTGGAGTCCGCCTTCGAGCTGCGTGAGATCTCGCCAGGTGCAGAAGTACCTCGGGCTGGAGATCGTCCGCGACAGGTCGGCGGGGAAGCTGTGGCTGCACTAGCAGGGCTACGCCGACAAGCTGCGTAGGCGCTTCATCGACGAGGAGCAGACCGGGCGCACCCCGAAGACGCCGGTCTCCGTCGACGCCTATGCCGAGCTCACCTTCGATGACGAGGAGGCACAGGAGCGACAGGAGGAGGAGTACCGGCAGAAAGTCGGCTCGCTGCAGTTCGCGGCGACGACGACGAGGCCGGACATCGCCTTCGCCTGCAGCAAGCTGGGGAGCGGCCTCACGGTGAGGAGCGACCAGCACTGGCGCGAGGTCGACCGCTGCCTCGCCTACCTCGCCAACACGCGTGACACCGCCCTGGAGTTCGGCGGTGGACCTGAGTCGCTGGAGCTGGTCGGCTACGTAGACGCCGACGACGCCGGTGACAAGCAGAACAGGACGAGCACGGGCGGCTACGTGTTCGTCTACGGAGGGGCCGCAGTCTCCTGGTCGAGCCAGCGCATCAAGTGCGCGACGTTGTCGTGAACCGAGTCGGAGTACGTGGCGGCCACTGAAGCCGGCAAGGAGGGGCGCCGACTTCGCTTCCTCCTCGCAGAGTTCCAGCAGCTGGATGCTGGGAAGTCGACCGTCCTTCGGGTGGACGACAAGTCGGCCATCACGGTCGCCGAGGGCATGGGGTTGACGGGCAACATCAAGCACATGGAGCGGCGACAGGCCTGGTTGCAGCACATGGTGAGGCGCGGGAAGTTCTCGCTGAGGTACATCCCGACCACCGAGCAGCCGGCCGACTCCCTGACGAAGGCGCTGCACTATCCGGCCGTCAACCGGTGCTCCGTCGCCATCGGCCAGGTGCGCTTGGCCGACGTGGGCGACGAAGATGACGACGTGCAGCAGTAGGTGCCATGCCCTCTTGCATGGCTGGTGCGGTGGACGACGTGCTGTGTGTTGGGTGCACGTCGACGAGCTATTCTCCGAGCAGTGATGCCGTGTGGGCTGGGGGCCCAAGCGTGAACGCGGCAGGGGAGTGTCAACGGGAATTGTTGTTGGCCCCGTCCTCGCTTGGGCGGAGCTGACTTCGTGGTTGGGTGTTCGGGAGGTACAGCCGACTTGCAGCAGTGGGCGACGCCGACTTGGGCGAGCTGGTCGACGGGGCTGGTCGACTTGCACGGGGCCACTGCAATGCCGCCGACTTGGGAAGCTGGCGGTCGACTTCAACTGGTGGTCGGCGATGTGGCACGTCGACCTGGAAGTCGGCGCCGACTTGCAAGGTCACCGACTTGCAAGGTCACCGACTTGCAAGGTCACCAGCTTGGGAGGTCGCCGACTTGGGAGGTCGCCGACTTCAAGAGGTCGGCCCGGAAGTCGGCGCCGACGTAGAAGGGGCGTTGACTTGGTGACGCCGACTTCGGGTAGCCGACTTGGGTGGTCGGCTGACGACTGTGCTGGTCGACGTGGAGCTGGTCGACCAGGAGTGACGTCGACCTGGAGCTGGTCGACCAGGGGTGTGGTCGACCTGGTGAGGTCGACTGGAGGTGGCCGTCGACTTGGGAGGTCGACGGGCACATACAGGAGCACCTGGTCGACGTGGTTGCCCGGTCGACTAGGTTACCTGGGTGACGAGGTTCTGCGGAGGAGTGCGACGGTCGCCCAGGCGAAGTTGGCGAGTCCGACCTCGGTGGTGGTATCCCGAGGTCGACGTGGCTGATCAGATGCAATCGTCAGCGCCAGGTTGACTTGGTGTGTGCGCTGTGCAGGTGACAAGGCTTCGCACGCCAATCATCTGCGAGCACCTGCGAAGCTGGTGCGATGCTGTTCTGCGGGAGGAACGCTGGCACGCCGTCAACCTGCAACGTTGGCACGCCGTCGACTTTGCACTGCTGGAGCGCGGTCGACCAAGTCGTGCTGGAATGCGGTCGACCATGCTGTGCTGGCAGTCGACCGACCTGAATGCTAGCGCTGATGTAGTCTAGCCATGCCAACTTCATTGTACTATTGTTGTCAACTTTCTCTAGTGAAACTCTTGCCAAATTACCCCGTGGTCTAGCAAGCAGTGTGTGCACTAAGAAAACGACTAAGGAACAACGAACGCAGAGATCACACGAGCACCCGTGCCTAGCCCGTAGTCTAGCTCCCGTTGTAGTAGTTATCTCCGCATCGACGACCTGGCCACCTGTTGCCCCCGGGCAGAAAAAAACTAAAACCCTATCGGATAGCATGCCATCCGAGGGAGGCATCAACCCTAAACACATGCCTCCAGGTGTTTAGGTTTGATGCCTCCCTGACCGGATGCATGCCCGAATGGGTTTTCTTTTGTTTGCCTCCCTGACCAGATGCATGCCCGAATGTGTTTTATTTTGTTTGCCCGCGGGCAGCGAGCTCCTTTGGGCGGAGTCGCTTGTCCGCTGAGATAAACCAAGCGAAAAACCTTCGGGCACCTATTTTCGCAGTTTTCCTTTTCCGCAATGCAGAATGGCTCGTGACACGGAACCAATCACAGCACGGCAGCACTTCACTTCCTTCCTCGTCGCATCGCTAGTCATTTGGATAATTTGCGGTCCCGCGATGATCGCATCGTCTGAACTGGAAGATGCCATAATAATTGCGAACCAGGTACGGGCGATTACATGATAATCTTTTGTTGGTTGTTTCATACTATCAAATGGCTGTCGTCGGACGGGCCAGGGGAAGGATTGTGTTGTGGACGGCGCCGACATTCGCAGTGCCTAGTAGGCGTACTCCTAATGCACGTTTTCGTCCACCATCATGTCTGCGTTGTTGTCCACGTGGCGTGAATAGAGGGAGGAGGTCTTACTACTACGGATCTCGTTCTCAAATCCAACGTGCATCTCAAAGCGTGAGTTCTGTTCCCCATCAATCCACTGTCTGCACATGTCTCATCTCACGACGAGTGCGTTTGCCGTGACCTCATGCCGCACGCGTCATCATGCCGCCCTTTGGCCACGAACGCTAGTTACCTGGTACCGACCGCATCTACCACTCCTTGTGTGGCGATTGTGGGCTGTGTAAAGGGCATTCCGCTGTGTAATGAGACAAGGTGTAACCCTAAACCCTAAACCCTAAACCCTCGTTTTGACCCAGTGGATAGCGAGGCGTTACACCTTGTCTCATTAGGCATGCCCTATCCTACCATGTGCATTACTAGCCCATCATTTTGAATCCCCTCTCGCTTTGCCTCTTTTTACTTACTTCCGCATCCGCTCCGCTTTCCCCCCCGCCACCCTCTCTCCCGCTTTCCCCTTTCCTCCCCCCAGCCCCCTCCTCGCGCTCGAAGGAATGGCCAAGCTGACCATCATGGGCGCGTGTGCCGTTGGGAGATTGGTAACAGGGTTACCAGGTAGGTGGCAGCCAAGCTCACAACGGGAAGCCACACTTGCAACGACATTTGAGGCGTCTCAGAAGCCACTCCTTCGACGCTCCTTTGTTTGCATTGCTGTGGATGCTCGCCTCCTCACCATCTCCTTGCACTTTAACGACCATACTCTGCACTATTATCAACCACTGTGCACTATTATCGACTAGTCTGCACTATTATCAACCACCCTTCACTATTATCGACCACTCTGCGCTACCATCGAGGATCATCGTCTCTAGCAATCCGGTCACCACTAATATAGCAGCGACCATCGCCATCGCCATCGCCATCGCCATCGTCAACATCCATCTCCTCTCTCCTCCTCTCCCCAACCCGCTTCGTTCCGTCGTTCTTACTTCGCACACCTTTTCCCTCCCCCCTCCCAACACCAGGTGTATCATCAGCGAAGGCAACGCCTTCCCCATATTCACCTCCCCGTCGTCCGGCCCCACTGGGGGAATACTGAATGTGCGCAATCTCAACTTCCAGCGGGCGTCTTTCTCAACGTGCGGGCGAGGGTCAACGCGAGTCAATGCGGATTCGTCGGCAACAGGGGTCTTAGCAATGGCGGAGGGGTGCTCAGGTATGGAAGTGGAGTGTTGGGGGAAAAGATGAGCGAGTGAGCAGAGTTCTTAGGTGAGAGTGATGGGGGGGAAGGAGGGAGCAAGAGGTGTGCTCAGGTGAGAGAGAGTGTGGTCCAGGTGAGAGTGCATGTGGTGCAGGTGAGAGTGCACATGGTGCACGTGAGAGTGTGCATGAATTGTCCAGGTGATGGAGTGCATGTGACAGGTGATGGAGTGCATGTGACAGGTGATGGAGTGCATGTGAGAGGTGATGGAGTGCATGCTGCACGTGAGAGTGTGTATGGCGCAGGGCAGCATGCTACATTGATGAATACCATGCTCAAGTGGTCTTTGAGTCAACTCTAAATATTTCCTCTCTTCACATGCTGCACTGCACCTTACATGACAACTTGATAGCAAACCCTGATTGATGCCCACCACTCCCCCCCAACTCACCAGCGACTCCTTCGCTGAGACAAACAGTGTTTCCTACCGCCGCTTCTCCTACTGCTCCTTCTATAATAACACGGCGCCCATCGGGGGTGGTGACGCCATCAGCATCAACGCGGGGAACCCCCAAGGCAAGGGGTCTGCCATGATGCTTGAGCACTGCTACTTCAGGAACAACAGCGCGCCCAAGGGCCATGGAGGGGCGATTTCGGTGGAGGGGACTGGCAAAGTTGTGTTCAAGTCATGCAAATTTGACAAGAACAGCGCTGGTGAGTGTGTGTGAGATTGCATGCGTGTGCATGTTTTTGTGCATCGATGAGTCTCCTCAAAAGTCAATCCAGAGGGAGTGAAAACCCACACTTATGAGTATAGTGTTTTCTGTGAGTAAAATCCTGCAGGTCGAGCATCTAGCCCAATAGCGTCCCCTACAATCCAACACCAAGACACATCAGAGGGAGTCTGCTTCTCGGAAGGGCCTCTTTGCAAACAGCACTCCCTCTATGCAAGTCACCTCCCCTACCTCCATCCTTGGCACCTCCCTTGCGGTTCCTTCTCCTCGCTCCATGATGGGGATGTTGTTGTTGCCGCGGCCAACAAGGGTCTCGCTGCTTTTGTTTTCCACTCCCTCTTCCTTTTCTGGGCCTTGCTCCCTCAAACCCTCTTTTCCACATTGGCCCTTTCATCCTGCCACTCAACCATCGCCCTTGCTCCCATCCCACTCTCTCCACCCTCCCCTCCATCCATCCAGGTGTGGCTGGGGGAGCCATCTACTCGAACGGCACCTCTCTCTCTCTCTCGCCCATGTCACCTTCAAGAACAACACGGCTATTGGCATTCCCCCTGCCACCACCTGCGGCGTTGGCGGCGCTGTTTACGCAGTCTCAGGGCGATACAGCGGGGCGTCTGTCCGCTTCTGCGCATCCTCCTTTTGGGACAACACGGGCTGCGCTGCGGCCGCCAACACGCTGTTCCTGCAGACAGTTCCAGGCAGCTCGAACGTTCCAACGACGGTGCCGGATCGGTTGCTCATCCCTACCAGTGGGTGGTGGGAGACGAGCGGTTGCAGCCCCAGGTGAGGAAGAAGGTTGGCCGGGTAAACGGGTGGAGTGGGTGAGGAGATAGAAGGGGAGTGCTGTGAACAGTGGAAGCATTGGGGGCAGGCCAGGTGGGACAATGGTGAGTGGGGGGCGGATAGGAAGCCAATGCATAGCCAGGTGAGGTAGTGTGGGTGGGCGAGGGAGGTAAGAGCATTGGTTGAAGAATGGACTGAGGTTTTGGAGCAAATACACAACCAGGTGAGAGTGTGTTTGTGTGTGAGGTTGTGAGGAAGAGAGGGAAAGGAGCGAGTGGGGGAGTACAAGACCTTGAGTATGGAAAAAGCACTGTCAGCAGCAGGGGCTGTAGCAGAGGCAGCAGCATGGTTGTTTTCTTGCTGCCTACACTACACTTTTTTTCCTGTGCTCCCTTCCACTTTCCCCTCAAGTGGCTCCTGCTTCTTATTTTCTTCTCTCATCCTTCCTCCCCACCTCCCCTGATTTCTCCTCTCTTCATACCCCCCCATCCCACTGCTTTCTCCCCTCGTTCTCCCTCCCCACCCCCACTGCTTTCGCCTCTCTTTCTCCCTCCCCATCCTCACTGATTTCTCCTCTCTTTCTCGCTCCCCATGCTCCCTCTTTCTCCCTCCATGCACACCTGCACTTAACCCTTGATATCAAACCTTCAAGCGGCACACTACCAACATGCCTCTCCCTTCTCGCCTCTCTCCCCCCGTCCCTTCGTCCTAGCAGCACCTGTCCTAGAAGTTCGGCGGTGGACCAGAGTCGCTGGAGCTGATCGGCTATGTCGACGCCGACGACGCGGGCGATAAGCAGAACCGGATGAGCACGGGCGGCTACGTGTTCGTCTTCGGAGGGGCCGCGGTCTCCTGGTCAAGCCAGCGTATCAAGTGCACGACGCTCTCCTCGACCAAGTCAGATTACGCCGCGGCCACGGACGCCGGCAAGGAGGGGCGTCGACTTCGTTTCCTCCTTGCAGAATTCAAGCTGCTCGACGTTGGGAAGCCGACCATCCATCGCGTGGACAACAAGTCGGCATTCACGGTCGCTGAGGGCTTGGGGATGACGGGCAACCTCAAGCACATGGAGCGACGCTACGCCTGGCTGCAGCACATGGTGAGGCGCGGGAAGTTCGTGCTGAAGTACATCCCGACCGCCGAGCAGTCGGCCGATTTCCTAACGAAGGCGCTGCATTTTCCGGCTTTCAACCGGTGCTCTGTCGCCATCGGCCAAGTTCGTCTGGCCGACGTCGGCGACGGCGACGATGATGTGCAGCAGTAGGTGCCGTGCCCTTCTGCACGGCTGGTGCGGTGACGGCGTGCTGTGTGTGGGGTGCACGCCAAGGACGAGTGTTCTCCATAGAGTACTGCCGTGTGGGCTGGGGGCCCAAGCGTGAGCGCGGCAGGGGAGTGTTAACGGGAATGGAGTGTTGGCCCCGCCCTCGCTTGGGCAACGCCGGCGACTTGGTCGGATGTATGGGAGAAGCAGCCGACAGTACACAGTGAGGGAGCTGCGCGACGGGCTTCGTCTAGCTGCAGGGATCACTGTGGTGTTGCCGTCGACCAGGGGTGCTCGACGGTTGCAGCTGACTGGGCTGGGCGACGGGTGGGCCGTCGACCGGGAGGAGCAGTTGAACCGGGAGGTCGACGGAGCAGTCCGTCGACCTGACAAATGAGCAGCGGTCGACGAGGGGAGCTCGGCGACATCAGCTGGCAGTTCTGTTCGACGGAGGGGTTCCGTCGACCGGGGAGGTGCTCGACGGGGGCTGTGGTTGACCAGAGGCACCTGGTGGTCGACTAAAGGCACTTGGTGGTCGACCAGAGGCACCTGGTGGTCGACCAGGTAACCTGCTCGGCGAGTTCTGCGGACCTGCTCGGCGAGTTCTGCGGAGGCCGCGGTGTCGAAGGCGACTTCGGGCTGGTATCCCGAAGTCGATGTGGCTCGTCAGGTGCAGACAACAGCCGACGGATGCACAACGGTGCAAGTCGGGCCAATCGTTTGCGCGCACCTGCGAGCGTGTGCACTGCTGTCATCTACGGGGCAGCGCTGCAGCGTTGGCACGCCGTCGACCTGCTGCGTTGGCAGGTCGCCTTTCTGCAGTGCTGGCGCGGCTCCTCTACGCAACGCTGGCAGGCGATCGACCATGATGTGCTGGCGGTCGACCAGGCTAGCTGCAGGGTTGTTAGGTGCCTGATGTAGTCATTTCTGTCATTGCTTGTTCAAACATTCTGGAATGCAATCTTTGCCTAGTGAAACTCTTGCCGATTTCTCCCGTGAACGTGCAAGCACTAAGGAACTAAGCAAAGCTATGATCACTCCTTGTAGTTCGTGCCTTGTACTTTGCCTTGTACTTTGATCTATATATATGCCTGCATGCTTACTCTTGCTAGGTTGTGTTCACTGTACTGCTTGTGCTTTTATACCTCTACATGTGAACTGGCCTTGTGGCCACTTGTTTGTGCTCAGAATGCGTGGTGATCTTGAGATCCACCCTGAGCTTTGCTTTGCTTTGCTTCTTTGCTTGACTGGTCTTGTGACCATTGGTTGTTCTTGCTATCCCCCACTTTGCTTATGTGGGTGTGTCAAAATGCATTACATGCTTGTAGGCTGTAGTGGGGTAGCCCATATAGGGTACAACCCTTTTAGGGTTGCATACTTGTATCGCACTGCTGCTAGTCACACACCATTCCGCTATTCTCATTCTGACATTTCCTATGTATTTTTCTCTTCTTTCCTTACTGAGTTGATGCCACATCGCGCACAAGCCCAACTTTTGGAATGACGGGCTAGACCCGACCAGATTTCCTCGATTTTGAGGCTTCTTCGGACTTTCATCGCCCAGCATGTGCCTAGCACGCCCCAAATTTGAAGTCCTTAGCTACAGTAGCGAGTCAAGTTGTAGTGAGTATCGCTTCACTAGAAATGATGACGTCAGCGAATAGGGCTTTACTGTAGAGAAAGGGTACAATCTGTTTACACCATTGAACAGGTACATTAGCCTACAGGTACTTTCGCCTGGCTATAAATTCTCTTGTAATGCTCTATATGACCGGTATCAACTTTTATTCAACATGTCATTCTATTATAAACTTCCGCTACGCATACAAGTCTGTCTATCCAAGAGTGTTACGATCCTTAACCATTATTATCGGATTCATTCCCAACATGGTATGGGAGCTACTTGGATTACCTAGACCTCTGAATTATAACTATAACTTAACCACCTCCTGGAACAGCAGCAGGTTCTTCATCAACTAACGCACCTGCACACCAAGGAGTGCAACAGCAGGAAGACGGATTAGTGGTGAGAACCATGACTAGCATCAGCAAGGTGACTAAGATCAAGACAACAACACCGTTCGACGGAAACGACTTCTATACCTGGAGTTTCGAGTTCGAGCTACTCGTCAACTCAGCTGGCATCTGGCACCTCTTCAATGGAGCAACCCCATTTCCTGCAGCAGGCACACCAGCACAACAACAGAAACATAATAGTGAGTCACTGACTGCTTACACGTTCCTGATTCGAAATCTTACTCAAACGGAGCAGCTTGGCATCCGTTCGTAAGTCAACTGCAACGCACTTGCAGAAACCGCTTGGACCTACCTGCAGAGCCTCTATATGGGGAAATATGCAGTGACACCGACCAGGATTTTACGGCAACTCACAACGATACAAATGAAGACAGGGGAAAAGGCTTCAAACCACATCAACAGAAGCAGAGATCTACGGGGTCAACTTCTAAAGTGCGAAGGGCAGTTCCCTCAGGAGATGTTTGTGACAACTCTACTTGCAAGACTTGGACCAGACTGGAGACAGTGCCTAGAAATTCTACGCACACACGCACGCTTATCTGAAGGTGCTCTCTGTGCTGCACTTTTGCCGGAGCAGTAAGATATGGACCTGCATGAAGAAAGGGTCAAGCAAAGCAGTTCAACTTCACAGGATGAAGAACAGCAGCTCAATGTTATGAGTTTCTACACCAACAAATCAAGACACTTCTGCAAACACTGCAACAAGTACGGACACACTACTGAGAATTGTTACAAGCAGCAGAAGCAGGTTCAACAACAACAACAGACCCAGCGTCAACAAGAGACTCATCAACACGCTAAACAGCAAGAGTCACCAGATTTTCAACAGCAGCTTCAGAAAAATCAAATGCAGCTGCAGTAGCTTTAACAGATGTTTCAGCAGCAGCAACAGCAGCAGCAGGCCCGAGCTTCAACAACCCCTGCAAAGCCACCAACATTTCCCAACAAATTCAGTTTTATGACAGCAGTAAACCATACCGTTTCACAGGCTTATACTGGACATTCTCACCCTCCAACTCGTGGTTTCTTGACACATGCTGTGGACAGCACATGACAGCAGCTGATAGTCCTTTGGTCTTCAACAAGAGAGCCCTTGAGCAGCCCTGCATCATCACAACAGCCAACAACAGTTAGCTTCAAGCAACAACAGTTGGCAATATTCTACTGCACTCGCCAACTACAGGAGTCATCATGGAGATACCTGACATACTGCTGGTTGATGGCCTGAGTTTAATCTTCTCTCAGGAGCTCAACTTCTATCCAAAGGAGTCAACCTGCAATTAGACAATCACACAATCAGATTTCACTCAGCAAGGGCAATATTAAGCTTGGGGAAGCAGCAGCAGAAAACGGACTTTTCATTCTGCAAGTCAAAGAAATGGCCTTACCTGAAGCAACCATGGTTTCTAGAGAAGCAAAAGCAGCAGATGACTTCCATGATGCTGAAGAGGAAGAGCCTCAAGAAGCAGCAGCCTCTTCCTACAAGCCTGCACCAACAGTACAAGGGGAGTTAGTATTTTTTTCAAAGACAGTTTATGGAGCAGAAACAGCAATTGGTACTACAGCGAATTACCAGCATCAGCGGTTTATTCATCGGGAGCTTCGCCAAACGGCAGCAATTTCGTCACCGTTTCTCATACTTCTGTTGATTCTAAGCTTAACTACTCAATATTATTTAGTTACATGGCAGCTCCAAGATTCCTATGGGGACTACTTCCTAGAGGTCGACAGAAACAGAATTGGAAGAGTTCTGATTTTCCCGACAGACCCCTTCGACAAACCGTCCGAGCAGCAGTTGAGCACGAAAGGGTTGCAGCAGACCCTCCCAACCCACCCCATCTTGACGAATTTTCTTTCGTGCGCGGTTTTCAGCGACGCTTACACCGGGAGCCAAACGTTTACGATTTCACCTCACGATCGTCTCATTCACTGTTCGAATCTCAGCCCGTAGCAACAATTTTACCATCCACAATTTCTTTGCCTGGAGCACAAGGCATTTCCACCGGCTCCCCCGTCACCACTGAATTTCGTCCTTCTCGCGCAGCATCATATCGTCGAGAATCTGCAGCATCGCTGCCTTATTTTTCCATGCATTTCCACCAATGCCACATCAGCGCCTGCTACAGCACGACTGTTTTCTTTGACCCGTCGAAAATTGAAGTGTTATAGTCACAATAGGCTTGAATGTGCCTAAAACGAAAGATAGAGAGCACAGACGGATTTCTGCACAGCGGCTTCAAACGTTGATAGCGTTCTGCTCACAGCTGCAAATGACTTGATTCAAATTGGATCTGGAGCGTCTTCACGTCGTCTACAATTAGCAATTTAGATTGCACGATTTGATCAAGAATTGACGATACAGCGTCGGTTTGAACGAACGGTACTATGGCAGCCACTATAGTCTTAGAACACAAGATAGGAAGAGTTACGAGTTGGGAATGACTCCCAGCTCCTACAAACCCCAAGATCCGAGGTACAGTGATGTGGAACAGTGCCACACTGTCCCCAACCACGAAGGGTCTCGAAACTACCCTTCACTAGGGCCTACACCAAGTGAAATGTTACACTACACAAAGTAATGTAACTATCTTCAATATCTTGAGGTGTACCCTTTTTGGCGAGCTTCGAAATCACTTGAGGCTTGACACCAAGGCTCGGGCTCTTCATCACAAACTCATCCTTGAGTTCTTGATGGGTCTGCTGCACACACCTGCGACACGCCGAACGTTCGACACAGGACAAAATAGAAACCGCGCATGACAAAATAGAAACCGCGCGCGAGACACAAACGACCGCGTAACACGCGTCTAGCGATAACTCGCTATTGACTCGACACACACGCTCAACATCATGACTCAACATTCACACACAATTATAAGCATGAAATATATATTATCCCATGCCCTCATACCATTCCATACACACACACATTCACGCACACGGACAACAAGCCGAGTGCAAACCGTAGGGTTGCACCAACAAACTCCCCCTCGGATTGTTGGCCTTAGGATATGTTGCTCTCTCAGTTCAGAGCCATCCCAGCCAGCTTGCGACACTTCCAATGCTGCTGCTCCACCAGCCTCTTGGTCATCATGTCAGCCGGCTGCCCCGTGGTCTTCACGTAGCGCAACTCAACTTCACCCGCGGTTACCATGCTCCTCGTCCAATGCCACTTCACCCTCATGTGCTTCGTGAGTCCATGCAACACAGGGTTCTTAGCAAGAGCAATGGCACCCTGGCTGTCACAGTACAGTGGGGTAGGTCCTTGCTGCTCCTCCCCCAATTCAGCCAACAAACGCCGCTGCCACACAATCTCCCGTACGGCACGGAAGAGTGCCATGTACTCGGACTCCACCGAGCTCAAAGCTTGGTCAACCTGCTTCTTGCTCTCCCAAGCAGTTGGGCCTCCACCAACACAGCATATGAAGCCTCCCACACTTGTCATGTCCTCTGGTTCTGATGCATATGAAGCATCCGAGTAGGCGGTGAGGAACAAACGCCCGGGTTCAACACCATCCGCGCCCTTTTGGCGCCTTTGTGCCGCCGCCGAGTATTGCAGCCCAACGGTCGGTGTTTGGCCAAGATACTTGGCCACCCTCATTCCAGCTGCTACCTGCTCCTCATTAGGGCATTGCACAACCCTAGCCAGCTGCCCGGTAGCAAACGCGACGTCCGGTCGGGTGTTTACCGCCGCATACATGAGGCTGCCCACCAACGAGTGAAATCGGCGCCTCTCCTCTTCACCAACGCTCTCCTCCTCTGGTCCCTTCACACACTTGAACCCAGAGGGAAAGGGTGTAGCCACATGGCCTTCACTCTGCCCAAAGTTGGCAGCCAATGCCTCAAGGCTCATTCACTGTTCGAATCTCAGCCCGTAGCAACAATTTTACCATCCACAATTTCTTTGCCTGGAGCACAAGGCATTTCCACCGGCTCCCCCGTCACCACTGAATTTCGTCCTTCTCGCGCAGCATCATATCGTCGAGAATCTGCAGCATCGCTGCCTTATTTTTCCATGCATTTCCACCAATGCCACATCAGCGCCTGCTACAGCACGACTGTTTTCTTTGACCCGTCGAAATTGAAGGGGGGTAACTGGACCAGATCGAGTTCGCCAACGTCGACACCAACTTCGCCAGTGTCAAATGAACGCGTTACAACATTTCGTCGAAATCGCGTTACAAGGTTCGTAATTTCTAGAAATGAGGGGCAGTGTTGAGGAAAATTAATGTTTTACATTTCAATAAATTACTAATTCCTTAGCTACAGTTGTCACGCATTTAAGATAGCGTGAGTAGATTGAATAGCAATCTATATATAAATGTGTGACCCGTAGCTAGAACAGAGTCGAGTCCAACTGTAAGGGGACAGTACAAGGGGCACGCTGAAGGAAAACAGGCGGGGCGCGTCAACAAGCTAGGAAGGAGGGAAACCAAAGTGAGGATCGGTTGAAGGGCAAGTAGGCGGGAATCAAAAGTGACCCAGCTGTTGAGAGCAACGGCCGTAAAAGTGATACTTCAGCAACGAGAATTGCTAGGTCCCACAGCTTGTTTGTTTGTTTGTACCTTATGCTGGGAATTTGTCATTCCAAACGTATCAGCTGTGTGACACCTAGCCAGTAAAGCCACCCCAAGCAAGCTAAGCAACGTTGGTGCAGAGTCTCTGCTGACAGAGTCAGCCGAGTTAGTAAGGACGCCTCGGCACCTTTCAGCAGTGCGGGATCACGTTCTTTTAACAAACAAACAAGAAACAATGACCTATGTCGGACTACATTATATTAAGATCGGGGTTCAGTTACGCTTCGCCGAGAGAGACGGAAGCGGACCCCACGCCGAGTTGGAGAGCCGAAGCGACGAACGTCCAAGGCGAGTCGACGAGAGAAAATCCCCTCGGGTCGCGTCACAACGCGTCCCCCGTTTACAGGACGCCGCAGCAGAGGCGGAAGGAAGCTCTCGCGCAACCAGAGCCCCAGATGCGAAGGGCTGCGTCAGACCTGGGGCGGACCCCAGCAGCAGGAAACTGGACCCGGGCGAACCCGGAGCAGGAAAATGTCGGGGCTGACGGGGAGTCCCTCGGCGGGATGCCGAGGATGAGAGGCAGAGAAGCAGAGAGCAGCCCGGCGTGGCCGGAGAACATGGCGCATCTGCACGGAGCAGCGACGAGACGGGCCGAGCTGGTGATCAGCAGAGAAGCAGAGCGCGGGCAAACGATCTCAGGGCAAGCCATCCCCGCACGCCAAGGATGGAATCGGGCAAGCCTGCCGAAGGTGGAAGTCGCGGGGCGGTTCAACGGCATTCCAGGAACAGGGCCCACATTGAAAAAATACATAATGCAGCTGGAAATCGTGCCGTATTGCTGGGAACGGTACGGCTTCGACCCAACGGAGTTTTTCAGGAAGATGGTCAGCACCTTGTCCGGAGAAGCGGAGACCTTCTACCGAATGGTGCGGAAGGAAGTACTGGAGGAGCTGGAATGCGGAGAAATAGCAGATCCCACATAGCGATTCCTCCAGCTGCTGAAAAGAGAGTTCGTGGGGCAGACCAGAGCACGGATGGAAGAGTTCAAGAACTTCAGGAGGGGCAAAGATGAATCCCTACTCTCTTACTACAGCTGACTCAAAGAGCTCGCGGAGGACCTTGAAAATCAAGACGAGCGCCTGCTAGTGAGGAATTTTGTAAGAGGTTTGGAGGAAGAGTTGAAGGGAGCAGTGCGCGGCGCAGTCTACGCGGTGGGAGCAAACACCACTCTAAGACAGGTCTACGAGCTGACCAAGCGGACCGAGCACGCGCAGCGACTGCTGGACTTGGAAGAGACAGACGCCAGAAGCAAGCCGCGCGTAGCATGGGCGGCCGCGGCAATGCAAGGAGCAGAGGCGGGAGAGATGGCCAGATCGGACAGCAGGAAATGCCACGAATGTGGAGAAGAGAGGCACCTGAGGAGAGAATGCCCAAGGGTGCAGACATGCGAGAAGTGCGGAAGGAGGGGGCATAAGGCAAACGACTGCTACTCGCGCGTGATGAAAGAAGCTGGGCAGAGCAGGTTGGAATTGGAGGTAGAAGTAAAGGAGCTTCAGAAACAGCTAGAGCGGATGCCGATGGTCCCGGAGCGCTCCATAGCGATGCTGGCGATAGAAGAGATAGACGAGGGAGAGGAAGGCGAGGAGGACTTCGAGCGGGAATACGGGCTAATGGCCTACCCAAGGGACAGGAGTGACATAGACCTGAGGCCGAGGCAAGAAGCCAGCAGCAGCAGCAACAACAGCTCCAGCAGCCGAGAGAGAAGGGAGGGGCCAGTTCGGCGTCAGGTAGACAGCGAGATGCGGAGGCATCCAAACGAGAGGCTGGTCTGCGAGTCGTCGGTACTGATAGCGTTACCAGGGGGCATTGAAGTGGGAGGCTTGCCCGTGGCATAAGCCATCATTGTTACGGGGGCACACCACGTCTTGCTGGGGAAAGGACTGGCGAAGCAACTCAAGCTGGAGGCGTCGGGAAAGCTGGTAGAAAGGGGAATAGTGCTAATGACGGCCGAGGGTGGAGCGCCGAAATAGATGCCGTGCACCAAACAGCCGATAGAGATCATACTGCTACCGGGGACGGAGAAGGAGTGTTGTGTGCGGGTGAGGTGCGGGGTCAGCGAGTCCGAAGATTACGACATGCTAGTCGGCATGGACCTGCTCTACAAAGTGGGGGCAACCATTTGTACGTGGCAGGAGAAAGTTCTATTTCAAGTACAGTACTGGGACCCGGAAAGTTCAGTGGGGACTCTTCCCGTGAGGTTCGTGAAGCAAGAGCCGAGAGAAGCATTCAGGGCAGAAAAGACGGACCTCACACGGCACCTAGACGACTGGACATGAGAGCAGTACTCAGAGGAGTACGACCGCAGAGTCATCAGGAGAGAGGCAGGGCAGGGAGTGCCTGGGCTGAAAGAGCGGATAAGCCGGACCTGGACCCTGGAGGGAGGCTTAACCATCCTGGAGCTGTTCGGAGGGATAGGCACGGGGCTAGGAGCAGCGCACAAAGCGGGATGCTTCGTCAGCAGGTGGATCCACGTGGAGAAAGATCCGTTGGTGCGGCGGGTGGCGAGAGGGCATGCACTAGATCTGCTCAGAGATTACCCTCAGCATCTGATGCTGACCGCCATCCCTGAAGAGGAAGCGCCGACAGTGGACGACGTCAGAGACATCACAGAGACGCAGCTGCAGGCATGGGGCAAGATAGACCTAGTGGTGGGGGGCTGGGAATGCCAAGGGTACTCCAGGGCGGGAGAAGGAAGGGGAATGTAGGACAGCAGGGGAGCGACGTTCCGAGACCTGAAAAGGGTGCTAGAGATTATACAGGCGAAACAAGGAGAAGTGCTCTACATTCTGGAAAATGTAGATATGGCAGACGACAGGAGAGAGCCGGTGAAAGAGGCATTCAAGGAGATTCAGGAGACTCTGGGGAGAGGGACCGTGGTAGATGGAGCCCAACTCAGGTCCTACACTCACCGTGTAAGGAGGTATTGGCAGAACGACATGTCAGTTGCCGCACTGATGCATTCACTGGTGAGACTGCAGAGGCCACAGCCGCGGCTGGTCAGCAACATCTTGGGGCCGAGCCAAACCCCAGTCCCTGCCAGGCGCAGGGATCACCCGTCCCAGTACCAATGCAATGAGCCAGGACAGCCGAGGCAAGCGTGGCCCACGTTTGTGTCATATGAAGGAGCGAGGAGGTTCCGCGAGGAGGACGGAGAGCCGGGCGAGGGCATGGTACTGGACATCAGGACAGGAAGGTGGGAAGAACCGATGGCAGACGAGAGAGAGGCCGCCATGGGGCACCGGTGGCAGGCGACGAAGCAGGCCCAAGCAACCGAGAAGCAACGGCGGGCAATCATCGGGAAAGCCATGGACCTCAACGTCATGACGTGGCTCATAGGTACCATCCGGATGCACCTGAAGACAAAACAAATACAGAGGGAGATGTTCTACAGCAGGTGGCATCAAGAGGAGCGGGAGGTGGAAAAGAGCCAGAAGCAGCTAGAAGAGCTAGATGAGATGTACGAGGAGAGAGTGACGCAAGGATGGGCATATATGGCCCTCGAGGTGGCACCCACGCAGGACGGACAGGCGGAAGGGAGGGCACCATAAGGGAAGGGAGAAAAGGAGAAGACAGAGGGAGACTAGGAGATAGGGGACGGAATGGGAGAAAGGGAAGCAGAGGTGTTGAGGCAAGTGCTCAGGGAACACAGGAAGACCTTTGCTTACTCGCTGAAAGAGCTGAGGCGCTGCACCATCAAGGAACTAAGGATCAACCTCACCACGGAGGCGCCGATCTATCAGAGAAAAAGGAGGATGAGCCCGGGAGATGTAGAGATATGCAGTGAGAAGTGAAAAGAGTTACTAGAGGCAGGGCTGATACAACGCTCGGAGAGTGAGTACGCGGCAGCAACGGTGGTGGCAGCGCGCAAAGACCTGACCGGAGAAGTGTTGTCAAGGAGGATGTGTAGAAACTATAGGGACCTGAATAAGGTGACGGTCGTGGATCCATACCCAATGCAATCAGCCGAGGAGATATTTGATCGGCTGCAGAGAACAGAGGTCTTTTCCACACTCGACCTGAGGCAGGGATTCAACCAAATCCCAGTCCGAGCCGAAGATAGGAGGAAGACGGCGTTCCACGGCCCCGATGGACTCTATGAGTGGACAGGGATGCCGTTTGGCATGCGGAACTCCTCGGCGATCTTCCAGCGCACCATGGACCAGGCCTTGAGAGAGGTGCCAGCCGTGGCATGTCGACGACGTAGTGGTGGTCAGCCCTAACGCCAAAGAGCACGTCAAGGACGTCAAGGCAACGTTGGAGGCTATCAGCAAGGCAGGAATGACGTGCCACCCGAAGAAATGCAGATTTGGGCAGAAGTCAGTGCAATACCTTGGGTTTGAAGTGCAGGGAGGGCAGCTAGGCATCCAGCAAGCGAAGGTGGAGGAGCTAGATAGGGTGCCCGCACCAAAGGACCGGAGCGGACTCAGAGCCATCCTAGGCTTCCTGAACTACTATTTGCGCTTTGTGCCGAACTTCAGCAAGACAGCAGCACCGCTAAACCGACTGCTGCGGGAAGAGCAGGCGTGGAAGTGGGCAGAGGAAGAGCAGGGAGCCATGAAAGCGCTGCTCAAGGCCGTGAAGACCGCCACCGTGCTGACACTGCCGAAGACAGACGAGCCATTCACATTGTACACAGATTGGAGCAGCTCAGGGATCAGAGCCATCCTCTGCCAGGAGAGGGAAGGAGAAGAGAAGGTGGTCGCCTTCGCGAGCAGGAGCTGCAATCTATCAGAAGCCAGCTACAGCTCATACAAAGGAGAGGGGCTGGCGGCAGTTTGGGCAGTGACACATTTCAGAGTGTACCTGCAAGGCAGGCCCTTCACCCTGGTCACCGACCATCAGCCCCTCACATGGCTGATGACGAGCCAGGCTCTCACAGGGAGGAACGCCAGGTGGGCCATGCGGTTGCAAGAATACGATTTCAAGATTCGGCACAGGCCAGGCAAGTCCATACAACACGTAGACGGCCTGTCCAGGAACCCGCCTCACGACAGCCCCACGGCCTGCCTAGTAGCACTAGCAAGGGAGCTGGATCAAGAGGCAGCAAAAAGAGGAGCGAAGATGGGGCCAGAGGACATACGGGAAGATGAGGAGGTGCTACGCTGGGTGCAAGGCAAGACAGGAGAGGCAGAGGCGGTGGGGGAAAGGGCCCGAGCAAGAGGACAGCACTATAGGTGGTACCAAGACCAGCTGCAGATCAAATCCGCCAGCGGCTGGAAGGTGGTCCCAAGAAAGGAAGAGAGGGAAGAAATCATTAAGAAGGTGCATAGGCGGCTCGGACACTTTGGAAGCCTAAGGACCTATCAGCTGCTAGAGACGACATGGTGGTGGGCAAGGATGAGGAAGGAGGTAAAGGAGTGGGTGGAGGCGTGCGAGCTGTGCGACAGAAACAGGGCGACGCTGGAGAGGGGAAGGCAGGAGCTGCAGTCACTGCCCATACTAGGACTGGGTTTCAGGTGGTCACTGGACCTAGCAGGAGAGTTGCCTCTGAGCCGGACATAGTGCACAGGCGGACATCCATATATCACCCGCAAGCAAACGGGCTGACCGAGAGGTTCGTGCAGACTGTGAAGAGAGGACTGAGGGCATACGAGGAAGAATACAAAAGGGATTGGGACGCCAGGCTGCCCTGGGTAGCAGCAGGATACAGATTCAGCAAGCAGGCCGCGCTGAAAGACATGTCACCCTACTACCTATTACTAGGAAGAGAGCCCATCTTGCCTGTGGATGCCCCGAAGCTGCTCACGGCGACAGTCACGGCTGGAGCAGAAGGCAAATGGGTTGCAGTGGCAGAGGCCAGAGCCAAGTACCTGAGAGAGCTACTGTCGGCGGCTCTAGAGAATCTCCACGTGGCGCAGCTCAGAGATGCACAGAGATACCAGAAAAGGGGAGAGTACACAGGGGGGCGGCGCAGAGAGGAGGTCCAGCCAGGAGTGGAAGTGTATCTGAAACGAGCCAAGAAGGACATGCTGGACGTAGGCCTGACGACAGAGAGGTGGAGGGTGAAAGAAGTGAAGGAGTCAGGGGTGATAGTGCTACAGAGTGACAAGGGAAAGGAGAGAACAGACCATGTGAGCAATACGGCCAGGGTTCAGACGAGAGCACAGAGATAGAAAGAGGGGGCAGAGCAGTGAGAGAAGAGGCAGAGCTACACACAAACTAGAAATCCATTGGATCCAAGGAGGGGGCAAGTGGACAGTGCAGCAGAGGAGAGCAAGCAGCCAACAAGGGAGGACATCAGTACAGAAGAAGGTAGGGAAGAGCACAAACACCCAGGACAAGAGAGGAGAGAAGGGGGGGTGACGGCTGCAACACAGGACAAGGAAGGGGAGACAAGAGAAAAGGAGAAGGAGGAGCAGAAGAAGAGAGGAGAGGCCACAATCCGACAACTGTCACGCATTTAAGATAGCATGAGTAGATTGAATAGAAATGTGTGACCCGTAGCTAGAACAGAGTCGAGTCCCACTGTAAGGGGACAGGACAAGGGGCACGCTGAAGGAAAAGAGGCGGGGCGCGTCAGCAAGCTAGGAAGGAGGGAAACCAAAGTGCGGATCGGTTGAAGGGCAAGTAGGCGGGAATCAAGAGTGACCCAGCCGTTGAGAGCAACGGCCGTAAAAGTGATACTTAGGCAAAGAGAATTGCTAGGTCCCACAGCTTGTTTGTTTGTTTTTACCTTATGCTGGGAATTTGTCATTCCAAACGTATCAGCTGTGTGACACCTAGCCAGTAAAGCCACCCCAAGCAAGCTAAGCAACGTTGGTGCAGAGTCTCTGCTGACAGAGTCAGCCGAGTTAGTAAGGACGCCTTGGCACCTTTTAGCAGTGCGGGATCACGTTCTTTTATAGTGGACAGTACAGCAGAGGAGAGCAAGCAGCCAACAAGGGAGGACATCAGGACAGAAGAAGGCAGGGAAGAGCACAGACACGCAGGACAAGAGAGGAGAGAAGGGGGGATGACGGCTGCAACACAGGACAAGGAAGGGGAGACAGGAGAACGGGAGAAGGAGGAGCAGAAGAAGAAAGGAGAGGCCACAATCCGACACAGTAGCGAGTCAAGTTCTAGTGAGTATCGCTTCACTAGAAATGATGACGTCAGCGAATAGGACTTTACTGTAACGAAAGGATACAATCTGTTTACACCTTGGAACAGGTACATTAGCCTACAAGTATTTTCGCCTAGCTATAAATTCTCTTGTAACGATCTGTATTATTAACTTTTATTCAACAAATCATACAATTATAAACTTCTGCTACGCATACAAGTCTATATATCCAAGATTGTTACGATCCTTAACCATTATTATAGGATTCATTCCCAACAAGTACACTACACTACAATCTATGCTAAGGCAGATTAAAAATATATGTAAAACATATATACCGTATGTGACATAAAATTCCCTGATTACCCTTGCTATGGGCCTTGTTTTAGAGAATACCCTACTTCTGTATGTGTTCCTTGTACCCCCATTTCTCCAAAAGTGTAGTTTGATTCTCAGCTGTGATCCAAAAAATACCCCGATAAGGATTCAGTAGATGCAGATTTTTGCAGCGGGATACTGCTACGCAATGATGACAATCTGCAAACCTCCCCTACCAATTGTTTTGTTGGCCAAAAATAATATCGCCAATGGAACATCTCTTGCCATTTGTTAGTGCGACACAATTGTTGCCATGCCATCACACCACCTCCCCTTTTTGCCACTCACCATTGCCATAGCACTCATTGCAGGCAACACCCGAAGTCAATCTCAGTTTGTAGCAGTTTTTCAGAGTTAGGTAAGCGGAATGAATCTCGAGTAAGTGAAACGGGTGCAAGAGTTAAAGGCCTAAAAAGAGTTGTACCCTACACAGTGCAATGCACTGTAGTCTAACATACCTAATAAATGAATAAATATAATCCGACACAGTTAAGGCCCCAGGTAGTGCTGGTGTGGTCTCAATCAATTAGCATAATGAACTCGACAACAACATAGGAAGATTCTTGACTGAAACATACCAAAATAGGGCAAAAAATAACAACCTTCCAATATAGTTGCAAGGGTGGGGGGGGTGGAGGAGGTGGAGGTGGTGGAGGTACTGGTACGTCTGGGGTAGAGGACGCTGGAGGAGGTACTGGGCGTGGTGGTGCAGCTGGAGGAGGTGCTGGTCCTGGGGGTGTGGCGATGGCGTAGCAGCAGCAGTAGTAGCCATCGCAGTAGCAGCGTCAAGTCCAGCCACAGAATCCGCAACAGTTTCAACAGTCGGTCTCGTAGCAGCAGTGGGGCCCTGTCGGCCTCGGGAGCACTGGCCGCGGTGGTGGGCCTTCCATCTGGGCGTTGCGTGGCCCTGCCCGGCCCTGCTAGCACCTGATTTAGACTGGTCCACGTAGCAGCCGTGTCTGCGGCCATCCTGACCACTCCGCTGAGCGGGTGCTTCACTGACCTCACTAACCTCTACCGCGGCCGCTCCGGCCATGCAGTGCAAGTTCCGGGCTGCACTCCTCCGCCGTGACGTGCCTATGTTCACTATGGACGTGTCTGACGTAGCTATTGCCTTGTATTCTATGCACTCCTCCACCGTGACTTGCCTATGTTTACTATGGACGTGTCTGGCGTAGCTATTGCCTTGTATTCTGTGCATGCCGTGTACACACTAGTCTGGCATCCTAGTCTATTCAGCACTCGTTGCGCACTGCGTCCCCTCTGTCAAAACATATATGCTTATGTTGTTTAGGCTATATGGGTGTTAGCACTAGGGGGTACACAATTTCACTTGATGTTGTTCTTGTACCCCTCCCCTTGACCTAATGACCATCCTATTCTTCTCGACACCCTCAGGCTGCTGCGTCTGGTCAGGTGGCTGCGTCGTGCTCGTGTCAGTCCCTCACCCACGTGTCGCTCCAGTGGCACCACCGTCTAGGTCACCCCCCCTTCATGTGTCTCCAGTACATGGTTCACCACGGTCTTCTCTCAGGTCACCCACCACCGTGCACTCCTTGCGTCGAGAGCCGGCAGCATGCTGCCCCTCAATCCTCCTCATTTCCTCGTACCACTACTCCTCTTCAGACCCTGCATATGGTTATTTTTTTTTATGCCCCCGTCGCTGGCCGCGTGAGGAGCGCTACTTCCTGGTAGTTGCGGACGAATTTTCGTGCTATGCTACGGTGTTTCCCTTGCAACCGAAGGCCGATGTGCCTGACGCTCTCCTTCCATGGCTCGTGGCCGTCTGCACCCAGCACGCCCGGTCTGTGTTTTGTCTGCACTCTGACCGTGGTGGTGAGTTTGCCTCCGGTCAGATTGAGCAGTTATGTCGCGCGGAGGGAGTTCGACAGACGTACTCGCTACCAGACTTACTACAGCAGGACGGGGTCATTGAGCGTTGCATTGGCTTGGTCATGGAGATCGCTCATACCTCCATGTGCGATGCACGTGCCCCCCATTTTCTGCGGTCGTTTACTGTCTACTACGCTGCTCACCAGCTTAACCTGTGGCCTCGTGTCTCAAGCCCGCAGGTTTCGCCGACCCCCCTCTGGAGAGGGTCCCCAGGTCATGCGTCTGCGTTCCACGTCTCAGGTTGCCTTGCTCACGTCCGCGATCCTCGTGCAGACAAGCACTCAGCTTGCACTCTCCCCTGTGTCTTCCTCAGTTTCTCCCCAGACGCCCCTGACTGGTTGTTCTATCACCCTTCGTCTCACCGTTTGTTAAGCTCTTGTGATGTCAATTTTGATGAGTTTGACTCTTTCTACACTCGTTTCCCTCACCGAGGTACCCCGATTCTCCCCCCCCCCCCCCATCCCCACTTACTCACTCCCACTCCCCCCCCTAATCCCACACCTCCATTTGCTCCCCTTCCCCATGCGTCCTGCCCCGTCTGGTGTGTCGCTCGTCACCCTTCGTCCCTCGAGCAGGCTGGTGGGGGACACTGCTGACTCCCGTGGCCTGGTGCGTGTGGGTGCGTCTCTTGTGTCATCACCCCCACCGCAACCCCTGCCACACTATCCACCATCACCGGCCTCGTCATCGCAGTCGTCGCATCAGTCTTCATTGCAGTCGTAGCCATCGTCGCCGCAATGGGCAGTCACTATGGACTTTAGGCGTGCTGCTACTAGACGTGCTGGTTCGGAGGATGCAACTGCAGTGGGTGCTAGTTTTGAAGGTGCTTTTTCTTAGGGTACTGCCATTAGGGGTGCTACCACAAGAGGTTTAGGCCCAGGGGGTGCCGTAAGTCCGCGACGTTTGACGCGGCAACAGCAGCAGCAGCGGCGGCAGCAGCCGCCGTAGCAGCACCAGTCGCAGCAGCAGTCATCGCTACATGTAACTGCCCTTCGCCTTGTTGGTCTTCCTTCCCCTTCGACTGTCAGTGCTCCTTCCTCCTCCTCACTTCTGCCTCTCCTAGACCCGTCTGCGGCTCGTTTTCATCCTCGTTCTCTACTGTCTCCTCCTCTCCCTCGTGGCCCGTCTCTTGCCTCTTCCCTTTGGGCTCGTCGTCCCTCTTGTGCTCGCCCCTCATCTCCCATTCCCGGCGATCACTCTATAGCCCGCCGTTCTCTCCCCCCTCGTGTTCCTCCTCCTGTTCCCCCGTTAACTACTCAATCATCTCTGTATATCTCCCCTCCTCGATTCTCTGACTTCCTCCGTGCCGCTCGTCCTACAGTCTCTTGTGTCCTTTCCTCCCACGCCATTGACCCTTGTGCTCTTTCTCAGTATGTCTCTGCTCTTGTTGCTGCTGTTGCAGACTTCACCTCCTCTCGCAGGCTTGAATACGCCACTTAGTTGGTCTCTGCTCCTGCCCGCCCTCTAACCGTCGGGGGTGCTCCTTCCCTTGGTAGTGACGCCCAAGAGGATAGGCAATTTGAGCTGGTTGTCCTTGCAGCCACTGCTCTTCATCTCTGTGCCATGCTACTAGCCCCTGAGGGTGAACCAGATGCACTTGACATCCCGACCCCTCACATCTATGCTGAGGCAGTCTCGGGACCCTGGGCCTCTCAGTGGATAGCAGCTATGGACGCAAATATCGCATCTTGGAGGTCTCCTGGCACATACGTCGACGCAGTTCCCCTTCCTAGGGCAAACGTTATCAATGGCATGTGGATCTTCAAGGTGAAGTGGCCACCTGGAGCACCGCCTGTATTGAAGGTGCGCTATGTGGTGAGAGGCTTCAGTAAATGAGAGGGGGTAGACTTCTTCTAGACCTTCTCCCCCACTCCGAAGTTGACCACTCTTCGGGTACTGCTGAACATAGCGGCACAACGCAATTACGAGCTCCACTCACTTGACTTCTCCACTGCCTTCCTCCAGGGCAGCCTTCACGAGCAGGTCCGGCTCTGCCGCCCTCCAGGTTTCATTAGGTTGTTACCTCCTGGCACCCAGTGGAGCCTTCGGCGACCAGTATGGTCTGCGCCAGGCTCCTCGGTCTACTCTTGCTGCCCTCGGCTTCTTTCCGTCTTCTGCTAACCCTTCTCTCGTCGTTCGTTCTGTCTCGCTTCCTTTCTACATTCTTGTCTACGTCAACAGCTTGGACTTCGTTATTCCTGTCAGGGTTGCATTGGCCTTAGTAAAGGCCGAGCTGCTGAGGAGACACACCTGCACTGACATAGGTGAGCTGCGTCGCTATCTTGGTCTGCAGATTACGACGGACAAAGAAGCGCCCACCATCACTTTCACTCAGTCACACATGGTGCAGCAGATCCTCGAGCCCTTCAGCCCACTCCTCTTCCTATTGACCATAAGCTCTTGGCTCCCGTCCCTGACGAACCAGCTGAGGCTAGTGGTCCGTACACAGAGTTGGTGGGGTGCCTCATGTACCTGATGACCTTCACTTGTCCAGGCCTTGCATATCCTCTCAGCATTGTTGTTCGCTTTCTTGCGACTTGGAGACACCGACCCATGCACTGGTCGGCCGCAAAGAGGGTATTGCGCAATCTGGCATGTACATCAAGTATGGGGCTTGTGCTTGGAGGACGACAGCTAGTTACACGAAGAGGAGACACCGACGCGTCGTGGGCAGAAGACGCGGAGACTCTAAGGTCTTTTCATAGCTACTTCTTCATATTTGTGGAGGTCGACCCGCTTGTCGTCGGTAGCCTAGTACAGCTATGAGGCAAAGATCTACGTTTGTGCTATGGATGCTCAGGAACTCCGCTGGCTGATGTTCTTGCTCACTGTCCTAATAGAGCCATGATCCTCCTATGTCAGGAGACTAGAATGGAGGGCAGCACGAAACACATATAGCTGCGGTACTTCTGCTGCGTGAGTTGCCTCAGGGGCCAACACCGCTGATATCTTCACAAAGGCACTTCAGCCTCGTGATCATATGTGGCTCTGCAAACAGCTTGGCCTTGTCCAAGCAGGTCCTCACTTGCTTGTTATTTAATCTCTGTATTTGTTTATGTCTTTATCTTTATACATATACTCATTGATTGGCGTTGTGGTCGTTTGTCTCAGAGGCTGGGCTAACAGTGCCGCCCTGAGTTGCTTCTATTCTTCTTAGCGCTGCCCCTTATCTAGTGTAGGGGGTGTGTCAAAGTACATATCTTCCTTTGTATGTCTTTCTATTGTTTGGTAGATAGAGATGCATTATAGAGGGTACAAGTTTACAAGTACGTTGTACGTTCTCATTCTAGTCATTCAGTTCTCTTTCTAACGGGAAGAATTGAGGATGAATAACCAGAGCCTTGGTTTCAAGATTCAAGTTATTTCGGAACTAGCCATAAGGGTAAACATCAAGATAGGGAAAGTGGTAACATTGCATTGTGTAGTGTACCATATCTCTTTGTGCAAGCCCTTGTGGTAGATAGTTTCCACACCCTTCGTGGTTGGGGACATGTGGCACTGTTCCACCTCTCTAGAGCTCAACTATTGGAGTTTATAAGGTTTATAAAGTAGCTCAACTCAAACTTTTTTCAATTTTGTACTCCAAAACTACGATTGTTGCCATATTGTCGTTTGTCCAAACTATTACTGCATCGTCAATTCAAATTACAAATTATAAACGATATCAAGGCTCTCCATATCCAATTTATATAACACCATTTGCTTGAGCTATCGTAACTCGATAAAGTTTTGAAGCGGCGCTGCAGAAGTTTGTTTGTGCACTCTAAATTTCGTCCAATACACATTGCAGCCTTTTGTGACTATAACAAGTGGTATCAGAGGCCCTTGGAGCCGTTTTGATAGTGGCTGGACCTGAGAAAGGGGGAGGCAGAGGTGCTGGTGGGAGTGGAGAAGCCCAAGCTCAAGGCTATCCCCGTGATTCTCCCATGAATCTTGTGAGGTACGCATGAGGGATGAATCCTGGAGTATTTGGGCTTCAAAATTCGACGTCGGTAAAAATGCTGATTGGACCTTCAAAATGGAGAACATATTTTACCACTATGATATGTTTGAGGGGATAAGAAATAACGGAGAAGCCCATCGAGAACAATCCGGAGAAGTGTGCATGGGTGCGCATGCTATCTCCTACTTGGGCAAGCATTGCGGAGTAGTCAAATCCATCACTTCAAGCCTTATCAGTATAAACCAGAGAATGGAATCAAGGCATGGGCTGCTCTGGCCGGTGTACATGCTCCTGCAATAGCGGCGTTAGAGGTGGACTTGGAGCGCTAAATGGTGGCACTATGGATTGATGTACCAGTTGAAATTGGGGTGCATAAATGCTTCTTTTGTTGATGCTGCGCGAGGGAGCTAATCTCGATTACAGTGAGCTCCAAACAAAAAAAAAAAACAAGTTGCTGGCCTTGCTTCCTGAGTCATGATCCTTGCTCATGATCAACCTGAATCGCGACATGCTCCGCCTCACGCTCGAAGATGTGAAGCGCACAATCTTTCAAGAGGACTTCCACCGTTGTGAGTTGGGGGGTCCTGATAGAATTGGTGTATCAAGAACCAGAAGAGGCAGAGGACGGGGGAGGTAGGTTTGGTAGCAGCAATTCTAGTGGAGGCAGCGGAAATGACGGGTACGGCAACAAAAACAGTAACATCAAATGACAATATTGCCACAATAGCTATAATAAATGGTGCGATTGCTTCAAACTACCTGATGGGTGGACCATAGTTGAAGGCCAAGAGGGCAGAGGAGCAAAGGGAGGGAGAAGAAGAGATTGTGGAGGTCATGGCAGTCACAGAAATGTAGCTGCAAGTATAAAAAGTGGAGGTCACGAGAAGGATTCGAGCGACAATCAGTTCCTGGGTCAATTCGTCTTCGTCTCGGAGCATGCACCGATTGCACCAAATTCCGCGGAAATGACCACCCAACACTCTCTTGCCTATCGAGTGATTGATAGCAGCACTACCTATAGCATGACACATCGCGCGGACTTGCTCAGTTGAACTGTCGCCGATGAAGTATGTCACTTCAACTTTAAGGTAACAAGCAAAGGTGAAAGGCATGGGCACGACCATATTCAAGGGAGTTGATGTTAAGCTGGTGGACCTCAAGAATGTGCTTTGGGTGCCCAAAACTGCTACCAACCTGATTTGCGTGCGGCTGTTGCAAAAGGCCGGCATGGACATGATCTTCAAGCGATTAGAAAACTACACCACGTGCCTTGTCGAGCATATTCTTTGGTAACTCCATTAGGGCAGGGGTTGTTATAATTGTATATGGCAGATCCCTGTGGTCCCAATGTCCAAGAATAGGAAACTAGTGGCAATCATCAACACCAAGAGTGAAGCGGTTGATAAAAACGATGACTGGAACGATGGTGGATGAAGGACCTCTCCATGTAGCGGCAGAATAATGACATAAGGCACTCCCTCACCATGCCATATTCCCCTACAATGAACGGCATCATAAAAAAAACGAACCAAACACTCACGGAGACGGTACGGGTTCTATCAGCTGAAATCGAGCTACTCATATATTTCTAAACGGATGTGGTGTCGCATGCTAGCATGGCCAAGAACTGAGGTTTGACTCATGTGTGCCCTATGAGGAGTGTATTATAAGGAATCCAAAGGTGGATACGCTTCGGGTGTTTGGACAAACGTGCATGGCACTTGTGCCGACGAAACATCGGCACAATAAGCTCGGTCTATGGCCTGCGCCAGGCTCCACGTGAGTGGCATGGCATCTTACGGACTACACTTGCTGATCTTGGTTTCGCTCCGTCCTCTGCTGACCCTTCTCTCTACATTTGCTTCAGCTTCGCGCCCTTCTACATCCTTGCTCACGTAAACGCCCTCGTCTTTGCTACTCCTGACAGAACTTAACTGGACTCGATGAACGCCGAGCTGTAGGGGAGACACGTCTGCACTTACCTGGGGTGAGTTGCGTCGCTACCTTGGCTTGCGGATCACCGGGGACAGAGCAGCGCGCACCATCACACTAGCCCAGTCACACATGGTGCAGCAGATCCTCGAGCGGTTTTGCTTTCAGTTCTCTTCTCCATAGTCCACACCTCTGCTGAGCATGGACTTACGGTCCCTGTTCCTGGCGAGCCTGCTGAGCCTAGTGGTCAGTACGCAGAGCTGATAGGCTGCCTCGTGTACCTGATGATCTGTACTCGTCCTGAACTTGCATACCTCTGAGCATCCTAACTCGCTTTGTTGCACCTAGGAGACACCGACCTCCACACTGGTCAACAGCTAAGAGGGTTGTGCGCTATCTGGCGAGCACATCAAGCATGGGGCTTGTGGTTGGAGGGAGACAACCATTCAGCCTCATCGGGCACACTGACGCGTCGTGGGCGCACGTCGTCAGGTCTCGGAGGTCTTCATAGGGCTACTGTTTTAGTCTCGGTTCAAGAGTTGTGTCGTCGATGTCGACTCATGCGTCGCCGGTTGCTTTGCCTGGCTGTGAGGCCGACATCTACGCCGGTGCTATGGCTGCGCAGGATCTTCGCTGGCAGACTTTCCTGCTCACTGACTTGGGTGATTCACCTCTCTCTGCCCCGACCCATGTTCACTAACAACAGGGCCACGATTCTCCTGCGTGAGGAGCCTCGACTGGAACGCAAGGTGAAGCACATTCAGCTGCGGTACTTCCTACTACGAGAGATACAGTAGCGTGGCCAGGTACGCATGATACCTGTGCCCTCAGAGGCCAACACCGTTGACATATTCCACAAGGCCCTTCAGCCTCGTGATCATTAGCAATTCCGCACACAGCTTGGCCTAGTTACAGGAGGTTGTTACTTGTTAGTTTCGTGTTTTTTTTTTTTTTACTTGCTCTCTTTGTCCCTCTGCATATATGTATTGTGTAAGCTCATTTTCTGGTCTTGTGGTCATTTGCATCAGTAGATGGGCTAGTTGTACCGCCCTGAGTTGCAGCTCTTGCTTTGTTGTTCCTGGTTGACCGGTCTTGTTTCCTTTGCTTTGTCTAATAACTCCCCCTCACCTAGCTGTCAAACTATGTACTTTGACACTAGCCTTTGAAGGTGTGTCAAATAATGTGATTTTTTTTTTGTTATAATCTAGGTTGTGTCAAACACTAGTGAGTACAATACATTTGCATGTTAGGGGTTTCCTACTTGTACTCCTGCATGCTGTCAATGTCCTCATTCTCGTTCATTTTATTTGCTAGCAGCAGCAGCAGCAGCAGCAGCAGCAGCGGCAACAACAACAACAATAGCAGTAGCAGCAGCAACAAGCGTCACATTTATTACTCCTGCTTTTATATGCAGGAATATGCATCACAATCGATTGTGTCACCTAAATTTGGATCATGTCCTCGCAGGATGCACCCTGATTCATAATCTATACATAGAGCAAACTCGAGTTATAACAAGAATATAGGGGTAACCTAGTTGTCCTGACTCTAAAGGGTGTACAGAATGGGGAACGCTAAGTCTTACCATTGTGAGTTCAATCAGTAACAGAGTTCTCTATATTGATGCTTAACTGTGACTGGAGGAGAGCTCCGTGCTGGCTTTGCCGCACTGGAGTGCGTCAAATTCACGTGGATGTTCTAGCCCTCGTTGCAGTCAGCGTCATTCGGTCGGGAGGTCACCGTGGGAATATTTGCCACGCACGCACTCATGATTCCTTGCTGACAGGCACCTGACGTGTGAACGTTCTTCTGATGACGATGATGGCTATCAGGTCCTCGCTGACGCGCTGCCAGCGACGAGATTCCCTCCCTCTTGGCGAGCTTGCAGCGGGGCTGACCTGTTGTTGACGACACTCGTATATTCGCGAATCTATCGCAGGGCTGAATTGTTCGTTGTTGACGAGACGACGACACCCATCTTTCTACTACTGGGGAGCACTTCCTCTTCCCCTCAACATCATCCAGCCAGACAAGTCCCAAGTACACAACCAGACACAGCCACTCAGCCTAGTCAGCCGGCCTACTACGAAATATTAGAATCGTCCGTACTTTCTGGCTTTTGTTTTGTGTAATAGCCCTAACCATCTTGCTCTGCACAAGCCAGTCATGAGCAGCGAACCTTCACAGTCCAAGCCAGAGAAGTCCGGAGAAGTGGGGAACATTTTTGGAGAGGTTGACATGTCCGCTCCTATCTACCAAGACGACCTGGACCGCGCGGGAGGGTTTGGAACCCGGGATGCCATTGGGACACCGTTTCCCGAGGCCGTAGATGCCACTGATTTTGAAGAAGCTGTCGGAGAGCCTGAGGGTGCTGAGACTCAACCTGCCGTCCCACACTCAGGCATTGGCTACGACGATGAACAAGTCGAGGCTGCTATTGGTCAGGAGCCGAGTGATCTGTCAAACCAAACGTTGAACGACTACTTTGTGCCAGCATCGGGACAGACTCAGGGTATTCCGATGCTCAGGCCTCCTGGGACCGATGCAGTGCCAAGGATTGATGCCTGTTTCGCCTAGTCATTCATCCGCCCAGTTTCCTGGCCTCTTCGCTTTTGTCCATTCATCCGCTCAGCAGCAGTCTAAGGTCTTGCTTCTTCTGTATTCTTAGGGGTTGTCATTCCGCATCGGTGCATGTTCTGCAGGTGACGCAGTATTGAAGTAAGACTCGGAGTTATCAAGATGCAAGCCATACACTGTGAGACCACATGCTTGCTCTCGTGTACATTTTGGCAGGGAACCTGCACGTACCGTATCTAGAACATCGATAGGCTTTCTAGTTAGCACTTGGTCGTCGTGCTGCTTGTATATTATACAGCAGAACATTATTTTATCCTGACTTGTTTTATGCTTATGGTACGATTCTTGCATTGTTGCTTTGCTTTCACGTGCTTCTGAGATCACAGATGAGGATTCTTATATTCTGTAGAGGAGTACAATGCATGTTGGGGTTCAAACGGATACAACACCCCTCCTGAAAGTTGGTGTGTTGCCATGGTCACTTATTCTAGAACACATGTAGTCGAATTCAACCGCACTAAACACGCCACTAGAAGCGAACCGAAGCAGTGACCCAAAGCTCCTTACGGAAAGCCGATGGTGGTGTTTCTGCTAGGAACGCGCAACCACGTGGCCAAGACAGGGAGACACCTTTCGCACGCCGCTGCTTGCTGTGCTCCCATAGCGACCGTCCAATTCCAACAAAACCAATGTATTCCACATCACTCAGGGCAGGAAACGCCACAGAATGGGCAGAATCTGTAACCGGACTGCAGCGGAGCACGACACGACCAGCATGGGAAGGTCCCGGAAACCTGCTGCGGGAACTGTCCCTCAGGCGGAAGCGGCGGAGGCGGTGGCTGGTACTCCTGCCGTCTTGCTGCTTCGTCTTCTTGCAAGCGTGAGTAGTCCTCCATGGGCATGCGGAACCAGCAGTCGGGACACGACACGTATGGTCCCGACGATTTTCCTCTCCACACGGGGATGAAAAACAGCCGCATGACATGCTGCATCTCCACTAAATTCGCAGGAGACCGGCATCTTGGACAGACTGCCGCTGCTGACTGGATGAGCTTACTTTCAGGGAGGGAGCTGAAGATGAAGAAAAACATGACGCAAGAATAACCTCAGATCAGTGGTCGCTTGATTGTTCAGGCATAAGGGGCCAGAGCTGCCATTAGGGGCGGGTAACCGAAGGGTAGAGTGGAGACATGCTTCACTGATGACGCGTGCAACCGAGGTTACTTGGGGGAAGACATGGTTCAAATAAGCATGACCTGCGAAGCGTAGAATAAACTCAGTCAATGAATAGGCGTAGCAAATCAGTCTCTTACGGTATGTCTCTAAAAATAACAATTTTACAACTCTGATTTGGTTCAAAGTCACAAAAGTATAACAACAGCAATATACCACTCACAAGCAATTCGGGCCAACCATGTCCACAGCGTGCGAAGTCTTTGTTACAATAAGTGAAATCTGAGTGCAGTACATGTCAAACAACATTGTGGTTATAGGCTGTAGTGGATTACTTCCTATGGGGTACAACCCAGATAGGGTTAGGGCGTGTCCCACGCGTTCGTTTACAGTTCAAGTTGAGCATGGTAACCCTACTTCTCGTAAAAAAAACGAAACTGTAGACAATCGCCCACTATGACGCGCCTGTCAAATTACAATTCTATCTCAAGGTTGTAGTAGGGTCACTCATATTGAGTACAACACTTTAGGGTTAGGTTTCCCCTACTTGTACTCCCCTTCCTGCCTAAGTCAATCATTCCTTCCTAGTTCAGTTTCTAACATGTTATCAGAGTATGATCCGTTCCTACGCGGGCACACCGTTCCGTCTAGTGGTAGCGCCACGCACTACACCGTAGCCAGCGCGCTGGCGCCCCCGCTCTCACTGTCGCGACCCTTCCTAAACGGCCCGCGCGGCCATACGTTTTTTCTCTTACGGTCGCGACCCCTCCTGACCGCGCCCTAGCTGCCCCGTGCGCCACTCGCGCGGCCCGTCAGCTCCTGCGCCCGGTCCCCCCCTCGCTCCTCCTGCTGCGCGCGCCACTCGCGCTGCCCGCCAGCCCCTAGCGCGCACCTGCTGCGCGCCCCTTTTGCGCTGCCCCGCGCGCACCTGCTGCGCGCCCCTGGCTTGCAAGTCCACAGCCCACGTGCGCCTACTGCTGCTGAGCGCCGGCTGCTGCTGCTACTTGCCGCTGCTGCTCCGCCACTGAGCCCGAGCCACGCCGCCCATTTCGAGCCGCGCCGCCCTGCCCGAGCCGCGCCGCCCAGCTCGAGCTGTAACTGCTGCTACTACTGCAACTGCTGCTGCTACAGCTACTGCTACTGCTGCTGCTGCTACTACTGCACTTGCTACTGCTGCTACTGCTACTGCTGCGATGGCTAACCTGTCAGTTCTTACGTTCGATGCTGAGGGCCGCGCGATTACCTTTGATGTGTGGCTCGACGATCTCCAACTGTTCCTGCAGAGCGAGTCTAAGGATGGCACTGAGGGAAAGCTCCCAGCTTCTGCTGCCGACGCTGTAGAGGATCTGTCTAAGTGGCTCATGCGTGATGCAGCTGCCCGCCTTGCTGTCCTCAACCACCTGCCCGTCACTGAGCGCGCGCACTTTAGCCAGCAGAAAACGGCCAAGGATCTCTATGACAATGTCGTTGCTCGCTACTCCTCCCCAGCTACTGCTGCTGTAGGCCGTCTCATGCTGCCGTACCTGCATCCCGATCTAGCTGAGTTCCGCACTGTCTCTGACCTCTTTACCCACCTCCGCTCTAGTGAGGATCGCTTCCGTGCCGCTCTCAAGCCGGCCTTTCTCGCTAAGAACCCCCCCCCCGCAGTACTTCACTCTGTAATTTCTTGTCACTCGCCTCCCTGACTCCCTTCGCACTGTCAGGGACCAGTTCCTAGCCCTTGACCCCACTGAGCTCACACTTGACTCGCTTGAGAAGTCCCTTTTCGAGGCTGAGAAGAGCACTGTCGCTGTCGCTGCCTCTCGTGGCACTCCCCGCTCCCCCTTCTTTGAAGGGTGTACTCCCTCCCCTCTCCTCCCCTCAGTTGCTACCGCTGCTGCAGTTGACCTCCTTGGTGCTGAGGACGTTGGCGCTGCGTCTGCTCCCAGTGGAAGGCGCAACAACAACAAGGGTAGAGGGGGCAGGGGTGGTGGTGGTGGCAGCAGCGGAGGGGGTGGCGGGGGTGGTGGCGGGGGTAGCGGAGGCTCTGGGGGTGGCTCTGGGGGTGGCGGCAGTAGAGGCGGACAGGGTGGAGGAGGCGGCGGTGGTGGGGGAGGCGGTTGGGGTAGCGGGGGCGGCGGAGGAGGTCGGGGTGGGTCTGGCAGGGGTGGTGGCGCTCGTGGACCCTCCCGTGACTATGGGAGTGGTCAGCAGCTGCCGCGCCTCCCGGACAACCCCACCGACCAGCAGCTCCGTGAGTGGGTTCTCCAGCGTGGGGGCTCTGGGGGCTCTGGTCGCTGCCCTTATGTCCGGCGCACGGGGCCTCTGAAGGGCATGGTCTGCGGGAAGCCGCACACTGAGTACAAGTGCTTCGACCGTCTTGAGGATGCCTGGGTGGCTGAGTACACCGAGGACCAGCAGGTGCCGAACTGGCTGCAGCTGATGGGGAAGGGGGTAGATGTGTTTGCTCTTGACTTTGCTAAGATCAATGCTGCTCTCTATGCCATGTATGTTGCTGATTATTGTGTTGAGGGTGCGTGTTACTCGTGTGTACCGTGCGATGCTGGTGGTGATGCTGCTCCTCCAGGTGCTAGTGAGTCTGCTGCCGCTCTAGGTGCTAGTGTCGCTACTGCCCCAGGTGCTAGTGAGTCTGCTGCTACTGCTGAGGTCTTGCACACTTTCACGCTTGACTCTGGTGCGTCCCGTTGCTTCTTTCGCGACTGCACCACTGTCACCCCACTCACTACACCAGTCCCAGTCTCCCTGGCGGACCCCTCTGGGGGCCCGGTGGTTGCACGCCACTCCACTGTCCTCCCGTGCCCAGCTGTCCCCTCTGGCTCTCTGTCAGGTCTCCACCTCCCCTCGTTCTCGACGAACCTGGTGAGCAACGCCATCCTCCAGGATGTATGGGTTGACACCTTTACTCCTGGAGGTCAGCGTGTGGCGATCTGCACATGCGCCAAGACAGGCCGTCACCTGGCTACGTTCACACGGCAGCCGGGGTCGAACCTGTACACACTCACCACAGCGTCTGCACAGGTAGCTGCGTCTGGTCAGGTGGCTGCGTCTGGTCAGCTCGCTGCGTCCTGCTCGTGTCGCCTCCTCACCCTCCCTGCTCAGCTTTGGCACCACCATCTTGGCCACCCTTCACAGCCGCGTCTGCGCGGCATGCACTCCCGGCTCCTGGTCTCTGGCCTCCCTACGACCCTGCCCCCCCTCCCGCGCTCGCTTGCGCCGCCGTGCCTTCCTTGCGTCGAGGGGCGGCAGCGCGCCGCTCCTCACTCCTCCGAGTTTCCTCCGACCACTGCTCCTCTGCAGACTCTCCACCTGGACGTGTGGGGCCCGGCCCCCGTCGGTGGAACGGACCAGGAGCGCTACTTCCTGCTGGTTGTTGACGACTACACACGCTACACCACCGTCTTCCCCTTGCGGCGCAAGGCGGATGTCAGTGGTGTCTTGATCCCCTGGATCCGTGCTACTCGTCACCAGCTGCGCGAGCGGTTTCGGCGGGACTTTCCAGTCCTGCGTCTGCACTCTGACAGGGGTGGTGAGTTCTCCTCTGGCGTCCTTGAGACGTTCTGCCAGGATGAGGGCATCGCCCAGTCGTTCACGCTTCTGGCCTCTCCGCAGCAAAATGGGATATCTGAGCGTCGCATTGGCCTGATCATGTAGGTTGCTCGTACCTCCATGATCCATGCGGCTGCTCCCCATTTCCTGTGGCCGTTTGCGGTCCGATACGCCGCGCATCAACTCAACCTATGCCCCCGTGTCTCTTCTCCATAGACCTCGCCCACACTCCGTTGGACGGGACAGCCTGGTGATGCGTCGTCGTTTCGGGTCTGGGGCGCGCTCTCCCTTGTTCGCGATACCAAAGCGAGCAAGCTCTCTCCTCGCACTCTCCGCTGTGTCTTCCTGGGCTTCCCCACCGACGCTCCACCCTGGCAGTTCTACCACCCTGCCTCGCGTCGTGTTCTGTCCTCTCAGGATGTCACCTTCGACGAGTCGGTCTGTTACTACCGACTTCACCCGCACGCGTCCCACCCGGTCCCCCTCGCACCTCTCTTCCTGGTACCAGTCCCCCCCCCCGGGTAGACCCCCTTCCCCCACAGGGTCCTGCTCCCTCAGGTGTGTCCCAGGTAGACCCACCCCCCTTGGATGAGCCAGTTGAGATCTCTTCTGACTCCTCTGACTCAGCTGAGGGGGGTGACGACGTCGCCGACGACACGGCGACCACTCGCCGCACTCCTCGCTTGGAGACCTCCCCGGGTTTCCCGCCACGGCCGTCTTCGCCGCCTCCGCAGCCTGCTGCTGTGGACTCTGGAGCTGAGACTACTGGAGCTGGGCCTGGGGGTGGTGAGTCTGGGGGTGCCCGCTCTCCTCGTTTGGCTACCCCCCCCGGGTTCCCACCTCTGCCGTCTTCGCCGCCTCTGCAGCCTGCTGCTGTGGACACTGGAGCAGAGACTGAGGGTGCAGGGACTGAGGGTACTGAGCTTGAGGGTGCTGGGACTGAGGGTGCTGGGACTGAGGGTACTGAGCCTGAGGGTGCTGGGCCTGAGGGTACAGGGACTGAGGGCACTGAGCCTGAGGGTGCTGGGACTGAGAGTGCTGAGACCGAGGGTCCTGACTCTGGGGGTGCTGCGACTTCGGGTGCTGACTCTGGGGGTGCTGCGAGTCCTTCTGGTGTTGGTGTCGTCGGAGCTCCTACGGGAGGACCTGGAGCTACTGGTGCTGGAGGTACTGGAGGTGCTGCTGGTGCTGGAGGTCGTGGAGCTGCTGGTGCTGGAGGTACTGGAGGTGCTAGAGGTGCTGGAGCTGGAGGTGCTGGAGGCGCTGGAGGTCCTGGAGCTGTTGCTCCTGCTGCTGGTACTGGAGGTGCTGGAGGTGCTAGAGGTACTGGAGCTGCTGGTGCTGGAGGTGTTGGAGGTCCTGGAGGTGCTACTGGTGCTAGAGGACGTGGAGCTGCTGGTGCTGGAGGTGCTAGAGGTGCTGGAGCTGCTGGGGCTGGAGGTGCTGGAGGTGCTGGAGGTCCTGGTGGAGCTACTGGTGCTCTTCGCCACCTTCTCAGTCTTCAGCCAGGTGCTACTGGCTTCCCTGTGGCAGGTACTACTCCTCCGTTGCTGTGTCCACCGGCGGACCAGTCACAGCCGCCGTTGCTACCGCACTCCCCACTGCCTGCTCCTGCTCCTTACACTGCGGTGACACAGTCCCTGACTGAGCGTCGAGAGCCTGAGACTCGTGCTTCCACCCCTGAGCGTCGAGAGCCTGAGTCTAGCTTTGACCTTGAGCCTGAGCCTAGAGCTGCTGTCCGTGCTCGTGTTCCTCGTGTTCGTCGTCCGCGTGCTCCGGCTGTCCCCGACACTCACGATATGACACTCCGTCCTTCCTCTGTTCCTCAGCGTGTTGTCCTACCGTTACCTCCTGCGTCCTCTCTGCCTGACGTTGCTGACCCTCCGTCTGACCTTGCTTGTGCGTCCAGTCCGACTGTTACTCGCTTTCTTGCTACGGTTGTGACGGACCCTATGTTTTCGTCTTCTGCTGCGTCTGCCTTAGTAGCTGAGCTCGTTGACTTTGCTGCTGTGTACCGCCTAGACTACCTTGCGAGTCTTGTCTCTGACCCTGTCCCTGCCTGTCCTCCGTCCGTCGGGGGTGAGACTGCCGTTGGCTGTACTGCTCTTGGCTGTGACGTTCTTGAGGACAGACAGGTGTCAGAATGAGTGAAGTCTAGTTAGGCTTAGGAGCCATAGCTTTAGTAGCTTAGTAGTTTAGGTTTAGGGTTCAAGAGGAATGTCGAGAGAGTTGCAAAGGAGAGAAGTGTTCAATAAAGAGAGAAGGTACAAGGATATAGGCAAAGCAAGCAAGGTGCACCACCAAACAATGTAACACTACACTAACTACCGCTACAAGCAGTTTATATAAGAAATATATTTCAACAACAGGAGGAGCTGGAGTGCCTTGCGGCCGCTGCACCCCATCTCGCGACCATGCTGCTTGCCCCTGAGGGAGACCCGGATGCACTTGACATCCCCACCCCGCGCTCTTACAGGGAGGCGATTTCGCGTGAGTACTCCTCTCAGTGGCAGACAGCCATGGACGCAGAGATGGCTTCCTGGAAGTCCACAGGCACCTACGTCGACGAGGTACCCCCACCTGGGGCGAACATCGTCAGTGGCATGTGGATTTTCAGGGTGAAGCGACCGCCGGGTTCTCCGCCTGCCTACAAGGCACGTTACGTTGCTCGAGGCTTCAGTCAGCGTGCGGGGGTCGACTTCTTTCAGACCTTCTCCCCCACCCCGAAGATGACCACTTGTCGGGTGTTGCTACACGTTGCAACTCAGCGTGACTACGAGCTTCACTCCCTCGACTTCTCGACAACTTTCTTGCAGGGTAGCCTTCACGAGGCCATCTGGTTGCGCCGTCCACAGGGCTTCACTGGGTCGTTTCCTGAGGGTACCCAGTGGAGCCTACGGCGACCAGTGTACGGCCTGCGTCAGGCGCCCCGCGAGTGGCACGACACACTGAGGACGAAACTTGCGGCTCTTGGGTTTGCTCCTTCGACTGCTGACCCGTCGCTGTTTCTACGCACCGACACTACTCTGCCGGCGTTCTACTCCTCGTGTACGTCGACGACTTGGTTTTTGCTACTGCTGACAATGAGGCACTGGCCCTAGTGAAGTCGGAGCTGCAGGAGAGACACACCTGCACTGACCTGGGTGAGCTGCGGAGCTATCTTGGCTTGCAGATCACCCGGGACAGAGCACGGCGCACCATCACCCTGACTCAGTCACACATGGTGCACCAGGTCCTTCAGCGCTTCGGCTTCTCGTGGTCCTCGCCACAGCCCACTCCTCTGTCTACCGGCCACTCGCTCTCAGCTCCACCTTCGGACGAGTCCGTAGAGCCGAGTGGTCCGTACCCAGAGCTTGTGGGTTGCCTCATGTACCTGATGACGTGCACACAACCTGACCTCGCGTACCCTCTCATCCTCCTGGCTCGCTACGTGGCACCCGGTAGACATCGAAAGGTGCACTTTGATGCTGCGAAGAGGGTACTGCGTTACTTGTGCAGTACATCGGGCATGGGGCTCGTGCTTGGAGGACGGAGTTCAGTGGTACTCACATGACACTCTGACGCTTCTTGGGCCGACGACCAGGCGACTCAGCGTTCGTCACAGGGTTACACCTTCAGTCTTGGCTCTGGTTCTGTCTCGTGGAGTTCCACTCGTTCTTCTTCTATGCTTGGTTCCAGCTGTGAGGCCGAGATCTACGCTGGGGCCATGGCTGCACAGGAGCTACGCTGGCTGACCTACCTGCTGACCGACTTGGGGGAGCGGCCTCGTTCTCCTCCAGTTCTGTACGTCGACAACAAGGCAATGCTTTCCTTGTGTCGCGAGCAGAGACTGGAGCACAGAACGAAGCACATTGCTCTTCGCTACTTCCTTGCGCGTGAGCTGCAGCAGCGTGGTCAGCTGCGCCTTACTTACGTGGCCGCTCGGGCCAACACTGCTGATGTCTTCACCAAGGCCCTTGGTTCTGGCGATCATCAGCGTTTCTGCACTGCTCTTGGGCTTGTGCCCACTCTGCCTCACCTGCTGGTTGCTTGACTTGCTCTTGTTGTACACTGATATATATCTTTATACCTGCATGTTTCCTCTTGCTAGGTTGTGATCAGTGTACTGCCTTGCTATTTATATCTCTGCATGTGAACTGGCCTTGTGACCACTTGCTTGTGCTCAGAATGCGTGGTGACCTTGTGATCCACCCTGAGCTGTGTTCTCTTCTGCAGACCGGTCTTGTGACCGCTTGTTGTGTTTGCTCTCCCCTACTTTCCCTATGGGGGTGTGTCAAATTACAATTCTATCTCTAGGCTGTAGTAGGGTCACTCATATTGAGTACAACACTTTAGGGTTAGGTTTCCCCTACTTGTACTCCCCTTCCTGCCTGAGTCAATCATTCCTTCCTAGTTCAGTTTCTAACAGCGCCACCTTGACGCGCTGTATACGTCAGACAGTTCGTATTTCCCACGTGCAAATACCGCTGCCATGGTACGTGCGACCCCCTCGTACCGCGTCCTGCATGCCGTTACCCCAAGCTGTGAATTCGCCCAAACACTTGCGTGCGAAAAACGCGAACATCGCAAAGGGGTCTCGTGTCGCACCTCAGATCCAAAATGTTGGCCGCACCAGAGTTTGCCAAACACAAAATTCAAATCTCAGCAAGGTAAGCCGTGACTCACGCCACTAACCCACCAGTTACTTGCGCCACCAGCCATGGCGGCACAAACCAAAGCTAACCTTAAACGATGGTACGGCCAGTCTCCTACTACGTGCCTTTGGACGGCGCCGCCTCTCACAGCACTAAAAACCCTTGACAAAAATCTGCAACACTCGTCCTGCAACACGGCGAAATTACTACGCTATGTGCAGCTAACGTGCATATCCCTTGCAGAGCTGGCCGCGTCACAGGAAAACCAGCAGAAGCATAGCTGGCGGGGCGCGTGCCAGCAATGCAGATGCCACAACAAGATAGACCTAGTGAGGGCGGCCCGTGGACGAGGGAATTTGTGAGGGGGTTGGACCAGGGAAAATATTGCTATATAAAAAAACAGCAAAACAAAGGACAGCCTACCACCAAAACTTCCTATCATAGCACCTACTTAGAACAGCCGTCAACGATGGCAGAAGCGCGCTTGCCCACCACGAACCAGATTGGAACGCAGGAATCTGCAGCAATGCGCCACTTTACTGCACGCGACGATGTATCCGTGTATGCCTTTGATGAATTCCTGGAAGAAGATGACGACTCGGAAAACGAAGAACCACTAAACCTCGCCGACGACTACTATGCCGACCACCCCATCGACACCACGCCTACTGTCCGCCCCACTCCGTCGTGAATCCTTCCACTCCGGCCGTTCCCCTTACCACACCGGCCGTCCTTCCAACCACGCCGGTCGTCCACCCCACCACTACGAACGTCCTCCCCACCACACCGGCTGTCCGCCACACTACTCCCGACCCCGTGGAAAACACACCCGAGGTCGACGATTCCGGCAACCATGGAGTTCAGCTGCATCGTGTCGCCACGGGCTACACCACTACTACTACTCCTACCGATGGTGCATCTGACGTCCGTACCCGTGTGCACTGGACTACCACGGAGATGTTGCAGCTGGTGCAGGCTCGGGTCGACTTGGATGCGGAATGGGACCTCATGCGGGGCGTTCAAGGGGCGAACTACTGGAATGCGCTTCACCAGCTTGTGGTTGAACGCCATCCTCAATTCCGCTTCTCCATCGCTGCTTCAAAGATCAAGCTTCTAAGGATTGAGGCACAGTACAGGCAGCTGCGTGACAAGCTCAACCGCTCTGGCGCTGCAGCCCAGCGCTATCTGCCCGCTTGATATCCGTTGATGGACGGCATTCGTGGAAATCGTCCGTCAATTCAGCCACGACACCGCGTCACTAGTGGACCCACCCAGGGTACTCCGCTCCCCACCATCGCAACAGGTACCGTTTCCCTAATCCAGCGGGGCAGCACTCTCTTACATACACCAAAGCTCACCTACTCTGCTCATTTTCTAACCCCTCCCCTACAGGAAACACGGCTGCTACAACGGACTCTGTTGGCCCAATCCGGTCCCACCCTGGCACTTCTACCCGTGTGCCTATCCCGATGCACACCAACTCAAGCGTAGATGCAACGATCCGTGCAGCGTCCACTGGAGGGAGCACGCACACTCGGAGGGTGCCCCGTGGACAGCATGCCGCATCTCCTATGCCGGCACCTCGTCGCATGGACTCAAACACCGTGCCTCCACCTGCTAATTCTGCAACTTCCTCAGCCCCAAATGACCAGTCACCCGGTGCCGGAAGCCGTGGGAGCCCGAGTTCCTCGGCTGGGGCGAGGCCTCCTCCTGCAACGGGGTTGCCAACACGCAGTAGGGGAATGATCAATCAAGTGTTTGGGTCGGGGGGGCCTGAAACTGCCATAGCCAGCGCAATGGCAGAGAGCATTGCATCTGCAATCAACTCTGCTGTGGAGCGTGCGTGCGACAGGTTCGAGGTTCTTACCCGATCGTTGGTCGGGTCATGGTCGGATGGAAATGCACCCACCCCGCGTGCAGGTCCTGCGCCAACTGATCGCGACGGCGAGCTGGAGTGAAACCGGTGCTCCCTGCAGGCATGTGGCGTGCTTGAGTTTCCGGGCCGGTCGGCCACCATCGGTGCTCATTACGAGGGGGGCCGTCCCGCGTCCGATTTCCAAGGCAATTCTCAATGTTGTGCAGCACGCAGCAGGCTCCCACGGTCCTTGGCACTTTGTTCGGGTAGGACTGCATCATCCCGTCGATGATTCGCCATTTTCCCTTGAGACTTCCATTCACCTGCTCCACCGGCATGCGCTCTCTGCTCTGTTGCTTGTTGAAAATTGCTTCAGCATCACTTAGATTTCTGTTTGTTGGAACCTTGTAGGGGGGTAGCATGTAGTCCCGTAGGGCATAGGCTGCATCCGCGGCTAGGATCCTCCCATGTAATTCCCCGCTTTCAATTCTTGCTTTTGCACCACAATTGTTCCACACCCTACCGTCATTCACGCTTCCCGGCCAGCCCACATCGTAGTCCCAAATATACCCCCCAGCATCAACCGTGATTTGCAGAATCACAGAGAAACGGCCTTTGCGGTTCTGAAAGTCTGATTTGTGTTCACCAAACTCACGCACGTGGATGAACGTACCGTCTACAGCACCTACCACACCGGGAATCCCTCCAAGCCGAATGAACTCTTGCTCCATCCGTGGCAGGTCCTCTTCCAGCACACCCACAGAGGTCCGAGATCGTTGACCACGAAAGCCTCAAAGTCGTCGCAAATCACCATAGCAGTGTTGCGGCTCACACCGAAGTGTTGCGCGAGCATTCGGTATGACCAGCCGTGCCCTAAGCGTGTTAGAGCCAATGCCAAGCGGAGCTCAGGACTGAGAAACAGCCGCTCAATACGTGACCGTGCCATGGTATATTCAGCTAGCAAGTAGAAAAAGACATGCTTCTCAATTCTGAATAATGTCATGAAAGTGGCGTCATCTAATTCGTTGAGTAGACTGTGCCAGCGCAGGCGGACCTGACCGCGGGTGCGCAACATTGCCCCCTCACGAGCGGCAGCTGATGCAGCAGTGACTAAAGAAGGGAGCGCCACGGCGAGTACCTCAGCAATAGGCACCAAAACAACCGTCACGAGGCCATGGTGAAGCAAGGTAGACGCTCTACTAAGCAGATTCCCCATTCTGATGTAGTCTGCTAAAAAAGATGGTAGGCTTAGAATAAGTCTTGGCATTAGTAGGGTGCTGATTAAGTTGTTGGTATGGTCCTAGGAAGATAGCAAGTCGGCCATGGCGGTCCGTGGAAATCGCAGAATATTGGACCATACAAGGTTGGCAAAGCGTAAGTTTTGGCTCACAATCATTCCCGCTACCCCGCCCTTTGTACTTCGAGATTTTGGGGGTGTGGATGCTGGGCATTTCCACATTCCCGCTCGAGGCAGTTGAATCTGTTGACTTGAACGAGTCGGCATCTTGGTTTGTTTGTTTGTGGTTGTGCGAACTCCGTCAGATTAGGCACTGTCAGGTCGCAACAGGGGCGGGTAACCGCTCGCGGCAGAGGTCAATTGTGATTTGGAAGATGGGTTTTACGTGGGCGGGGCTATGAATCCGCGTAGGGCAATTTCGTAGGGCGCGGTGCTGACGCGCTGCGCGTTTTTTTCGTCAGAGCGTACACTCTTTGGCTGACTCGAAGTTACGTAAAATAAATATATATTTCCAAAAATGAACTCATGGGACACGCCCTTAGGTACCTGTACCCACATTCTGCTCAATGCAATCATTCCGCTGTTCTCATTCTAACATGGTATCATGCGCTAGGTTAGGTCCGACTGCCGAACCTACTACCAAACCTACGACTAGGTCCGACGGTCGAACCTACTACTGAACCTACGACTAGGTTAGGGTTGCCCCGCTGCCCCGCGCCTCGAGCGCCACTGCCCCACTGCCCTGCTGCCCGCGCGCCCCGCGCTGCCCTGCTCCGCGCGTCGCGCTGTCAGTGATGATTGACTAAAGCAGGATGAGTGGTACAAGTAGCAACCCTAACAAAGGGTTGTACCCCATAGGGAGTAACCCACTACAGCCTAACATCACTAACATGATATAAACATGTTTTGACACACCCCCATAGGCAAAGTGGGGGACAGCAAGGGGTCACAAGACCAGTCAAGAGAAGAAGCAAAGCAAAGCAAAGCTCAGGGTGGATCACAAGGTCACCACGCATTCTGAGCACAAGCAAGCGGCCACAAGGCCAGTTCACATGCAGAGTTTATCATAGCGAAGAGCAGTACACTGATCACAACATAGCAAGTGTAAGCATGCAGGTATACTCATATATATCAGTGTACAACAAGAGCAAGATCAAGAGACAAGCAAGTGCGGCAGAGTGGGCACAAGCCCAAGAGCAGTGCAGAAATGCTGATGATCACTAGACCCAAGGGCCTTGGTGAAAACATCAGCAGTGTTGGCCCGAGTGGCCACGTAAGCAAGACGAAGCTGACCACGCTGCTGCAGCTCTCGCGTGAGGAAGTAACAGAGAGCAATGTGCTTCGTTCTGTGCTCCAGTCTCTGGTCCTGACACAAGGCAATCATGGCCTTGTTGTCGACGTACAGAACTGGAGGAGAACGAGGTTGCTCACCCAAGTCGGTCAGCAGGTAGGTCAGCCATCGGAGCTCCTGTGCAGCCATAGCCCCAGCGTAGATCTCGGCCTCACAGCTAAAACTAAGTACAGAGGAAGAGCGAGTGGACCTCCACGAGACAGAACCAGTGCCGAGGCTGAAACTGTACCCCTGTGTCGACCGTTGAGTCGTCTGGTCGTCAGCCCAAGAAGCGTCTGAGTGACCGGTGAGAACAACTGGACCCCGTCCTCCAAGCACAAGCCCCATGCCCGATATGCTGCACAAGTAACGCAATACCCTCTTCGCAGCATCCCAGTGCATCTTTCGATGCCTACCGGGAGCCACGTAGCGAGCCAGGAGGCTGAGAGGGTACGCGAGGTCAGGTCGTGTGCACATCATTAGGTACATGAGGCAACCCACAAGCTCTGGGTACGGACCACTCGGCTCTACGGACTCGTCCGAAGGTGGAGCTGAGAGCGAGTGGCCGGTAGACAGAGGAGTGGGCTGTGGCGAGGACCACGTGAAGTCGAAGCGCTGAAGGACCTGCTGCACCATGTGTGACTGAGTGAGGGTGATGGTGCGGTGTGCTCTGTCCCGGGTGATCTGCAAGCCAAGGTAGCTCCGCAGCTCACCCAGGTCAGTGCAAGTGTGTCTTTCCTGCAGCTCCGCCTTCACCAAGGCCAGAGCCTCAGTGTCAGCAGTAGCAAAAACCAAGTCGTCAACGTACACAAGAACGTAGAACGGTGGCAGAGAAGTGTCTGTGCGCAGAAACAGCGAAGGGTCAGCAGTCGAGGGAGCGAAGCCAAGAGCCGCAAGCGTAGTCCTCAGTGTGTCATGCCACTCGCGGGGTGCCTGTCGGAGGCTGTAGACTGGTCGCCGAAGACTCCACTGGGTACCCTCAGGAAACGACCCAGTGAAGCCACGTGGACGACACAACCAGATAGCCTCGTGAAGGCTACCCTGCAAGAAGGCTGTCGAGAAGCCGAGGGAGTGTAGCTCGTAGTCACGCTGTGCTGCAACGTGCAGTAGCACCTGAAGAGTGGTCATCTTCTGGGTGGGGGAGAAGGTCTGAAAGAAGTCGACCCCCGCACGCTGACTGAAGCCTCGAGCAACGTAACGCGCCTTGAAGACAGGCGGAGAACCCGGCGGCCACTTCACCCTGAAAATCCACATGCCATCGACTATGTTCGCCCCAGGTGGGGGAACCTCGTCGATGTAGGTGCCTGTGGACTTCCAGGAAGCCATCTCTGCGTCCATGGCTATCTGCCACGGAGAGGAGTACGGACCCGTAGTCGCCTCTGCGTAAGTGCGTGGGGTCGGGATGTCTGGTGCATCCGGGTCTCCCTCAGGGCAAAGCAGTGAGGACGCAAGATGCGGTGCAGCGGCCGCAAGACACTCCAGCTCAAACTGCCTGTCCTCAAGAACGTCACAGCCAAGGGCAAGCTCACCCCCGACGGACGGAGGATAAGAAGAGTCAAAGACAAGACTCGCAGCGTAGTCAAGGCGGCACAAAGCGGCAAAGTCAACAAGCTCAGTGACTAAGGCAGACGCAGCAGCAGACTCAAAGGAAGGGTCAGTCACAACTGTGGCAAGGAGACGAGTGACAGTCGGACTGGCAATACGAACAAGGTCTGACTCAGGGTCAGGAACGTGAGGAAGAGATGACGCAGGAGGAGAAGGCAGGACAACACGCTGAGGAACAGAGGAAGGACGAAGTGCCATACGGTGAGTGCCTGGCACAGCGGGAGCACGAGGACGGACAACACGACGACCGCGAACAGGGGTGGAAGCATGAGTCTCAGGCTCACAACGCTCAGGAGTGGACGCTCGAGTCTCAGGCTCATGACGCGCAGTCAGGGACGCAGTGACCTCAGTGTGAGGAGCAGGAGCAGGCAGCGGGGAGCCAGGCAGTAGCTGTGGCTGAGACTGGTCAGTCGGTGGGAACAGTAACGGAGGAGTAGTACCAAGAACCGGAACTCAGTAGCACCAGGTGGGAGACTGAGAAGGCGACCAAGCGCAGACAGCTGCGGCTGAGTAGTCGCACCCCTAGAACCTCCCGCTCCAGTAGCAACAGCACCCCAAGAAGTAGTGCCTCCGACTCCAGTAGCAACAGCACCCCCAGCTCCAAGACGGCTAGCTCCACCACCAGGGCTGCCCCACTGGACAGCCCACTCGCGCAGCCGCTCCGGCGAGAGAGCCTCCTGCCGACTAGCACCACGAACTCCAGTACCTCCAACAGCACATCCAGTAGTATCTCCAGTGTCAGCACCTCTAGCACCGCCAGTGGTACCTGCACCTCCAGCACCTCCAGCAGCACCTGTAACTCCAGTACCAGGAACACCAGCACCAGCACCTCCAGGGCTAGAACCTCCAGAACCTGAACCTCCAGCACCTCCAGCAGCACCTGTGCCTCCAGTAGCAGGAACACCTGGACTAGCACCTCCAGGGCTAGCACCTCCAGAACCTGCAGCTCCAGTACGTCCAGCGCCACCACCAGGACAGCCCCAACGGACAGCCCACTCGCGAAGCCGCTCCGGCGAGAGAGACGCCTGGCAACGTGCACTAGGACTACCCGCAGCAGCACCCACAGTAGCAGCACCTCCAGTACCTCCAGCTCTAGGAGAGCGAGCACGGCTAGCTCTACCACCAGGGCTGCCCCACTGTACAGCCCACTCGCGAAGCCGCTCCGGCGAGAGAGTCGCCCGCCGACGTGCAGCAGTGCCACCAGTAGGAGCAACCACAGTACCACCAGTAGCAGAACCTCCAGCTCCAGCAGCTCCAGCACCTCCAGCTCCAAGACGGCTGGCTCCACCACCAGGGCTGCCCCACTGGACAGCCCACTCGCGCAGCCGCTCTGGCGAGAGAGCCTCCTGCCGACTCGTAGCAGGACCACCAGCACCAGTACCTCCTGTACCCAGAGGACCCTCAGCACCCCCAGAACCAGCACCCCCTGTGGTACCACCTCCTGCAGCACCAGAGTCCACAACAGCAGGCTGCAGCGGCGGTGAAGACGGTCGAGGCGGAAACCCAGGAGGGACAGCCAAACGTGCAGAGCGGCGAGGGGTCACTGTGGCAGCAGGAGCCGGGTCACCCCCCTCAGCTGGGCCAGAGGAGTCTGAGGAGACCTCCAAAGGCTCAACCAAGGGGGGTGGGTCTACCTGAGACACACTTGAGGGAGCGGGACCGTGAGGAGGGAGGGGGGCTACCGGGGGGGGGGGGTCGTCCACCAGGGTGAGAGGGGGGAGGGGTACCGGGGAACTGCGGTGGGGGTGAAGACGGTAGAAGCAGACGGACTCGTCAAAGGTCACGTCCTGGGAGGACAGCACACGACGAGAGCCCGTGTGGTAAAACTGCCAGGGCGGTGCGTCGGTGGGGAAGCCAAGGAACACGCACCGAAGAGTGCGTGGAGAGAGCTTGCCCGCAGGCAAGTCGCGGACAAGAGAGAGGGAACCCCAGACCCGAAACGCCGACGCATCACCAACCTCGCCCGTCCACCGCAAAGTGGGGGAGGTCTCCGGGTGGGAGACACGGGGCCAGAGGTTGAGCTGCTCAGCGGTGTATCGGACCGCAAACGGCCACAGAAAATGGGGAGCAGCCGCATGGATCATGGAGGTGCGAGCAACCTCCATGACAAGACCAATGCGGCGCTCTGCAATCCCATTCTGCTGTGGAGAGGCCGGAAGCGTGTACGTCTGGCGGATGCCCTCAGCACCACAGAAGTCCTCGAGGAGGTGGGAGCAAAACTCACCACCTCGTTCAGAGTGCAGCCGCAGGACAGGAAGGTCCTCACGGAACCGAGCGCGAAGCTGGAGACGAACAGCGCGGATCCAGCGGATCAAGACACCGCGGACATCCGCCTTGCTCTGCAAGGGGAAGACCGTGGTGTAGCGCGTGTAGTCGTCGACTAAAAGCAAAAAGTAGTGCTCGCCACCCTGTCCAGTGACGCGGGCGGGGCCCCACACGTCCATGTGCAGGGTCTGCAAAGGAGCAGTGGTAGGAGGAAACGAGGAGGAGTGAGGAGCGGCGCGCTGCCGCCCCTCGACGCAGGGAAGGCAAGGCGGTGCAAGCGACCTCGGGAGCGGGGGCAGGGACCTGGGGAGACCGGACACAAGGAGACGAGAGTGCATGCCACGCAGGCGCGGCAAGGAGGGGTGGCCAAGACGGTGGTGCCAGAGGAGAGTCTGGTACGTGAGGAGACGACACGAACAAGACGAGGCGACCTCAACCGACGCAGCTACCTGACCTGACTCAGTGGTCGGTGTGTACAGGCCAGACCCAGGCCTCCGAGTGAACGTGGCGAGGTGCTCACCAGTGCACGAGTCCGTACAGATCACCACTAGCTCGCCTCCAGGCTGGGTGACAGTGACCCACTGGTCCTGGAGGACAGAGGTAGCCACCAAGTTCTTAGCGAACGAGGGGAGGTGGAGACATGTGAGGAGGCCGGAAGGGGCCGCCGGACAAGGGAGAACAGTGGCGCCACGCGCGACTACCGGGCCCCCAGAGGGGTCGGCCAGTGTGACAGGGACAGGAACTGTGAGCGGTGTGACTGTGGTGCTGTCGCGGAAAAAGCAACGAGACGCGCCGGAGTCGAGAGTAAAAGTGTGCAAGGCCTCCTCAGGCTCTGCACCTGTGCTAGCTGAGTCAACAGCACCAAGACTAACAGCCTCTACGCCACCAGGTGCCTCTCCACCCCCAGCACTAGTACCCCAAGCCTCCGCCACCGGGGCTGCCCCACCGGACAGCCCACTCACGAAGCTGCTGCGGGGAGAGAGTCTCCGGCGAACGCTGCTGCTGCTGCTGTCCACCCCCAGAACCTCCGCGTCTACCAGCGGCACTACCAGTAGGAGTAGACTCACAGGGACCTCCAGTAGTCGCACACCAGGCTCCGCCACCGGGGCTGCCCCACCGGACAGCCCTCTCGCGAAGCTGCTGCGACGAGAGCGGCTCCCGCCGACGAGTACGAGGACCGCCAGCACCAGCACCTCCAGCCCTAGCACGGCTAGCTCCGCCACCGGGGCTGCCCCACCAGATAGCCCACTCGCGAAGCTGCTGCGGCGAGAGAGACTACTGCACACTCGGCTGCCGCTGACGTAGGACAGTGGTAGTGGCCATGGCAGGCAGTGGCAGCTAGTAGCAGCAGCTGCGTAGCAGCAGTAGCACAGGCGGCACTAGCAGGCGGTAGCACCTAGGGCGGCAGCAGCAGGCGGCAGCACCTAGGGCAGTAGCAAGCAGTAGCTCCTAGGGCAGGAGCACCTATTTACCGTGGCAAATACATGGCAGTCAGTCACTTGCTAAATTGCCGTGGCAAATACATGGCAGTCAGTCACTTAGTTACCGACACTATATTTTTTTCATCCTTTATTTTTTAAAGTAAAGAGGATGAAAAAAAAATGTACATAACGATTGTAATAGGTTGATTCGCAACCCAAATAAGTGCCGTACCACATTCCTTCTCATTTCTTGGTTTGCCTTTACCGAACCTATACTCTCTGGGTTGCCGAAATGATGTTACTATGACAGGTGACGGTTTATTCCGTAATGCATATGCCGGATGATGTTATGCGTAGATGAAGTATAATGATGATATGGTGTGTCAGATTTATATGACAGAGCTACTGTAGGCTATAGTGGGGTAGCACATATGGGGTACAGTTTTCTAGGGTTTGCATTTGTACCCAACTTTCCCTTAGTCATTCTCATTCCTGTTTTCTTATTTCACATGGTATAGAGCGGGTTCCTACATGGGACCGTTCCTTCCTAAGGGCCCACCATAACGATTTTTTTTTTTTTTTTTAGCTGCCCGACGCGCATTGCGCCCCTGCCCTAAATTTTTTTTTAGCGGCCCCCCCCCCCCCCTAGCGGCCCCTACGCGACCCCTACACGGCCCCTACGCGGCCCCTACGCGGCCCCTACCCGGCCCCTACGTCGCCCCTGACGCGGCCCCTACGCGGCCTCTGACGCGGCCCCTACGCAGCCCTTGACGCGGCCCCTGCCGCGGCCCCTGACGCGGCCCCTACGCGACCCCTACGCTGCCCCTGAGGCGGCCCCTGACGCGGCCCCTGACGCGGCCCCTCCGCCGCCACTACCGCGGCCCCTACGCCGCCCCTGACGCCGCCCCTGACGCGGCCCCTGCCGCGGCCCCTGACGAGGCCCCTGACGCGGCCCCTGACGCGGCCCCTGCCGCGGCCCCTGACGAGGCCCCTGACGCGGCCCCTGACGCGGCCCCTACGCAGCCCCTGACGCGGCCCCTGCCGCGGCACCTGCCGCGGCCCCTGACGCGGCCCCTGCCGCGGCCCCTGCCGCGGCCCCTGACGCGGCCCCTGACGCGGCCCCTTCGCCGCCCCTGCCGCGGCCCCTACGCCGCCCCTGACGCGGCCCTCTCCTGCACCTGACGCGGCCCCTAGCGGCCGGCCGCTGCCGTCCCTGAGGCAGCAGCCGCCGCCGCCTCTGCAGCAGCAGTCGCAGCCGAACGGCTGAGCCGCCGAGCCACCGAGCCGCCCAGCAGCCGAGCCGCCCAGCCGCCGAACCGCCCAGCAGCCGAGCCGCCCAGCAGCCGAGCCACCGAGCCGCCCAGCAGCCGAGCCGCCGAGCCGCCCAGCAACCGAGCCGCCGAGCCGCCGAGCCGCCCAGCAGCCGAGCCGCCGAGCCGCCCTGCAGCCGAGCCACCCGAGCCGCCCTGTCCGGTAAGAGCAGCGCCCCTTTCACAGCACTGCCCTCACCCTACTGTTTGCGCTGCTAGTCTACTACTGTCATGGCTACCCCTAGTGTCCTCGCTTTTGACGCTGAGGGTCGGGCCATTGACTTTGATGTCTGGATAGATGACCTGCAGCTTTTCTTACAGTGCGACAGGGCAGACGGCCTCTCCCTCTTTGACCTCACTTCTGGTGCCTCTCCTGCCCCCGCTGCTGATGCTGACGCCACTGTTCGCTCACAGTGGGCCACGCGCGATGCTGCTGCACGTCTTGCTGTGCGTCGCCACCTGCCTACCTCTGAGCGTGCGCACTTTAGCCAGTACAAGAGTGCTCAGACCTTGTACGACGCTGTAGTTGCGCGCTACTCCTCCCCTGCCACTGCTGCACTGAGCCGCCTCATGCTACCGTACCTCTTCCCTGACCTTGCTGCCTTTCCCACAGTCGCTGACCTCATTACGCACCTCCGCACTAGTGACACTCGCTACCGCGCTGCGCTTCCTGCTGAGTTCTGCGCCAAGAACCCCCCCCCCATGTACATCACCCTCTACTACATAGTCACCCGGCTCCCTGACTCCCTTCGCGTAGTCAGGGACCACTTCCTCTCAGTTTGCCCCACCACTCTCACCGTTGACCTCCTCGAGAAGTCCCTCCTAGCAGCAGAGAAGAGCATAGTCGCTGTAGGAGCCTCTCGTGGTGACCCTCGCACCCCCATCTTTGAGGGGTGTTCCCCCTCCCCCCTTTTGCCCTCTGTTGCCTCTGCTGCTGCGGCCGACCTCGTTGGGCTTGAGTCGGTCGGTGCGACGTCTACCCCTAGCGGGAGACGTCGCCCTGGCAAGGGCAAGGGGGGCAGGGGCACTGGAGGAGCTAGCGGGGGCGGTGGAGGCGGAGGTGGAGGCGGTGGAGGGGGTGGGGGTGGCGGTGGGGGTGGTGGCGGGGGTGGAGGTGTCGGTGGCGGCAGTGGAGGCGGAGGCGGAGGCGGCGGTGGCGGTGGGAGCGGAGGTGGCGGCGGTGGAGGAGGAGGCGGCGGAGGAGGTGGAGCTGGTCGGGGTGGCGCTGCGCAGAGGGTCGGCTCCGGTGGTGGTCAGCGCCAGCAGCAGCAGCAGCAGCAGCAGCAGCAGCGCACTCGTGACATCCCCTCCCCTCAGCAGCTCCGTGAGTGGTACACTGCACGCCAGAGGGGTTGGGGTACTGGTCCGTGCACCTACGTCCTCCGCAACGGCGACCGCGCGGGTGACCAGTGCGGGGGTGCGCACTCCACCCAGCGCTGCTTTGGCCGCCTGACGGACGCTTGGCGTCACCAGTTCCCTGAGGCCACTGAGATCCCCCGCTGGGGTGAGCTGTCTAGGGCGGGTGTAGCTGTCTTTGACCTTGACTTTGATGCTATTCTTGCTGCCATGTATACTGTGACTATTAGTGATGAGGGTGACTGTTACCGGTGTTTTCCGCCCGACCCGGGCATTGAGACTGCTGCTCTAGGTACTGGTGAGGCTGCTGCTCTAGGTGCTAGCGAGGCTGCTGCTCTAGGTGCGTCTGCTCCCTCAGGTGCTGGTGAGTCTGCTCTCTCAGGTTCTGCGTCGGCTTCGGCCTCCCACACCTTCACCCTTGACTCGGGGGCTTCTCGCTCCTTCTTTCGAGACCGCACCACACTCACGCCGCTTGGCCGGCCAGTTGCAGTCTCTCTGGCAGACCCCTCTGGGGGTCCTGTCCTTGCTCACTTCTCCACTGTCCTCCCGTGTCCGGCGGCCCCCTCTGGCACCCTGTCTGGTCTTTACCTCCCCTCGTTCTCTACGAACTTGGTGAGTGGTGCTGACCTACAGGATGCGGGGGTTCACCAGTTCACTCCTGCGAGTCAGCGGGTGACCCACTGCACGGACGCTCGGACAGGCCGACACCTGGCCACGTTTACACGTCGGCCGGGGTCGAGCCTGTACACACTGACCACTGCGTCTCCTCCGGTCACTGCGTCTGGTCAGGTAGCTGCGTCAGGTCAGGTGTTTGCTGCAGCGTCCAGGTCTGGTCCTGAGTCTGCCCCCTGTTCGTGTCGCCTCCTGTCTCACGAGACTCTCCTCTGGCACCACCGCCTTGGTCACCCCTCCCTGCTTCGTCTCCGAGGCATGGCCTCCTGTGTCCTTGTCTCTGGTCTTCCCCGGTCCCTCCCTCCCCTTCCTCCGGGGCCTGGCCCTACCTGCGTCCCCTGTGTCGAGGGGCGGCAGCGGGCTGCCCCTCACTCCTCCCAGTTTCCTCCGACAGAGGCCCCGCTTCAGACGCTTCACATGGACGTGTGGGGCCCGGCCCGCGTCCGTGGACAGGGTCACGAGCGCTACTTCCTGCTGGTGGTTGACGACTACTCGCGTTACACCACAGTCTTCCCCTTGCGCAGCAAGGGTGATGTCACTGAGGTGTTGATCGACTGGATCCGCGCAGCTCGTCTCCAGCTCAGGCAGAGCTTCGGCTCGGACTTTCCTGTTCTGCGTCTGCACTCTGACAGAGGTGGAGAGTTCTCCTCTGGCCTTCTGCGAGCCTACTGTCGTGCACGAGGCATCCGCCAGACCTTCACGCTTCCGGACTCTCCACAGCAAAATGGGATTGCTGAGCGCCGCATTGGCATGGTCATGGACGTCGCCCGTACGTCCATGATGCATGCGGCTGCCCCCCATTTTCTGTGGCCGTTTGCTGTTCGGTACGCGGCGCATCAGATCAACCTTCACCCCAGGGTCTCCATGCCGGAGACCTCCCCAGCCTTGCTGTGGACGGGGAAGGTTGGCGATGCGTCTGCGTTCCGTGTCTGGGGATCTCGGGCGTTTGTCCGCGACTTGTCTACGGACAAGCTGTCCCCTCGTGCTGCTCCTTGCGTCTTCCTTGGCTTCCCCCCTGACGCGCCAGGGTGGCAGTTCTACCACCCCACCTCTCGCCGTGTTCTGTCCTCCCAGGACGTCACGTTTGACGAGTCGGTCCCCTACTACCGCCTCTTCCCCTACCGCACTCCGTCCCTCCCCCCGCCACCGCTCTTCCTTGTACCAGGTCCCCCCCCGGTAGACCCCCTCCCCCCTCAGGGTCCTGCCCCTTCAGGTGTGTCCCAGGTAGACGCAGTCGAGCCTGTCGAGGTTACTGGTGACTCTGGTGCTGCTGAGGGTGCTGAGCCTGGGGGTGCTGACTCTGGGGGTGCTGAGCGTGTGGGTGCTACGCCTGGGGGTGCTGAGCCGGAGGGTGCTACTACTGGGGGTCCTGAGCCTGGGGGTGCTGAGCCTGGGGGTGCTACTACTGGGGGTGCTGAGCCTGGGGGTGCTGAGCCTGAGGGTGCGGAGCCTGAGGGAGCTGGGCCTGCTCGTGTGGCGTCTGGCGGTGCTGAGCCTGGAGGTTCTCCGGGTGCTTCGTCTCGGCGGGAACCACTCTCTCCACAGGAGCTGCGTGAGTGGTTTGCCCGGCGCTGGAGGCGTGCTGCTGGAGCTGGAGGTTCTTCGGCTGCTGAGGGTGCTGGTGCTGCGGGTCCCGGAGGTGCTCGTACTGGGAGTACTGGAGCTGCTGGGCCTGCGGGTACGACTGGAGCTGGAGCTGCTGAGGGTGTTGGCGCTGAGGCTACTGCTGTCGGTCCTGGAGGCGGTCCTGCTGGGGGTACTACTGGTGCGGCTGGAGGTCCTGGAGCTGGAGGTGCTGCTGGCGCTGGTGCTGCCGCTTGGGGTACTGGTGCTGTCCCTGCTGTGTCTGGAGTCGCCGCGCGGCCTCGGCCGTACTTCGTTCCGCTCCTTCAGCAGGTTCTTGGTCTCCCGCCTTCTACTGGTCCTCCTCCTCCCTTAGAGTGTCCACAGCCTGTCCCATCACAGTTCCAGTTACAGCCGACCTCCCCACTGCCCGCTCCCTCTCCCTACACTGGTCCTACTGGAGGTCTTGCTGAGCGTCGTGAGCCTGCGTCCCGCCCTGCGTCGCCTGTCCGTGCTGCTCGCACTAGTGGTCGTGGTTCGCGTCAGCGTCCTCCTCCTGTCCCTGGCACGCACCGGATGTCTCTGCGTCCGTCCACTGCTCCTCTGCGTGCCCCTTTGCCTTCTCCTCCTGAGTCCTCTCTTCCTGCTCTTCCTGACCCGGAGTCGGACTCTCTTCGTGCTGCCAGTCCTACTGTCACACGTCTCCTTGCTACTGTTGTCACTGACCCTTCCTTTGAGTCCACTGCTGCGTCTGCCCTAGTTACTGAGCTCGTCGACTTTGCTGCTCGCTGTCGTCTAGACTACGCTGCTAGTCTGGTTGCTGAGTCTGTCTGTCCTCCGTCCGTCGGGGGTGAGTGTGCCCTTGGCACGGACGTCCTTGAGGACAGGCAGGAGGAGTTCCAGTGTTTGGCTGCTGCTTCACCTCATCTCGTGTCCGTACTGCTTACCCCTGAGGGAGACCCGGATGCACTTGACATCCCGACTCCGCGCTCTTACGCGGAGGCGATAGAGGGTCCCTACTCCTCTCAGTGGCAGGCAGCTATGGACGCAGAGATGGCTTCCTGGAAGTCCACAGGCACCTACGTCGACGAGGTTCCCCCGCCTGGGGCGAAAATCGTCAGTGGCATGTGGATTTTCAGGGTGAAGCGGCCGCCGGGTTCTCCGCCTGTCTTCAAGGCGCGTTACGTGGCTCGTGGCTTTAGTCAGCGGCAGGGAGTTGACTACTTTCAGACCTTCTCTCCCACCCCGAAGATGACCACTCTTCGGGTACTGCTGCACGTAGCTGCTCACCGCGACTACGAGCTGCACTCTCTTGACTTCAGCACTGCTTTCTTGCAGGGTAGCCTGCACGAGGAGATCTGGCTGCGTCGCCCACCTGGCTTCACTGGGTCTTTTCCTCCTGGCACCCAGTGGAGCCTCCGGCGGCCAGTCTACGGTCTCCGCCAGGCACCGCGTGAGTGGCACGACACACTGAGGACTACACTTGCGGCTCTTGGGTTTGCTCCCTCTACTGCCGACCCGTCGCTGTTTCTGCGCACCGACACTTCTTTGCCGCCGTTCTACATCCTCGTGTACGTCGACGACTTGGTCTTTGCCACAGCTGACACTGCTGGACTCGCCCACGTGAAGTCCGAGCTGCAGAAGAGACACACGTGCACAGACCTGGGTGAACTGCGCAGCTACCTTGGCTTGCAGATCACCCAGGACAGAGCACGCCGCACCATTACCCTGACTCAGTCACACATGGTGCAGCAGGTCCTTCAGCGCTTCGGCTTCACGTACTCCTCGCCTCAGGCCACTCCTCTGCCTACTCGCCACTCGCTCTCAGCTCTGCCTTCGGATGAGTCCGTAGAGTCGAGTGGCCCGTACCCAGAGCTTGTTGGCTGCCTCATGTACCTGATGACCTGCACTCGACCTGACCTTGCATACCCTCTTAGCATTCTCGCACGCTATGTTGCTCCTGGGAGACACAGACCGGAGCACATGGCTGCAGCGAAGAGGGTGTTGCGCTACTTGTGCAGTACGTCGGGCATGGGGCTTGTGCTTGGAGGGCAGAGTCCAGTGGTCCTCACTGGGCACGCAGACGCTTCTTGGGCTGACGACCAGGCTACGCAGCGGTCGTCACAGGGTTACACCTTCAGCCTTGGTTCCGATCCTGTTTCGTGGCGGGCTACCCGCTCGTCTTCTGTTCTCGGCTCCAGTTGTGAGGCTGAGATCTACGCTGGGGCCATGGCTGCACAGGAGCTTCGCTGGCTCACCTACCTGCTGACTGACCTCGGAGAGCCGCCTCGTTCTCCTCCAATGCTGTACGTAGACAACAAGGCCATGCTGGCCTTGTGTCGAGAGCAGAGACTGGAGCACAGAACGAAGCACATTGCTCTCCGCTACTTCCTTGCTCGTGAGCTACAGCAGCGTGGTCAGCTGCGACTTGCGTACGTGGCCTCTCAGGCCAACACTGCTGATATCTTCACCAAGGCACTTGCGCCTTGTGATCATCAGCGTTTCTGTACTCAGCTGGGCCTTGTGCCTACCTTGCCTCACTTGCTCACCCCTTGACCTTGTTTGTACTGTTGCATATATATATACACGTGCTCTTGCTTGTCTAGCCTTATATATATATATGTAATCCTGCATGTGAACTGGCCTTGTGGCCTTGAACTTGTGCTCGGAATGTGTGGTGACTTTGTGATCCACCCTGAGCTTGCTTTGCTTTGCTTGACTGGTCTTGTGACCCCTTGTTCTCCCCCACTTTGCCTATGGGGGTGTGTCAGATTTATATGACAGAGCTACTGTAGGCTATAGTGGGGTAGCACATATGGGGTACAGTTTTCTAGGGTTTGCATTTGTACCCACCTTTCCCTTAGTCATTCTCATTCCTGTTTTCTTATTTCACATGGTGAACTAAATATTGAATGAAAAATGCATAATTATATTGCATATACTACTGTGATAATGAAATGAATGCATAGCATGATGAAAATGCGTCACAGTTAATTGATCCAGACCCTATGCTACCGCATCCCCTGCCTAGCATGGGGGGGAGCTCAATAGCATAGTTCCTGAATCATCCGACTGTCACATGAAACATCACAATCTGTGCGATCTAAAAAAAATGTCAATTCTATAAAATCCAGTTCGAATGGACACACTCACTGAGTGCGCAAAGAACCTTTTCGGAAATGATAGTGTGATCCATTTTTTTAAAACACACAAACATGTGTTATTAATGCAATGGAAGCATGAATGAAAGCACATGCGTACACAACACAACGAATACACACACGCACATAGACACATACAAACGCATAGACATGATCACACACATTCACACAAATTAAGAACGCTCAATGCATCAACTGTTTAAAAAAAAAAAAAAAAAAATCTAGGAGCAAAATTAAACCCTAGAAATATACATATAACCCTACACGGAACCATCTGTATCTTTGCACCGTCCAGATTAACCTTCACTTCCTGAAGAAAACGACGTCTGTTTGGAAAGAATCAGCAATAGAAAGAAACAAGAAAGACAAATATGGAACTATGGGAATAAGATGCATAATTGTACGACAAAACGCAAAGAATCCTAGCAATGACACAATACATATTCACGTGCTGAACTGATTTGATACATCCAATTTATGTCACTACTACGACACACATACAAACAGATTCACTGCTTCTTGTCAGAAATGTGAAGGAAGAATGACTAGAAAGAGAGCAGTACAAGGTTTGTATAGGCAAATCCTAATTTGGGCTGTACCCCATAAGGAGTGCCCCACTACAGCCTAGAGCATACATGCATAGTTCTGACACACCCCCATAGGCAAAGTGGGGGACAAGCAAGTGAACGAGACAAGCTCAAGCTCAGGGTGGATCACAACGTCACCACGCATTCTGAGCACAAGCAAATGGCCATAAGGCCAGTTCTCATGCAGAGTTATATAAAGCAGAACAAACAGTACAGTGCTCAAACATAGCAAGTGAAAGCATGCAGGTATAAGTATATAAATCACAGTACAAGCAAAGTCAAGAAGTGAGCAAGTGAGGCCAAGTAGGCACAAGGCCTAGAACAGTACAGAAGCGCTGATGATCACAAGGCTGAAGTGCCTTGGTGAAGACATCAGCTGTGTTGGCCTGAGAGGCCACGTAGACAAGACGAAGCTGACCACGCTGCTGCAACTCTCGAGCAAGGAAGTAGCGCAGAGCGATGTGCTTCGTTCTGTGCTCCAGTCTGTGCTCCCGACACAAGGCAATCATGGCCTTGTTGTCGACGTACAGAACTGGAGGAGAACGAGGCGGCTCTCCCAAGTCGGTCAGCAGGTAGGTGAGCCAGCGTAACTTCTGTGCAGCCATGGCCCCTGCGTAGATCTCAGCATCACAACTGGAGCTGAGAACAGAAGACGAGCGGGTAGACCGCCAAGAAATAGAGCCGGAGCCAAGGCTGAAGGTGTAACCCTGTGACGACCGCTGCGTAGCCAAGTCGTCAACCCAAGAAGCGTCTGCGTGACCAGTGAGGACAAATGGAGCCCGACCTCCAAGCACGAGCCCATGCCCGACGTACTGCACAAGTAGCGCATCACCCTCTTAGCGGCCTTCCAGTGCCCTGGTCGGTGTCTCCCGGGCGCAACGTAGCGAGCCAGGATGCTAAGAGGGTAAGCAAGGTCAGGTCGAGTGCAGGTCATCAGGTACATGAGGCAGCCCACAAGCTCTGGATACGGGCCACTTGGCTCTACGGACTCATCCGAAGGCAGAGCTGAGAGCGAGTGACCGGTAGGCAGAGGAGTGGACTGTGGCGAGGAGTACTCGAAGCGGAAGCGCTGAAGGACCTGCTGCACCATGTGCGACGAAGTCAAGGTAATGGTGCGCCGTGCTCTGTCCCGGGTGATCTAAAAGCCAAGATAGCTGCTCAGATCACCCAGGTCTATGCACGTGTGTCTCTTCTGCAGCTCCGACTTCACGTGGGCCAGTCCAGCAGTGTCAGCAGTGGCAAAGACCAAGTCGTCGACGTACACGAGGATGTAGAACGGCGGCAGGGAAGTGTCGGTGCGTTGAAACAGTGACGGGTCAGCAGTAGAAGGAGCAAACCGAAGAGCCGCAAGAGTCATCCTCAGTGTGTCGTTTCCACTCGCGAGGCGCCTGGCGGAGACCGTAGACTGGCCGCCGGAGGCTCCACTGGGTACGAGCAGGAAACGACCCAGTGAAGCCAGGTGGGCGGCGCAGCCAGATCTCCTCGTGCAGGCTGCCCTGTAGGAAAGCAGTGCTTAAGTCAAGAGAGTGAAGCTCGTAGTTGTCAACGGGAGTGTTGTTTGGCCCCGTCCTCGCTTGGGCGGAGCCGACCTCATGGTCGGATGTGCGGGGGTTGCAGCCGACCTGCAGCAATTGGCACGGGGGCCACTGCAAGGGCGCCGAGCTGGAGGGCTCCTGGCTGGAGGGCGCCTGGCAGGAGGACGCCGCCCTGGACGCCTAGTTGGCGTCCTGGACTCCTGGACGGCGTCCTGGGAAGCTGGACGCCGACCTGGGCGTTGGTACGACTACCCGGGCGCCTGGTCGACGTCGTGGGCGCTTGCACGGCGTCCTGAGGTGCCGGCGTCCTGAGGTCTGCACGGCGTCCTGGGGCGCCTGGACGCCGGCTTGGGTGTTTGAACGGCGTCCTGGACGCCTGGATGCTGAAGAGGGAACGCCGGGCATGTGTGGCAGGGCTACGGACTGCGCTGGTCGACCAGGCGTGGTTGCCCGGTCGACCGGGATACCCGGGCGACGTGCACGAGTGTCGCCAGGGTGGAGTCTGCGAGGCCGACCTCGGGGGTGGTATCCCGAGGTCGACGTGGCTGGTGGGCACAGTCGCTGGCGTGGAGTCTGCCAGGCGTCTGCGCTGTGCTCGTGACAATGCGTGGAGCGCCAACCAGCTGCGCGCACCTGCGAAGCAGGTGCACCGTTGTCTTGCGGGTGCAACGCTGTGCAGCTGACTTGCTGCAGCGTTGGCACACCGTGGACTTGCAACGTTGGCGAACCGCTACTCTGCAACGCTGGAGCGGTGCGAGCGCTGCTGCGCTGGAGCGCGGTCGACCGTGCTGCGCTGGAGGTCGACCAGCAGCCTAGCTAGCTCTGATGTAGTCAGTGTTGCCAATGTTGTTGTACCCATTGTTCTGAACTTTTCCTAGTGGAACTCTTGCCAAATTTCCCCGTGAACTAGCAAGTGTGTGCGCACAAGGAAACGACTAAGGAACGAACGAACGCAGAGATCACACGAGCACCCGTGCCTAGCCCGCAGCCTAGCTCCCATTGCTGCAGTTATCTTCGCATGGTGCGGTGAGGGTGGACGACACCGCGACGAAGTTCAGTCTAGCCGACTTTGCACCAACCGTGTTCGTAGGCCGGCAGCCGTGCAGTCACTAGCGTGCGCGTATTTGACGCCGAGTTGATGGACACCCTGGAGGCACAGCTGGAGGATGCGAGGAGACGCCATGAGGCCCAGGAGTACGGGGCGATACCCTGGGCAGTCGTTGAGGCAGGACTCCGCTCCGTGTGGGCGGCGGAGCACCCCCCTTCTCGGCCTGCCTCTCCTCGACCGGTGAACAACGACGGCGGCGTCGACGTGGGCGTCAACGCCGGTGGAGGTCAGGTCGGCAGCAGTGCGGGAGGCACGTCGAGACAGAGAGGTGTGATTCACGCCGGTGAAGCCGGCAGCGTTCAGGCGCGAGGGATGCAGTCGTCGGCGGCTGCAGGCTCCTCGCAGGGAGACGCCGGTGGGCGTCGAAGCGGATTGTTGCCGATGTCGGCGACCCAGGTGACGGCGGGCGGGATTGCACCGAGTTACGGCTACTTCAAGTTCACGCCGGACAGGATCTTGGTCACCCCGCCGCTCGTTGGTCGACCGGACATTCTCACCTGGAAGGAAGCCATCGAGCCCCAGCTGGAGATGGCCGGGCTAATTGGCTTCGCCCGAGGGACCGTGGCGACGCTGGAGGAGCACCACGCCGACTTACGAGCGGAGTTTCGCGCCGTGCAGCTGTTGACCTTCACGGTCATCTCGCGGTGCTGCTCGCCGGGCGTGCAGATCGCCTTGAAGTGGTGCCGGGAGTACCTCGACGCCGGGCACCGGGCATGGCACTTCATCGAGTCGACTTACCAGGTCATCGACGACCTGTTCATCGCCCAGCTTGAGGGGCAGCTGACGCACCTGCGTATGGGCGATGAGGAGACGGCGACCGACTACTGCAACCGAGCCCGGCGGATTCTCGCCACCATAAGGATGGCCGGCGCGCAGTACTCGGCGGCGTCGTACATCACGCACGTGATGCAGGGACTTTCAAGCAGCTACAACCTCCTGAAGCGGCTGTCAATGGCGCCGAGCACGAGGGAGACGCTCAACGAGGACAACTTGACCTCGTACATCCTGCAGGACGAGGCAATGCAGGAGGCCGAGCGGTCCCAGGAGCTCTTGGCGCAAGCAAATTTCGTCGCCCCGGCGAGGCAAGGAGGCCGACCGGGGCAGCGTGGGCAACCTGGCGGAGGTGGTAGCAGCGGGTGGAAGCCGGCGAAGGACGCCGACAAGCAGAATTCGGCCACAGGTGGCGGTCGAGGAGGAGGAAGTCGGCGTCGGGAGTGCTGGATCTGCCACAGCCCCGACCACCTCTCCTTCGAGTGCCCCGACCGCAGTGACTCCGACGACGACGACGCCAAGGGAGGCCGCGGGAGGTCTGGCAGTCGTCATCCTCGTCGAGGAGGAAACCAGCCGCGCAAGGAGCAGCAGTCAATGAGGTCGAACTTGGCGAAGGACGCCGACTCCCCTGCTGGCGGCAAGGGGCGAGACGACAAGGCGGCGTCGTGCTCGCTGGTCGGCGTCGTGGAACCGACTGTCTCGCTGGCGCCGGAGGCCGGTGAGGACTTCCAGGCGGTGGCAGCGGCTGTGCATGCGAACCCGGCGGTGGTCCTGCTCGACAGCGGTTGCTCGCACCCTGATGGGGACGAAGGAGGCCTTCGTCGATCTGCAGCCGAGCGGCTCCATCAAGCACGTGCGCGGCTTCAATGGGGCGCTGCAGGAAGTTCAGGGCCGCGGCACTGTCGCTCTGCACGGGGAGGCCGGGAAGCAGGTGCTCATCCCCGACGTGCTGTACGTCCCGGGCGTGCGAGCAAACCTGCTTTCGGCCGGCCAGCTGAAGGAGCACGGCGTGAAGCTGCAGGAGGACGGCGACGGGATGCTCCTCGTCTCAGCGGCGGGAGAGGTGCTCGGCCGGGCAACGTACACCGGGCGTGTCCTCTGCACCGACCTGCGCCCCTGCTCGGCCAAGCAGACGACGCCCACCACATAGGTAGTGGCCCTGCGGGCGATCGTCTCGGGGACGAAGGCAATGCCGAATAAACTGCAAGCGAGGCTAGCGCACGTCGGCATGGACACCATCCGGAGCTCGGCGAAGCACGAGGTCGCCACCGGGCTGGACCTCAAGTCGGCGTCCGGCGCCGACTTACCGTGTGTTTCGTGCGTCGGCGGGAAGCTGGCGCGACACACCTTCCCCGACAAAGGCTCCGACGCCGACGAAGTGCTGGCCGTCGTGCACATTGACCTGTGCGGGCCGTTTCGTGTTGCTGCCAAGGATGGTAGCCTGTACTTCTTGCTGCTGAAGGACCGCAAGACCCGCTACGTGTGGGTGCGGCCGGTCGCCAAGAAGTCAGATGCGTTGCGGGAGTTCGTGAAGTGGCTGGCGGTGGCTGAAAGGCAGACGAAGAAGTCGGTGTTGATGCTGCGCTCTGACCGGGGAGGGGAGTTCCTCGGGAAGCAGTTCACCGACTTCGTGAACGGCAAGGGCATCGTTCACGACCTGACCTGCTCGTACACCCCGCAACAGAACGGCATGGCAGAGCGGGAGATGAGGACGGTGGTGGAGTCGGTGCGCACGATGCTGCTGCACATGGGCGTGCAGCACCACTAGTGGCACCGAGCTCTGCGGCAGGCCGTCTGGGTCCGCAACTACCTTGAGCGGTCGGCGCTGCCGCCGGGGACGACGCCGTACCAGCTGCACACCGGGAAGAAGCCCGACTTGTCGCTGGTGCGGGTGTGGGGCTGCATGGCGCAGTTCTTGGTCCCCGAGCAGCAGCGTGGTGGGAAGCTGAAACCGAAGGCCAGGTGGGGCCTTCCCCTCGGCGTGTCTGAGGAGAGCAAGGGCTGGGAGCTCCTCGACATCGCCGACCAGCGGGTGGTCACCACGTCGGACGTGGTGTTCTATGAGAGCATGTCGCTGGAGGTGTGGAGGTCGGCGCACGGGCCGGCGTCCGGGCGGATGCCAGTTCACACGCCAACGGACACCTCGACGGCGACGCTGCCTCTGCTCGCCGAGGTCGGCGAGCTTGCTGGTGAGGACGCCGAGGTCGTCCCCACTCCCTGCCAATCGCCTGCCCCTTCCCTTGTTGCCGACTTCCCTGGGCTGACCCCGACGTTGGCCTCCGGCGATGAGGGGAGCAGTGAGGCGTCACCTGTGGCGCCGGCCCCAGGCATCGCCGGTGGCCGACTTGATGCTGTGCAAGTCGGGGTGGGAGCGAAGCTGACGCCGATTAGGAGGCAGCAGGTGGTGCAGACGACTTTGGTGAAGCCGACGAAGGAGGCACCTGCCGAACAGCAGCCGCCAGGGGAGCAGGCAGCAGCGACGCCGACCACGGAGCAGTCGACGACCGGGCAGTCGGCAGGGGAGCCGACCACAGGGGAGAAGTCCGCTGGGACGCCGACTGAGGTGCAGCAGGACGCCGAGGACAGCGACGACGACGAAGATGGAGGGGACGCCGAGGAGGTCCAGCCGGGACCACGGCGTACAGGCCGACTTCGAAGGCCACCAGACTTCTTCGTCCCCGCTGCCTTCACCACGGTGTACGACGTAGACGATGATGACCTGCTGTACGACGACGCCGAGGAGGATGAGGAGTTTCCGGAGCTCGACCCCGACATGCAGGCCAACCCCGAGCACCGTTGGGACATCTCGACGATGACGGTGAAGGCGGCGTTGGCAAGCTGGAAGGGCCCGGCGGTGAAGGCCGCCATGGAAGAGGAGATCCGCAGCCTCATCAACATGGGCACGTGGGAGCTGGTCGAACGCCCGCCGGGAGTGAACATCATGAAGAACCGGAGGGTGTTGACATCGAAGTACCACATCGACGACACCGTCGAGCGAGAGAAGGCGAGGCTGGTCGTGAAGGGCTTCACGCAGGTGTACGGCGCCGACTACGACGAGACGTTCGCGCCGGTGGGCAGCTACGTCACGCTGAGGATCTTCCTCAGCATCGTCGCCGTCCTCAACCTCAACCTGATGCAGCTTGACATGAAGAACGCCTTCCTGCAGAGCAAGCTCGACCGAGTGCTCTACATGTCCCAGCCGGACTACTTCAACGACGGAACCGGCCGGGTGTGCAAGCTGCTGAAGAGCCTGTACGGGCTGAAGCAGTCGCCGCTGCTGTGGTACTTGGCGCTCAACGACGTGCTGGTTGGCGCCGGGTGGAAGAAGAGCCAGGTCGACGAGGCTCTTTACTTCAAGGTCGGCGACGGCGGAGTGGCCTGCTGGGTGCTGGTCTACGACGACGACCTGCTCGCCGCCAGCAGCAGCGCCGCGATGTTGCAGGAGCTGAAGGCGCTGCTGGAAGCCGCCTTCGAGCTGCGTGAGATCTCGCCGGTGCAGAAGTACCTCGGGCTGGAGATAGTCCGCGACAGGTCAGCGGGGAAGCTGTGGCTGCACCAGCAGGGCTACGCCGACAAGCTGCGTAGGCGCTTCATCGACGAGGAGCAGACCGGGCGCACCCCGAAGACGCCGGTCTCGGTCGACGCCTACGCCGAGCTCACCTTCGACGACGAGGAGGCGCAGGAACGCCAGGAGGAGGAGTACCGGCAGAAGGTCGGCTCGCTGCAGTTCGCGGCGACAACGACGAGGCCGGACGTCGCCTTCGCCTGCAGCAAGCTGGGGAGCGGCCTCACGGTGAGGAGCGACCAGCACTGGCGCGAGGTCGACCGCTGCCTCGCCTACCTCGCCAACACACGTGACACCGCCCTGGAGTTCGGCGGTGGACCTGAGTCGCTGGAGCTGGTCGGCTACGTGGACGCCGACAACGCCGGTGACAAGCAGAACAGGACGAGCACGGGTGGCTACGTGTTCGTCTACGGAGGGGCCGCAGTCTCCTGGTCGAGCCAGCGCATCAAGTGCGCGACGTTGTCGTCGACCGAGTCGGAGTACGTGGCGGCCACCGAAGCCGGCAAGGAGGGACGCCGACTTCGTTTTCTCCTTGCTGAGTTCCGGCAGCTGGATGCCGGGAAGCCGACTGTCCTACGAGTGGACAACAAGTCGGCCATCACAGTCGCCGAGGGCATGGGGTTGACGGGCAACCTCAAGCACATGGAGCGGCGACAGGCCTGGCTGCAGCACATGGTGAAGCGCGGGAAGTTCTCGCTGAGGTACATCCCGACCACCGAGCAGCCGGCCGACTTCCTGACGAAGGCGCTGCACTATCCGGCCTTCAACCGGTGCTCCGTCGCAATCGGCCAGGTGCGCTTGGCCGACGTGGGCGACGGCGACGACGACGTGCAGCAGTAGGTGCCATGCCCTCTTGCATGGCTGGTGCGGTGACCGGCATGCTGTGTGTTGGGTGCACGCCAACGAGCTATTCTCGGAGCTGTACTGCCGTGTGGGCTGGGGCCCAAGCGTGAACGCGGCAGGGGAGTGTCAACGGGAGTGTTGTTTGGCCCCGTCCTCGCTTGGGCGGAGCCGACCTCATGGTCGGATGTGCGGGGGTTGCAGCCGACCTGCAGCAGTAGGCACGGGGGCCACTGCAAGGGCGCCGAGCTGGAGGGCGCCTGGCTGGAGGGCGCCTGGCAGGAGGACGCCGCCCTGGACGCCTAGTTGGCGTCCTGGACTCCTGGACGGCGTCCTGGGAAGCTGGACGCCGACCTGGGCGTCGGTACGACTACCCGGGCACCTGGTCGACGTCGTGGGCGCTTGCACGGCGTCCTGGGAGGCCAGACGCCGACCTGAGCGTCTGGTCGGCGTCCTGAGAGGCTGGACGCCGCTCTGGAGGTCTGCACGGCGTCCTGGGGCGCCTGGACGCCGGCTTGGGTGTTTGAACGGCGTCCTGGACGCCTGGATGCTGAAGAGGGGACGCCGGGCATGTGTGGCCGGGCTACGGACTGCGCTGGTCGACCAGGCGTGGTTGCCCGGTCGACCGGGATACCCGGGCGACGTGCACGAGTGTCGCCAGGGTGGAGTCTGCGAGGCCGACCTCGGGGGTGGTATCCCGAGGTCGACGTGGCTGGTGGGCACAGTCGCTGGCGTGGAGTCTGCTATGCGTCTGCGTTGTGCTCGTGACAATGCGTGGAGCGCCAACCAGCTGCGCGCACCTGCGAAGCAGGTGCACCGTTGTCTTGCGGGTGCAACGCTGTGCAGCCGACTTGCTGCAGCGTTGGCACACCGTGGACTTGCAACGTTGGCGAACCGCTACTCTGCAACGCTGGAGCGGTGCGAGCGCTGCTGCGCTGGAGCGCGGTCGACCGTGCTGCGCTGGAGGTCGACCAGCAGCCTAGCTAGCTCTGATTTAGTCCAATGTTGCCAATGTTGTTGTACCCATTGTTCTGAACTTTTCCTAGTGGAACTCTTGCCAACTTTCCCCGTGAACTAGCAAGTGTGTGCGCACAAGGAAACGACTAAGGAACGAACGAACGCAGAGATCACACGAGCACCCGTGCCTAGCCCGCAGCCTAGCTCCCGTTGCTGCAGTTATCTCCGCAGTAGTCACGCTGAGCGGCGACATGCAGCAGAACCCAAAGAGTGGTCATCTTCGGGGTGGGGGAGAAGGTCTGGAAGAAGTCAACTCCCTGTCGCTGACTGAAGCCACGTGCAATGTAACGCGCCTTGAAGACAGATGGAGAACCTGGCGGCCGCTTCACCCTGAAAATCCACATGCCACTGACGATGTTCGCCCCGGGTGGGGGAACCTCGTCAACGTAGGTGCTTGTGGACTTCCAGGAAGCCATCTCTGCGTCCACGGCTGTCTGCCACTGAGAGGAGTAGGGACCCTCTATCGCCTCTGCGTAAGAGCGCGGGGTCGGGATGTCTGGTGCATCCAGGTCTCCCTCAGGGGCAAGCACTCAAACTCCTCCTGTCTGTCTGACTCACCCCCGACGGACGGAGGACAGATAGACTCAGACTCAGACTCAGCAACAAGACTAGCGGCGTAGTCTAGACTAAAGTCAACAAGCTCAGCAACTAGAGCAGACGCAGCAGTGGACTCAAACGAAGGGTCAGTGACAACAGTGGCCAGGAAACGTGTGACAGTAGGACTAGCAGCACGAAGGGAGTCAGACTCCGGGTCCGGACCGTCAGCAAGGGAGGACGCAGGAGGAGACGGCAGAGGGACACGCTGCGGAGCAGTGGAAGGACGAAGTGCCATCAGGTGTGTGCCGGGGACAGCAAGAGGACGCTGACGCGAAACACGACGACCAGTGCGGACAGCGCGAACAGGCGACGCAGGACGAGACCCAGGCGACGCAGGACGAGACTCAGGTGACGCAGGACGAGACTCTGGCTCACGACGCTCCGTAAGACCTCTAGTCGGCCCAGAGTAAGGAGAAGGACCAGGCAGTGGAGAGGCTGGCTGTAACTGCCACTGCGACTGGACAGGCTGCGGACACAGTGACGTAGGAGTAGGACCAGTAGAAGGCGGGAGACCAAGAACCTGCTGAAGGAGGGGAACGAAGTACGGCCGCGGCCGCGCAGCGCCTCCAAAACCAGCAGGGACAGCACCAGCACCCCCAGCGCCAGGGTCTCCAGCTCCAACTCCCTCAGCACCACCAGCTCCAGCACCAGCAGCACCTCCAGCAGCTCCAGCACCAGCAGTACCTCCAGCAGCTCCGGGAACAGCGGCTCCAGTACCTCCAGCAGCTCCAGCACCAGCAGTACCTCCAGCAGCTCCAACTCCAGCAGCTCCAGTACCTCCAGTACGAGCACCTCCGGGACCAGCGGCTCCAGCACCTCCAGTAGCTCCAGCACCAGCAGTACCTCCAGCAGCTCCAACTCCAGCAGCTCCAGTACCTCCAGTACGAGCACCTCCGGGGCTAGCGGCTCCAGCACCTCCAGCAGCTCCAGCACCAGCAGTACCTCCAGCGGCTCCAGCTCCAGCAGCTCCAGTACCTCCAGGACGAGCGGCTCCAGCAGCACGGCTACAGCGCCGAGCGTACCACTCGCGCAGCTGCTGTGGAGAGAGGGACTCCCGCCGTGACAAGACACCCGGAGGACCTCCAGACTCAGCACGCTCAGGCTCAGCACCCCCAGGCTCAGCACCCCCAGACTCAGCACCCCCAGGCTCCACACACTCAGGCTCAGCACCCCCAGGCTCCGCACCCTCAGACTCAGCAACCCCAGGCTCAGCACCCCCAGGCCCCGCACCCGCAGGCTCAGCACCCATAGCAGCACCAGAGTCGACAGCTACCTCGACAAGCTCGACAGGGTCTACCTGGGACACACTTGAGGGGGCAGGACCCTGAGGGGGGAGGGGGTCTAGCGGAGGAGCACCTGGTGCTAGAAAGAGCGGCGGGGGGGGGAGAGGGGCAGTGCGGTAGGGAAAGAGACGGTAGTAAGATACCGACTCGTCAAACGTGACGTCCTGAGAGGACAGAACACGACGCGAGGTGGGGTGGTAAAACTGCCACCCAGGCGCGGGGTTGGGAATGACTCAGTCACTATAGTCTTAGAACACAAGATAGGAAGAGTTACGAGTTGGGAATGACTCCCAGCTCCTACAAACCCCAAGAGCCGAGGTACAGTGATGTGGAACAGTGCCACACTGTCCCCAACCACGAAGGGTCTCGAAACTACCCTTCACTAGGGCCTACACCAAGTGAAATGTTACACTACACAAAGTAATGTAACTATCTTCAATATCTTGAGGTGTACCCTTTTTGGCGAGCTTCGAAATCACTTGAGGCTTGACACCAAGGCTCGGGCTCTTCATCACAAACTCATCCTTGAGTTCTTGATGGGTCTGCTGCACACACCTGCGACACGCCGAACGTTCGACACAGGACAAAATAGAAACCGCGCACGACAAAATAGAAACCGCGCGCGAGACACAAACGACCGCGTAACACGCGTCTAGCGATAACTCGCTATTGACTCGACACACACACTCGACATCATGACTCAACATTCACACACAATTATAAGCATGAAATATATATTATCCCATGCCCTCATACCATTCCATACACACACACATTCACGCACACGGCCGAGTGCAAACCGTAGGGTTGCACCAACAAACTCCCCCTCGGATTGTTGGCCTTAGGATATGTTGCTCTCTCAGTTCAGAGCCATCCCAGCCAGCTTGCAACACTTCCAATGCTGCTGCTCCACCAGCCTCTTGGTCATCATGTCAGCCGGCTGCCCCGTGGTCTTCACGTAGCGCAACTCAACTTCACCCGCGGTTACCATGCTCCTCGTCCAATGCCACTTCACCCTCATGTGCTTCGTCAGTCCATGCAACACAGGGTTCTTAGCAAGAGCAATGGCACCCTGGCTGTCACAGTACAGTGGGGTAGGTCCTTGCTGCTCCTCCCCCAATTCAGCCAACAAACGCCGCTGCCACACAATCTCCCGTACGGCACGGAAGAGTGCCATGTACTCGGACTCCACCGAGCTCAAAGCTTGGTCAACCTGCTTCTTGCTCTCCCAAGCAGTTGGGCCTCCACCAACACAGCATATGAAGCCTCCCACACTTGTCATGTCCTCTGGTTCTGATGCATATGAAGCATCCGAGTAGGCGGTGAGGAACAAACGCCCGGGTTCAACACCATCCGCACCCTTTTGGCGCCTTTGTGCCGCCGCCGAGTATTGCAGCCCAACGGTCGGTGTTTGGCCAAGATACTTGGCCACCCTCATTCCAGCTGCTACCTGCTCCTCATTAGGGCATTGCACAACCCTAGCCAGCTGCCCGGTAGCAAACGCGACGTCCGGTCGGGTGTTTACCGCCGCATACATGAGGCTGCCCACCAACGAGTGAAATCGGCGCCTCTCCTCTTCACCAACGCTCTCCTCCTCTGGTCCCTTCACACACTTGAACCCAGAGGGAAAGGGTGTAGCCACATGGCCTTCACTCTGCCCAAAGTTGGCAGCCAATGCCTCCAGGTACTTTCGTTGATGCACCCGCATGCACCGCTTCTCCACATCTCGTTCGATGTGGAGCCCAAGGTAGAAGCTCACGTCACCAAGGGCCTTGCACTTGAACTTGTCTTGAAGCTTCAGCATCACCTCCTTCACAAGGTCAGAAGAGGGTGAGAAAATGAGGATGCCATCCACATAAACCACCATGAAACTCCTCTGCTCCCCCTCGCCAAGCATGAACAAGGAGTGATCGGCCGTTGAGGGAGTGAAGCCGATCCCCTCCAACACTTCGCGCAGCTTCATGTACCATTGCCTAGGGGCCTGCTTCAGCCCATAGAGGGCCTTCTTCAGCTTCCACACTCTGCCACTACCATCATCAAACCCCTCTGGCTGCGCCATAAAAATCTCCTCCTCAAGGATGCCGTTAAGGAATGCCGTTACGATGTCCATTTGCTTTACTACCTATCCTTTGATGGCGGCTCCCGCGAATAGGGTTCGCAGCGTCGTCGGCTTCACCACATGGGCAAACAGCTCCTTGAAGTCCACCTTCTCCTTCTGCTGGTACCCCTTGGCTACAAGCCTAGACTTGTAGCGCTCGATCTTGCCGTCAGCATCCGACTTGATTTTGAAGAGCCACTTGGACGTTATCGCCGTACGCCCCTCCGGTAGCTCCACCAATTCAAACGTGTCATTCTCCTCGATGCTCTTCAGCTCACTCTCCATGGCCTTCTTCCACTCCTCAGCATCACTACTCTCCAAAGCCTCCTTGAGAGTTGCTGGTTCTCCTGGCATCTCCACCGGAGAGAAGAACGCGAAGGCACACTCCTCGTAGTCACTCTCCTCGTCGTCTCCGACCATCATTGCCGCTCCGGCCAGGGCTGTCTTGCCCTGCTTTCCCGGCGCAACATAGGTCAGCCTATTAGGGGGTTGAACTCTCCTCTTCCCCCTTCCTTCCTCCTCAGCTGCAGGGACTTGAAGGCCTTGGCGTTGCTGCGGTGTGGCTCGAATCCGTGGAGCACTCGTAGTACGGGAAGGGAGTGACGGTGCACGCTCGCTCACTTGCTGCACCTCCTCCTCTTCTTCCTCTGCATCATTGGCCTCCTCTCCCCCATTCACAAGGGAGGATTGCCTTGTGGTTGTGCTGCCGCTGCTCAGCTCCAAAGGCAGCTCCACATGCTCCAAACCGGAACTCTTCACCTCCCCAAACCGCACGCCTATCTTCGCCTCATTCTCCGCCTTCCAATCCTTGTACATGAAGTTCTCCATGAACTTGCAGTCCCTGCTCACCAAGAACTTCTTGGTGAATGGGTCCCAAAGAAGCCATCCCTTGCTGTTTTGAGCCATGCCCAAGTGCACGGCCCACACCGCCTTGGCACCAAGCTTGTTGTGCCGAAGATGCTTAGGCACGAGCGCCATGCACATGCACCCGAACACCCGAAGCATATCCACCTTTGGCTTCCTTCCTAGCCACTCCACATAGGGCACCCATTTGTCTGCTCCCACATGAGTCAAGGCTCTGTTCTTGGCCACACACGCGCTCCGCACCGCATCAGGCCAGAAATATTCGGGTAGCCCGGCTTCAATGAGCAACCCGCGTGCCGCCTCCGTGATTGTGCGGTTCGCTCGCTCGGCGATGCCGTTCATTGCAGGGGAGTATGGCATGGTGAGGGAGTGCCGAATACCATTCTTCTTCAGCCACAACCCAAACTCCTTGCTCAGGAACTCTCCCCCTCGATCGGTGCGGATTGACTTGACTAGACGGTCTTGTTGCCGCTCCACCATCGGAAACCAATCCGTCTTCAACGTTTCAGCCACGTCGCTCTTCTTGGCCAGCACGTACACCCAAGTCATGCGGGTGTAGACGTCGACAATGGTGAGAAAATACTCAGCTCCAGCAGCTCCAAGCTTCAGGGGGCCCACCACGTCCATCACCACCTCATCAAGCGGTGCCTTTGCCGTTGCCTCCGAACTAGGGAACGGAAACCGGGTGAACTTGGCTTGAATGCACGTCGGGCAGCCAAGCACCTCATCAGGCTCCCCCTTCACACGTATGCCAGCAACCATCTCATTCTTCACTAGCTGCTGCAAGATGGGCAGGGCCACATGCCCCATGCGCCGATGCAAGGTGAGCCAATCACACTCCCCCGTAGCCGAAGTTGGATTGGAGAATGCCGCGCTCGCAATAGCGCCCCACTTACTCTCTCCGTAGTCCTCCTCCGCTGCTGCCTCTGGGTTCTCCTCACCCTTTTGCTGCTCCTTGGTTGCTGCACCACTCTCCTTAGGTTCACTGAACTTGCTGGTCCCTCCAGGTTTGCTCTTCTTGAGCTCATTCTCCTTAGCGCGACCGTTCGCGCCATCGTCGCTACCGACCGCTCCATCCTTGGTGCTGATGCTTGCTGCCACTTGCCTCTCCTTAGGCATAGGGACCACTGGGATCTGCCACATCTCGTTGTAGACATCCCTGTCCTCATGAAGGTCCCAAAGAATTCGATCGCCAAGCCTTGCGGTGTAGGTCTTGGCTCCCTTCGAGTTCGTGTCCATGCCGGCCTTTGCCAACCGCCGCACGGAAATCAGGTTTGCAGCAAGGCTGGGCACCCAAAGCACGTTCTTGAGGCCCACCATCTTCCCATCAGCACCCTTGAACATGGCCTTGCCCATGCCTTTCACCTCTGCTCGCTGCCCCAAAGCCGATGTGACATGCTTCACCGGTGACGGCTCGAGTTCGGTGAGCAAGTCCGGGCGAAGTGTCATGCTATAGGTAGCGCCACTATCAATCACCCAATAGTCCAGGGGGTGTAGGGTCACCTTCCCCACAGCTGCTGGCTCCTCAAAGCCTTCATCCTTCTCTGGACCAGCCGGTACTTGCGTCGACACGAAGTAGAATAGACCCGGGTATCGATCGTCGCTCGGGTCCTTGTCGTTGTCTCCGCTCTTCATGTTTGCAGCTCCGCCACCGCGACCGCCACGGCCTCCACGGCCTCGTCCTCTCCCTCCTCCTGCTCCTCTACCCTCTTGGCCTTGAGCAGGGGTCCAACCATCAGGGAGTTTGTAGCAGTCGCGCCACATGTGTCCGCTCTTGTGGCAATAGTGACACTCGCCGTCGAATCGGCCGCGACCGCGTCCGTAGCTCTTGTCGTCGCTGCCGTAACCGCCACTCCTGCGGCCTCCGCCGAAGTTGCTGCCACCAAAACTTCCTCCCCCTCGTCCTCTGCCTCTTCCTCGACCATATCCACGGCCGATGCTCGCTGCCCCAGCGCCATCCGCACTCGCCAACTCACGGCGGCGGAAATCCTCTTGAAGGATAGCTCGCTTCACGTCTTCAAGCGAGAGGCGGGGCAAGTCGCGATTAAGGTTGATGATGAGCGAGGACCATGACTCTGGGAGTAAGGCCAGCAACTTGGTCTTCTTTTGGAGCTCACTGTAGTTCAAATCAGCTCCCTCAAGCCGCGTCAACAAGTCGAAGAATTTCTGCACCCCTTCTTCAACCGCTTCGTCTTCTTCAATTCGTAGTGCCGCCATTTGCCGTTCCAACACCACCGCTACCGCCGCTGTTGCAGGAGCATGTACACCCTTGAGAGCAGCCCATGCCTTTGGTCCTTTCTCTGGTTCACGCTGGAATGGCTTGATGTGACGGATCTGACTGCTCCCCAACGCTTGCCCAAGTAAGAGATAGCCTTGTGCGCTCTTCCGCACCCACGGGCTCTTCTCCGGGTCGTTCTCGGGGCGCTTCTCCGTTCCTTCCATCACCTCCAGCAGGTCATAGTGGTCAAAGATGTTCTCCATCTTGAAGGACCATTCAGCAAAGTTGTCACCGTTGAACTTGTCAAGCCCAAACACCCTAGGCTCATCCCTAGGTGGGCCAAGACTTGGTTGCATGGGCGCCATGGCTGAATCACGGGGTTGGCCTTGAGCTTGAGCTTCTCCACTGCCACCAGCACCTCTGCCACCCCTTTCCTCAGGTCCAGACATTGTCGAAACTGCTCCAAGGGGCTCTGATACCACTTGTTATAGTCACAATAGGCTTGAATGTGCCTAAAACGAAAGATAGAGAGCACAGACGGATTTCTGCACAGCGGCTTCAAACGTTGATAGCGTTCTGCTCACAGCTGCAAATGACTTGATTCAAATTATATCTGGAGCGTCTTCACGTCGTCTACAATGAGCATTTTAGATTGCACGATTTGATAAAGAATTGACGACACAGCTTCGGTTTGAACGAACGGTACTATGGCAGCCACTATAGTCTTAGAACACAAGATAGGAAGAGTTAGCAAGGGTTACGAGTTGGGAATGACTCCCAGCTCCTACAAACCCCAAGAGCCGAGGTACAGTGATGTGGAACAGTGCCACACTGTCCCCAACCACGAAGGGTCTCGAAACTACCCTTCACTAGGGCCTACACCAAGTGAAATGTTACACTACACAAAGTAATGTAACTATCTTCAATATCTTGAGGTGTACCCTTTTTGGCGAGCTTCGAAATCACTTGAGGCTTGACACCAAGGCTCGGGCTCTTCATCACAAACTCATCCTTGAGTTCTTGATGGGTCTGCTGCACACACCTGCGACACGCCGAACGTTCGACACAGGACAAAATAGAAACCGCGCACGACAAAATAGAAACCGCGCGCGAGACACAAACGACCGCGTAACACGCGTCTAGCGATAACTCGCTATTGACTCGACACACACACTCGACATCATGACTCAACATTCACACACAATTATAAGCATGAAATATATATTATCCCATGCCCTCATACCATTCCATACACACACACATTCACGCACACGGACAACAAGCCGAGTGCAAACCGTAGGGTTGCACCAACAAGCTTGTCCGCGGAAGAATCGCGGACAAAAGCTCGAGATCCCCAGACACGGAACACAGACGCATCGCCCACCTTCCCCGTCCACCGTAGAGTAGGTGTGGTCTCTGGCAAGGAGACACGAGGCTGAAGGCTGAGCTGATGCGCAGCGTACTGAACCGCGAACGGCCACAGAAAATGGGGAGCAACCGCATGGATCATGGACGTACGAGCGACGTCCATGACCATGCCAATGCGGCGCTCAGCAATCCCATTTTGCTGTGGGGAGGCCGGAAGCGTGAACGTCTGGCGGATGCCCTCCGCACGACAGAAAGCCCTCAGAAGGTCGGAGGAAAACTCACCACCTCTGTCTGAGTGCAGACGCAGAACAGGAAGGTCCGAGCCGAAACTCTCGCTGAGCTGGCGACGGGCAGCGCGGATCCAGTCGATCAACACCTCAGTGACCTCACCCTTGCGGCGCAAGGAGAAGACTGTGGTGTAACGCGAGTAGTCGTCAACGACCACCAGGAAGTAACGCTCGTGCCCCTGTCCACGGACGCGGGCTGGGCCCCACACGTCCATGTAAAGAGTCTGCAGGGGAGCCTCTGTCGGAGGGAACTTGGAGGAGTGAGGGGCGGCGCGCTGCCTCTGTCGACACAAGGAACACAGGTAAGGGCAGGCCCCGGAGGAAGGGGAGGGAGGGACCGGGGGAGACCAGAGACAAGGGTACGGGAGGCCATACGTCGAAGACAAGGCAGAAAGGGGTGACCAAAGCGGTGGTGCCAAAGGAGAGTCTCGTGTGACAGCGGACGACACGAGCAGGGAGCAGACGCCGGACTAGACCTGGACGCGGCAGCAAACACCTGACCAGACGCGGCTACCTGACCAGACGTAGTAACCGGAGGAGACGTAGTAGTCAGTGTGTACAGGATCGACCCAGGCCGACGGGTGAACGTGGCCAGGTGGCGGCCCGTCCGAGAGCAAGTGCAGTGGGTCACGCGCTGACCTCCAGGGGTGAACTGGTCAACCCACACGTCCTGGAGGTCAGCTCCACTCACCAAGTTCGTAGAGAACGAGGGGAGGTGGAGTCCCGACAGCAAGCCCGACGGGACCGCAGGACACGGTAGAACCGTGGAGGAGTGCGCAAGGACTGGGCCCCCAGAGGGGTCAGCCAGGGAGACTGCAACCGGCCGACTGAGCGGCGTGAGTGTGGTGCTGTCGCGAAAGAAGGAGAGTGAAGCACCTTAGTCAAGTGTGAAGGTGTGCAAGGCCTCAGTAGGTGCAGTACCAGAGAGAGCAGACTCACCAGCACCTGGAGCAGCAGACTCACTAGCACCTGGAGCAGCAGACTCACTAGCACCTAAAGCAGCAGCCTCAATGCACGGGTCGGGCGGAACACACAGGTAACAGTCACCCTCAGCACTATCAGTCACAGCATACATGGCAGCAAGGATATCATCGAAATCAAGATCAAAGATAGCAACATTCTGCTTAAGCAGATCACCCCAGCGAGGGAGCTCAACGGCGTCAGGAAACTGGGCGCGCCAGGCGTCAGTCAGGCGACCGAAGCAGCGCTGGGAAGTGTGGGGCAGTCCGCACGTCTCTCCACGGCGCCCGCCGGTGCGAAGAACGTAAGTACAGGGACCAGCACCCCCAGACCTCCCACGCCTAGCGTACCACTCACGAAGCTGCTGGGGCGACGGGGTCTCACGGGAACGCGGCTGCTGCTGGCGCTGGCTACGGCCAAAGCCTCCACGCTGCGCGGCTCCACCTCGACCAGCACCACCGCCGCCGCCACCTCCACCGCCGCTGCCGCTACCTCCACCGCCGCTGCCGCTGCCTCCACCACCCCCACCTCCACCGCCACCCCCTCCGCCTCCTCCACCGCCTCCACCGCCGCCCCCACCGTCTCCTCCACCACCCTTGCCCCCCTTGCCCTTGCTGTTGCGGCGCCTCCCACTAGGAGCAAACGCAGCCCCGACCTCCTCAGTGCCAACGAGGTCGACAGCAGCAGCAGAAGCAACAGAGGGGAGAAGGGGGACAGGGGAACACCCCTCAAAGAAAGGGGCTTGAGGGTCGCCGCGAGAAGCACCTACAGCAACGATACTCTTCTCAGCTGCAGTGAGGCGCTCCTCTAGCAGGTCGACGGTGAGCTCGGTGGGGCAAAGGGAGAGAAAGTGGTCCCTGACTGAAGAAAGGGAGTCAGGGAGACGGGTGACTAGGTAGTAGAGGGTGATGTACATGGGGGGGGAGGTTCTTGGCACAGAACTCAGTGGGAAGCGCAGCGCGGTAGCGGGCGTCACTAGTGCGGAGGTGCGTAATGAGGTCAGCGACTGTGGCAAAGGCGGCCAGGTCAGGGAACAGGTACGGCAGCATGAGGCGGCTGAGGGCAGCAGTGGCAGGGGAGGAGTAGCGCGCTACGACAGCGTCATACAAAGACTTAGCAGTCTTGTACTGGCCAAAGTGCGCGCGCTCAGTAGACGGCAGGTGACTACGGACAGCAAGGCGAGCAACAGCGTCACGAGTAGTCCAGTGCGAGCGAACCGTACTGTCAGCAGTGGCAGCAGGTGCAGGAGAGACACCGGACGTGTGATCAAAAAGCGAGACTCCGTCCTTGGAGTCGCACTGAAGAAAGAGCTGCAGGTCGTCTACCCAAACGTCGAAGTCAACTGCACGACCCTCAGCATCAAAGGTAAGAACAGTAGGGCTAGCCATAGCGGCAGTAGCGGCAGTAGCAGCAGTAGCAGCAGTAACAGCAGTAGCAGCAGAAACAGCAGTAGCAGCAGGAGCAGCACGGGCAGGGCAGTGCGGCTCAGTAGGGCGGCGCGGCTCGGTAGGGTGGCGCGGCTCGGCTGGGCGGCGCGGCTCGGTAGGGCGGCGCGGCTCGGCTGGGCGGCGCGGCTCGGCTGGGCGGCGCGGCTCAGCTGGGCGGCGCGGCTCGGCTGGGCGGCGCGGGTGCTTACCAGGGGCGGGTGCAGGGCAGGGCCGCAGCTGGCGGTTAGGCCAGGGCCGCGACTGGGGCGGCTGTAGGGCAGGGCCGCGACGAGGCGGCGGCAGAGCAGGGCCGCGACAGGGCGGCAGCAGGGCAGGGCCACGACTGGGCAGCGGTAGAGCAGGGCCGCGACGAGCGGCTGAGGGCAGGGCCGCGACGGGTGGCGGCAGGGCAGAGGCCCCGAAGGGCGGCGAGGTCAAGGCCGCGACGAGGGGCGGCAGGGCAGGGCCGCGACGGGCGGCTAGGTCAGGCCGCGACGGGCGGCAAGGCAGGGCCGCGGGTGGCGGCAGGGCAGGGCTGCGACGAGGCGGCGAGGTCAGGGCCGCGACGAGGCGGCGACAGGGCAAGGCCGTGACGGGCGGCTAGGTCAGGGCCGCGACGGGCCGTTAAGGCAGGGCCGCGACGGGCCGAGAAGGCAGGGCCGCGACGGGCGGCACTAGGGCAGGGCGCGCGACGGCGCAGGTGAGGCAGGCGCGAGGCGCGCTTCGGGCAAGGCAGGAAAAAAACAAATTATCGTGGTGGGCCCTAAAAAAAACGTTCCCACTAGGGAACCTGCTCTGAAACCATGTCAGAAATGTGAAGGAAGAATGACTAGAAAGAGAGCAGTACAAGGTTTGTATAGGCAAAACCTAATTTGGGCTGTACCCCATAAGGAGTGCCCCACTACAGCCTAGAGCATATATGCATAGTTCTGACACTTCTATGTGATAGTTCACTTACTTCTTAATAATAGAAGTAACACCATTATGACGTGACTGAATTAATGAACGAATTTTGACTACTTAAACTAAGAGATCGCGAAATCTCATGCTTAGTTCTTCACGCAGTCTCGCATCGTATGCAAGCTCATGCTTGCATGTACTGACGATTGTCAAACATTACATATGTTTGTGTTCTCTAGGCTGTAGTGGGTTTAGCCTTAGGGGGTACAATCTCTAGGGTTTCATACTTGTACTCCAAACTTTCCTAATTCAATCACTTCACTCATTCTGACATGGTATCAGAGCCCCTGTCACTGCCCTATCTCTTCCCCGATCTGTCCGCCTTTGCCACTGTAGCTGACCTTATCACTCACCTCCGTACTAGTGATCTCCGCTATCGTGCCGCGCTTCCTCCTGACTTCCTCGCCAAGAACCCTCCCCCGATGTACCTCACACTCTACCACCTAGTCACTCGCCTCCCTGACACTCTTCGCGCTGTCAGGGACCACTTTCTCGCCCTCTCTCCCACTGTCCTCACTGTCGACCTGCTCGAGAAGGAGCTCTTTGCAGCTGAGAAGGGTATTGTAGCTGTAGGTGCCTCTCGTGGCGACCCTCGCACTCCCTTCTTTGAGGGGTGTTCCCCCGTCCCCCTTCTCCCCTCCATTGCATCTGCTGCTGCTGTCGACTACCTCGGTGATGAGGAGGTCGGGGCTGCGTCTGCTCCTAGTTGGAGGCGCAAGAGCGGCAAGAGCAAGGGGGGCAAGGGTGGCGGAGGTGGAGGCGGGGGCGGCGGTAGTGGAGGGGGTGGAGGAGGCGGGGGTGGTGGCGGTGGTGGGAGTGGTGCTGGTGGGGGGGGGGGGGCAGTGGCGGAGGAGGGGGTGGTGGCGGCGGCGGTAGTGGGGGTGGCGGGGGTGGCGGTGGTAGTGGTGGCGGCGGTGGAGCTGGTGGCGGGCGTGGTGGGGCGGTGCAGCGTGGAGGGTCCAGTGGTGGCCAGAGGCAGCAGCAGCAGCGTCCCGGTGAGACCCCGACCTCCCAGCAACTCCGTGAGTGGTACTCTCAGCGTGGGGGGTCTGGGGGTGGAGTTACCTGCCCGTACCTTATCCGCACAGGTGACCGCACTGGCCAGACCTGTGGGAGGTTCCACACGGCACAGCGCTGCTTCTTTCGTCTCGACGACGCCTGGCGTGCACAGTTTCCTGACGCCACTGAGCTGCCCCGCTGGGCTGATCTAATGAAAAAAAATATTGATGTCTTTGCTCTTGACTTTGATGCTATCCTTGGTGCCATGTATGCATTGACTATTATTGGAGAGAGTGACCAGTACCTGCGTGTCCCGCCTGACCCGGGCATTAGGACCAGTGAGGCTGCCGCTCTAGGTGCCAGTGCGTCTGCTGCCCCAGGTGCAGGTGAGACTGCTGCCCCAGGTGCTGGTGAGGCTGCTGCTCTAGGTGCTCGTGAGTCTGCCCCCCCTGGTACTAAGTCTACTGAGGCACTGCACACCTTTACACTGGACTCAGGTGCTTCTCGCTGTTTCTTTCGTGACCGCACTACCTTAGAGCAGCTTGCTCGGCCGGTTGCTGTCTCCCTCGCTGACCCCTCTGGGGGTCCGGTCATTGCGACCTCCTCCACTGTCCTCCCTTGTCCTGCGGTCCCGTCGGGCACACTGTCAGGTCTCTACCTCCCCTCGTTCTCTACGAACTTGGTGGCAGGTAGTGCACTTCAGGACGGGGGTGTCCACCAGTTCACCCCTGCCTACGAGCGAGTGACACACTGCACGTGTGCTCGGACGGGTCGCCACCTGGCTACCTTCACTCGGCAGCCGGGGTCGGACCTGTACACACTGACCACTGAGTCCCCTCAGGTAGCTGCGTCTGCGTCTGCGTCAGGTCAGCTGTCTGCCCCTTGCTCGTGTCGCTCCCTGGCGCACGAGACCGTCCTCTGGCACCACCGCCTTGGTCACCCGTCAGTGCAGCGCCTTCGTGGCATGCACAAACGGTACCTTGTCTCTTGTTTTCCCAGGGTTCTCCCTCCCCTCCCACCCTCGCCTGCTCCTCCTTGTCTTCCCCGTGTCGAGGGGCGGCAGCGCGCCGCTCCTCACTCCTCCTCGTTTCCCCCGACGACTGCTCCCCTGCAGACGCTCCACATGGACGTGTGGGGCCCAGCCCGCGTCCGTGGACAGGGTCAGGAGAGGTACTTCTTGATAGTTGTTGACGACTTCTCGCGCTACACCACGGTCTTCCCCTTGCGCACCAAGGGTGAAGTCCCTGATGTTTTGATCCCTTGGATCCGCGCTGCCCGTCTCCAGCTTAGCGAGAGGTTCCACTCGGACTTTCCTGTCCTGCGTCTGCACTCTGACAGAGGTGGGGAGTTTTCCTCCGACCTCTTGAGGGCCTACTGTCAGGGGCAGGGCATTGAGCAGTCGTTCACGCTTCCGGCCTCTCCACAGCAGAACGGGGTTGCTGAGCGCCGCATTGGCTTGGTCATGGAGGTCGCTCGTACCTCCTTGATCCATGCGGCTGCTCCCCACTTTCTGTGGCCGTTTGCGGTCCGATACGCTGCGCATCAGCTCAACCTCTGGCCCCGTGTCTCCGTTCCGGAGACTTCACCGACACTGCGTTGGACGGGAGAGGTTGGCGATGCGTCGCGTTTCCGGGTCTGGGGATCTCGAGCTTTTGTCCGCGATACATCCGCGGACAAGCTCTCCTCTCGCGCTGTTCCTTGTGTCTTCCTTGGCTTTGTCCCGGACGCGTCTGGTTGGCAGTTTTACCACGCCACCTCGCGCCGTGTCCTGCCCTCTCAGGACGTCACTTTCGACGAGTCGGTCCCCTACTACCGCCTCTTCCCCTACCGCACTGCCCCGCCCCCCCCCCCCGCCTCTCTTCCTCGCACCAGGTGCTGCTGTGGTAGACCCCCTCCCCCCTCAGGGTGCCGCTCCCTCAGGTGTGTCCCAGGTAGACACGGTTGAGCCTGTCGAGGTAGCTGTCGACTCTCGTCCTGCTACGGGTGCTGAGCCTGAGCGTGCGGAGGATGGGGGTGCTGAGTCTGGGGGTGCTGAGACTGGAGGTGCTGAGCCTGAGAGTGCTACGTCTGAGGGTGCTGAGCCAGAGGGTACTGCGACTGACCGTGCTGCACCTGGAGGCGCTCCCTCCTCCCAGCAGCTGCGGGAGTGGTACTTGCAGTACTGCAGCCTCAGGAGGGGCGCTTCTGGAGCTAGGGGTACTGCTGGAGCTGGTGCTCGTGGTTCCCCTCCTAGGCGGGAGCCGCCCTCTCCCCAGCGGCTCCGGGAGTGGTACGCTCAGCGCTGCAGTCTCCGGAGTGGCGCTACTGGTGTCGCGGACCCTGGAGCTGGAGCTGCTGCTGGTGCTGGCGCTGCTGGTGCTGGAGGTGCTGCTGGTGCTGGAGCTGCTGGAGGTGCTGCTGGTACTACTGGAGGTGCTACTGGTGCAGGTGCTGCTGGAGGTGCTGCTGGTGCTGGAGCTGCTGGAGCCGTTGATTCTGGAGGTGCTCGTATTAGAGGTACTGGATCTGCTGGGACTGGAGCTGCTGCGGGGGTTGGAGCTGGAGGTACTAGAGCTGCTGGGGTTACTGGTGGTGCTGAGGGAGTTGTCGCTGGAGACTCTGGGGCTGAGGGTGCTGGTGCTGTCTCTGCTGGTTCAGGAGGTGCTGAGCGGCCGCGACCGTACTACGTTCCGCTCCTTCAGCAGGTTCTTGGCCTCCCGCCCTCCACAGGTCCTTCTCCTCCCCTCCTGAGTCCACCACATGTCCAGTCGCAGTCACAGTTACCGCTTGCCTCTCCGCTGCCTGGTCCTTCTCCTTACACTGCGCCGACGAGTAGTCTTACGGAGCGTCGTGAGCCTGAGTCTCGTCCTCCGTCGCCTGAGTCTCGTCCAGAGTCGTCTGAGTCGCGTCCAGAGTCGCCTGTCCGCGCTGTCCGCACTGGTCGTCGTGCTCCGCGTCAGCGTCCTCCTCCTGTCCTTGGCACTCACTATATGACCCTGCATCCTTCCACTGCTCCACAGCGTGTCCCTCTGCCGTCTCCTCCTGCGTCCTCTCTTCCGGCCGTTGCTGACCCACCGTCTGACTCCCTTCGTGCTGCCAGTCCTACTGTCACGCGTTTCCTCGCCACTGTTGTCACTGACCCTACCTTTGAGTCCTCTGCTGCGTCTGCTCTTGTCGCTGAGCTTGTTGACTTTGCTGCCGCCTGTTGTCTAGACTACGCCGCTAGCCTTGTTGCTGAGTCTGAGTCTGTCTGTCCTCCGTCCGATGGGGGTGAGTGTGCTCTTGGCACGGACGTCCTTGAGGACAGACAGGAGGAGTTTGAGTGCTTTGCCGCTGCTTTACCTCATCTCGTGTCCATGCTGATTGCCCCTGAGGGAGACCCGGATGCACCAGACATCCTGACCCCACGCTCTTACGCAGAGGCGATGGAGGGTCTCTACTCCTCTCAGTGGCAGACAGCCATGGACGCAGAGATGGCTTCCTGGAAGTCCACAGGCACCTACGTCGACGAGGTTCCCCCACCTAGGGCGAACATCGTCAGTGGCATGTGGATTTTCAGGGTGAAGCGGCCGCCGGGTTCTCCGCCTGTCTTCAAGGCGCGTTACGTTGCACGAGGCTTTAGTCAGCGAGAGGGAGTTGACTTCTTCCAGACCTTCTCCCCGACTCTGAAGATGACCACTCTTCGGGTTCTGCTGCACGTCGCCGCTCAGCGTGACTACGAGCTCCACTCTCTTGACTTCAGCACTGCTTTCCTACAGGGCAGCCTGCACGAGGAGATCTGGCTGCGCCGCCCACCAGGCTTCACTGGGTCGTTCCCTCCTGGTACCCAGTGGAGCCTCCGGCGGCCAGTCTACGGTCTCCGCCAGGCACCCCGTGAGTGGCACGACACACTGAGGACGACTCTTGCTGCTCTTGGGTTTGCTCCTTCTACTGCTGACCCGTCGCTGTTTCTACGCACCGACACCACTCTGCCGCCGTTCTACGTTCTCGTGTACGTCGACGACTTGGTCTTTGCTACTGCTGACACTAAGGCACTCGCCCACGTGAAGTCGGAGCTGCAGAAGAGACACACGTGCACAGACCTGGGTGAGCTGACAAGCTATCTTGGCTTGCGGATCACCCGGGACAGAGCACAGCGCACCATCACCTTGACTCAGTCACACATGGTGCAGCAGGTCCTTCAGCGCTTCCGCTTCACGTACTCCTCGCCTCAGCCCACTCCTCTGCCTACCGGTCACTCGCTCTCAGCTCTGCCTTCGGATGAGTCCGTAGAGCCGAGTGGCCCGTATCCAGAGCTTGTGGGCTGCCTCATGTACCTGATGACCTGCACTCGACCTGACCTAGCATACCCTCTTAGCATCCTAGCACGCTATGTCGCTCCTGGCCGTCACCGGAAGGAGCACATGGATGCCGCTAAGAGGGTGTTGCGCTACTTGTGCAGTACGTCGGGCATGGGGCTCGTGCTTGGAGGACGGGCTCGAGTTGCCCTCACTGGTCACGCAGACGCTTCCTGGGTTGACGACTTGGCTACGCAGCGGTCGTCACAGGGTTACACTTTCAGCCTTGGCCCCTGCTCTGTTTCTTGGCGGTCTACCCGCTCGTCTTCTGTTCTCAGCTCCAGCTGTGAGGCTGAGATCTACGCAGGGGCCATGGCTGCACAGGAGTTACGCTGGCTCACCTACCTGCTGACCGACCTGGGAGAGCGGCCTCGTTCTCCTCCAGTGCTGTACGTCGACAACAAGGCCGCCCTTGCCTTGTGTCAGGAGCACAGACTGGAGCACAGAACGAAGCACATCGCTCTACGCTACTTCCTTGCTCGAGAGCTGCAGCAGCGTGGTCAGCTTCGTCTCTCGTACGTGGCCACTCGGGCCAACACTGCTGATGTGATCAGCAGCGTTTCTGTACTGTTCTAGGCCTTGTGCCTACTGTCCCTCACTTGCTCACTTCTTGACTCTGCTTGTACTGTGATCTCTATATATATACCTGCAGGCTTACACTTGCTAGGTTGTGATCACTGTACCCCTTGTTATATTATCAAACTGCATGTGAACTGGTCTTGTGACCGCTTGCTTGTGCTCGGAATTTGTGTGGTTTCCTTGAGATCCACCCTGAGCTTGCTTTGTTTTGCTTTGCTTTGACTGGTCTTGTGACCATCTGGTTGTCTCCCACTTTGCCTATGGGGGTGTGTCAAACATTACATATGTTTGTGTTCTCTAGGCTGTAGTGGGTTTAGCCTTAGGGGGTACAATCTCTAGGGTTTCATACTTGTACTCCAAACTTTCCTAATTCAATCACTTCACTCATTCTGACAACGATCACATACCTCTCAAACACTCATGAACACGTGCCAAGCCGTACCTACGAAAATATCCCTCTTATTCATTCAAATGCGCAATATCACGTCCTCTGAAAATTCATTGTATTTTGATCAATTTCAATATATAGAACAAAAATCAATCACGTTGTTAACGAGGGTAAACCAAATAAGCAAATACAGAATGGAAGTAGGAAGTAAGGATGAAACAAGGCAAGAAAACAAGGAAACAACAAGGCAGGTACATAGGTCAACGAATGACTCACCAGGTGAGAGCGACTCCGCGTGTCTGATCGTTCCTAACGACACAAGCACAAGCGCCGGTGATGCGGCTGCAGTCACAATCAGAAAAACGGAAAAGAATTCTAGTTATTTCAGATTAGGTACTTCAAACGGCGAGCAAAGAATATTGGCATATGACTCAAGTCGTTTGTTGAAGTGAAGAGCAAAGGAGAAAAACGAAGCAAAAATGAAAAAAAAAACAGAGAACAAATGAACGAACGTAAGAAAGAGAAGAAGCCACAGAGATTAAGGACGCGTAAAGAACACGGAAAGTAGGTGTTGGATGCAATACATGGTTTGCACGACAACCTACCACCTATTCGTCGACGTTGAGTGAAAGTGAGGTGTTTGTTCTGAAGGTAAATTGTTGTGTGCGAGTTGCGCTTTCTCGTGAGATGCGTTTGTGTGTTTACGGTTCATGAATCGCCTCAACGGTTCATGAGTTGTGTGTGTTTTCGTGAAAGGCTGCGTTCATGAGAGTTCGTTAATGTCTGTGTGCGAATGCAAGACTTCGTGCGCGTTTGCGTTGTTTCGTGAGTTGTCATGAGTGTGCGTTGATTTTATGTTCGTGAATTTCTGTGTTCGTGAAATTCCGTGAGGTTCGTGTGTTGTTCATGAATGTTTGTGAGCGTTCATGTTTGTTTCTGTTTTTCTGTTTTCATGTGTGTTCGTGAAGAGTCGCGAGTGTTCGCGAGGATATTTTTCGTGCTGGTCAAAGGTCAAGGGCGCGGAAATCTTGACCGCGCGTGTGGTCCTGATTTCGCGCGTGTGGGGCCTCGGTCCCGAGCGTGTGCCTCGCACTGTTGCGAGCGTGGCAGGGCCCACGATCGCAACAAGACAGGGCGAATGATCGCCCTGCCCACGCGCAGGACAGCGCACGTCAGTTAACTGTACAGCACGACCGAACTCTTGGTCGTGCATGATTGCAGTCGTGGGGGTGCTCGGGATTTCGGTTGAAAAACAGATTTCCGCGTTGACTCGGCTTACAGGTAATTTCGCGAGAAATGTCGCGCGCCTAACGGGACAATTTCGATACAGGGAAAAACGGTGAGAAACCGTTTTGTAACTGTGAACGTTCGTGAAAACGGTAATCCCACACGAGTGTTCATGATTGCGCGTGGGAAATCATGAATGTTCGCGAAGGCAGTCAGCAGGGGCATTTGGCAGACATGAAATTTGAAGACAATTATTCTACAGAGGAGAACCCAGCCAAATTCAAGAGCAGTTCGACAACCGTTTTCCTTGGCGCATCTGGCGAAGTCCTGAAGTCTAGTTAAACAACTGCTTTGTGCTTTCCTATGCTTGCGTGTTATGAGAAATATAAATACGTGCTTGTGTTTCATTGTCATCAATCATTTGAGTGAAGTTTTTCTCTATCATCGTATTGACATGAAGAAAACTTTCTGCACACGACCAGTTCGTCGTCATAACGTTGCGCAAGGAGTTTTGGGAATGCTCTATTGCACACGATTGTTTTCATACTTGGCGTGTCCCTCGACATAACACGGACCCTTGGATAGGGGTTGGCCTTGCCAGGCACCCAAGGACCCTTGGAGGTGACCCCGTGGGTACCGTTAAGTGTGAATTAAAGGTGTGCTTAGTAGCTTATAGATCCCAATACTAGTCAACAGTAGGAACAGAGGAGAAACGTAGAACAAAAACATACTACTAGGAGGCTGGAAATAAGAAGGTAACGAGGTGGGAGGGAGAAATACGATCAGGGGAAAAAGGAAGTGGCAGAACGTGATAAAGAAAGGGAAGGAATCTATACAGAAAACGGCCAACTCACATCTACTTAAATGAGGACGTAGGTGGCTAAAGTGCATCTAGGCTGTAAAACGACATACAGGTGAGTGTGCGCATGTGTGTGCATAGGAACCAAGAAGAAATAAGTTGCAAGGGCGAGTGGACGGAAGAGAGACGAAAGGGAAGAACAAGACCTTAAAGAGTTATGGTGACGTAGAGTGGCGAGTAGCTACACTAGGCGTGAGTGGCGCTAGTGCCTGGAGTAGCGTTGGAAGAGAAAGCAGCGACAAATAATTTTCATTTTGCAAAAAGATCGATTAAAACACGACACAAACAATTTGCGGCGTCGGTAGCACAATGGTTTCGATGTTGGCCCGGCTTCGGAAGGTCAAAAATCGATATTCGGCGTGAGCGATTCATCATCGATTAGTTTGGGGTTCATTTTCCCCTTTAGTGTAAAAACGCCACATTGTTGTTATAATTCATTAAGACTGCCCATCAATGAAAAAAACAATTTGAAGCTAAGATTGCTTCGCAACCCTAAGACGAGTTCGTCGCCTCTTGTTTTTTATATATATATATATATATATATATATATTTTTTATATTTTTTAAGGGTTTAGAAGGGCGCGCTCGGCGCTGGGCAGCAGGGCGCGCTACCGCGCTGGGCAGCGGGGCGCGCTGGCGCGCTGGGCAGTGGGGCGCGCTGGCGCGCTGGGCAGCGGGGCGCGCTGGCGCGCTGGGCAGCGGGGCGCGCTGGCGCGCTGGGCAGCGGGGCGTGCTGGGCAGCGGGGCGCGCTGGCGCTGTGGGCAGCAGGGTGCGCGTACAGAGCGCGCGGGCAGGCACGGCGGCGCAGTTGCAAGCAGAGCGCGCGCGAACAGGGCGGCGCTCAGGCAAGGCAGCAGGGCGCTCAGTAGCAGGGCAGTTGGGCACGCGCGGGCAGGGCAGTAAGGCGCGCGCTGGCACTACACAACAGGGCAGGAAAAAAAAGTTTCAAGTCAGGGCAGGGCGGAACTGTCAGAAGTAGTAGGAGTACGGCCTAGGCTTAGTAGCCTAGGCCACAGTAGGACTAGTAACGAGGAGCCAAGTACGAGCTAGGAATGTGTGTAGGAACAGAATTGAGAAGGAATGATTGAACTAGCAAGCAGCAGGATACAAATAGCAAACCCTAAGGGGCTGTACTCACTATAGAGTACCCCACTGCAGGCTACACAAACAACATATTCTGACACACCCCCATAGCCAAAGTGGGGTGTAATCAGCACAATGAGCAGTCATAGCAATAGTTCATGTCAGAATGTTGTATTTGTCTAGCCTGCAGTGGGGTACTCTATAGCGAGTACAGCCCAATCTAGGGTTTCCTATATGTACTCAACTGCTTGCTAGTGAAACCCCTCCTTTCTTCATTCTTTCTTTCTACTACTGCTGGTTCTGACATGCTATCAGAGCAGGTCGATCCCCTTGGGTCGATCCTGTGGGTGGGCCCACCACCTCACTGCTTCCGCTGCTACTGCTATTCTGTGTGTTGCACGCCCCGTGGCGTGCGACGGATTTTTCATCCCGCCGCACGCTCGGAGCGTGCGGCGGTTTTCTGCCCGCCGTGCGCCCCGAGGCGCGCGGCGGCTTTCTGCCCCGTCACTCCGCGCGTCGCTCCCGGGAGGCGCTGCGACGGGCGACGGGGACCCGCGCGTCGCCCCCCGTCGCCCGTCGCGGCCTGCGCGACCTGCGTAGGGCCCGCGCGCGGCCCGTACAGCCTGCGCGCGGCCCGTACGGGCTGCGCCAGGCCCGCGCGCGGCCCGTACGGGCTGCGCCAGGCCCGCGCGCGGCCCGTACGGGCAGCGCCAGGCCCGCGCGCGGCCCGTACGGACTGCGCCAGGCCAGGGCGCGCCTCGGGCCGCCCGCACGCGGTTCGTACGGGCTGCGCCAGGCCCGTGGGCGCCCTATTTTCTCTGCCCCTGCGCTGCCCGCTGTCCCCCGTGCTTCTGACGGCGCCCCACCCCTGCTGCTGCCCGTTCTCCTGAATTAGGGTTTGGGGGTGGGGGGTATGGGGGTGCAGTTTCTGTGCGTCGTCCCCTACTCCTCCTCCTCCTCCGTCTCCCAGTGCTGCAGCTGCCGCTGAGGGGGGTGGGTATGTGGGAGCCGAAGGAGTGGTACTAGGGGGGTGACGTGCAAGTGGAGTTAGGAGTGAAGCAGTGGGTGTGTGGGGGGTGTGTGGGACAGTTGGAGGAGGTTGAGCGGAGGCTGCTGTCTTGTCGTCCGCAGCACCTGTAGTCCGGGGCGCACTGTCCTGGTAGCCCAGAGAGTCTGCTGCGCCTGTCGCCCGAGGGTCCGTTGCTCCTGTAGCTCGTCGTAGCCCGTGAGCCAGTTACTCCAGTAGTCCGGGGCGCACTGTCCCGGTAGCCACTGTGCCAGCAACTCCTGTTGCCCGTGTGTCTGCAGCTTCAGCCGCCGTCTCTCATCTTCTCTCCTCTCACAGTCCCTCCTCCTCCTCACTTGCCCGCTGTGATTACCTCTAGCTTTGCTTCTTATTGTGAACTCCTGCTATACCTGCTGATTGTGCTGATTACACCCCACTTTGGCTATGGGGGTGTGTCAGAATGTTGTATTTGTCTAGCCTGCAGTGGGGTACTCTATAGCGAGTACAGCCCAATCTAGGGTTTCCTATATGTACTCAACTGCTTGCTAGTGAAACCCCTCCTTTCTTCATTCTTACTTTCTACTGCTAGTTCTGACAGTTCATAATTATCAGCAAAGCTAGAGGCTATCACAGAGGGCAAGTGAGGAGGAGGAGGGACTATGAAAGGAGAGAAGATGGGAGGCGACGACTGAAGCTGCAGACACACGGGCAACAGAAGCGGCTGACACAGTGGCGGCTGACACAGTGGCTACCGAGACAGAGCGCCCCGGAATACTGGAGTAACTGGCTCTGCGGCTACGACGAGCGGCAGAAGCAACGGACCCACGGGCGACTGGTGCAGCAGGCTCTCAGTGGCTACCGAGACAGTGCGTCCCGGAATACAGGAGTAACAGGCTCTGCGGCTGCGACGAGCGGCAGGAGCAACGGACCCACGGGCAACAGGTGCAGCAGGCTCTCTGAGCTACCAGGACAGTGCGTCCCGGACTACAGGTGCTGCGGACGACAAGACAGCAGCCTCTACTCAACCTCCCCCAACAGTCCCACACCCCTCTCACACACCCCCTGCTTCACCCCTAGCTCCACTCCCACATCACCCCCCTAGTGCCACTCCCCACGACTCCCACACCTCCACCCCCCTCAGCGGCAGCTGCAGCAGTGGGAGACGAAAAAGGAGGAGGGGAGAACCCACACCTCTCACCCCCATGCTCGCCACCCCACACCCCAGCCACCGCGGAACGCACGGTGGAATGGGAGCAATGGGCAGCACGGGGGGGGGGGGGGGACGGGGCGGGCTTCTGCAGAGGCGGCTCGCGCGGGTCCTGGGGCGGCTGCTGCAGGTGCGGGCTGCTCCAGGGGCGGCTGCTGCAGGTGCGGGCTGCTCCAGGGGCGGCTGCTGCAGGTGCGGGCTGCTCCAGGGGCGGCTGCTGCAGTGGCGGGCGGCTCCAGGGGCTGCTGCTGCAGTGGCGGGCGGCTCCAGGGGCGGCCGCCGCAGTTGAAAGGCAGAAGGGGGGGGGGGGGAAACGCACGGCCCCCAGGGCGCCCCGAGGGGCGACGAGAAGGGAGCCGCGCGGCCCCCCCCCGGGGCGCCGCGACGGGCACCAGGGAGGGCGCCGCGACGAGCCCCCAGAGCCGCCTCGACGGGCGACGGGGAGGGTGCCGCGCGGGCCCCCCGAAGTCGCCTCGACGGGCGACGGGGAGGGCGCCGCGCGGGCCCCCCGAAGTCGCCTCGACGGGCGACGGGGAGGGCCGCGCACGGCCCCCGAAGTCGCCTCGACGGGCGACGGGAGGGGACCGCGCGCGGCCCCCGTGGTCGCCACGACGGGCGACTGGTGGGGAGGCCGCGCGGGCCCCCAAGGTCGCCTCGACGGGCGACGGGAGGGGAGGCCGCGCGGGTCCCCGAGGTCGCCTCGACGGGCGACGGGAGGGGAGGCCGCGCGGGTCCCCGAGAGCGCCTCGACGGGCGCTTCGACGGGAGGGGACCGCGGAGGCCCCCCCAAGGGCACCACGACGGGCGCCACGGAAGGGAAAACCGCCAGGCGCCCCGAGCGCGCGGCGGGCAGAAATTAGGGTTTCGCCGCCGCGCACCACGGGGCGCGCGGCGGACAGTACGGCAGCGGAAGCGGGTGGTGGGCCCATACACAGGAAGGCGGCAGACATGCCGCCCTCTGATACCATGTCAGAAGTAGTAGGAGTACGGCCTAGGCTTAGTAGCCTAGGCCACAGTAGGACTAGTAACGAGGAGCCAAGTACGAGCTAGGAATGTGTGTAGGAACAGAATTGAGAAGGAATGATTGAACTAGCAAGCAGCAGGATACAAATAGCAAACCCTAAGGGGCTGTACTCACTATAGAGTACCCCACTGCAGGCTACACAAACAACATATTCTGACAGGAACGTTCGGTGGGCCATTAGGAACGTACCTACTCTAATACCATGTCAGAATAAGGAAACAGTGATGATTGACTAAAGCAAGATGAGTGGTACAAGTAGCAACCCTAACAAAGGGTTGTACCCCATAGGGAGTAACCCACTACAGCCTAACATCACTAACATGATATAAACATGTTTTGACACGCGCTGCCCTGCCCGCACGTCGTCGCGCTGCCCTGCCCCGCGCGTCGCGCTGCCCTGCCCGCGCCTTCGTGCTGCCCTGCCCCGCGCGCCGCGCTGCCCTGCCCGCACGTCGTCGCGCTGCCCTGCCCCGCGCGTCGCGCTGCCCTGCCTGCGCGCCGTCGCGCCGCCCTGCCCCGCACGCCTACGTGCCGCCCTGCCCCACGCGCCTACGCGCTGCCCTACCCCGCGCGCCAGCGCGCTGCCCTGCCTAGCTCGCCGCCGCGCAGCCCTGCCCAGCGCGCCACCGCGCAGCCCTGCCCCGCGCGCCTACGCGCCGCCCTGCCCCGCGCGCCAGCGCGCCGCCTGGATCCGCACTGTTCGTCGCCAGCTGAGCGCACGGTTTCAGCAGGACGTTCAGGTCCTGCGACTGCACTATGACAAAGGCGGTGGGTTTTCCTCCTGCCTCCTTGAGGACTTTTGTCGTGAGGGGGGCTTTGTCAAACTATAATTGTTATGGTTTGTTAGTTTAGTCTAGGTGTTACACTGAGTTATGCTGTAGAGGGTATAACCCCCTTAGGGTTTGCTATATGCTCCCTTGTACTGCATGTTTCTACTCATTCATTCCAACGTTCCTATCTTGACATGGTATAGAGCGAGTTTTGTTCCTATGGGCCCACCACCTCGCGCCCCGCCCGTCGCTCGTAGCTCGTAAGCACCATAGATCGCCGCCCCGACGTGCCCCGTAGCCCGACACGGGCCCCTCGTTTTTCTTGTAGCGCAGCCCCGCGGGCCCTTCGTTCGTCCCGTAGTGCCGCCCCTCGCGGCCCCTCGTACGTCCCGTAGCGCGGCCCTTACGTTCGCCCAGTTGTACGCCCCCCCTCCGTGGGCCTCCCGTTCGTCCTGTAGCGCGGCCCCCGCGGACCTCCCGTTCGTCCCGTAGCGCGGCCCCCGCGGGCCTCCCGTTCGTCCTGTAGCGCGGCCCCCCGCGGACCTCCCGTTCGTCCCGTAGAGCGGCCCCCGCGGGCCTCCCGTTCGTCCCGTAACGCGGCCGCCCGCGCGTGCTCCCATTCGTCCCGTGGTGCGGCCCCCGCGGGCGCTCTCGTTCGTCCCGTAGCGCGGCCCTCGCGGGCCCTTGTTCGTCCAGTAGCGCGGAGCCCCTTCCCCCCCTGCGGGCGCTCTCGTCGCGACCTAGGTCGCGCGTCACCCGGTGCCCGTCACGTCACCTATCGCCCGTCGCCCGACGCCTCGCCCGTCGCCCGTCTGTAGCGCCCGTAACCCTAGCCCGTCCCTCGCCCGTCCCTCGCCCGTCGCCTCGCCCGTCGCCCGTCCGTGGTGCCCGTAACCCTAGCCCGTCCCTCACCCGTCCCTCGCCCGTCGCCTCTGCCCGTCGCCCGTCCGTAGCGCCCGTCGCCCGTCCGTCGCCATACCCGTGCGCTGCTGCAACCGCTCGTACCGTCGCTAGCAGCAGCAGCAGCGCGTGCCGCATGCCAGCACGACCAGCAGCGACTGCAGCGCGCCGCCCCACGCCAGCGCGAGCAGCAGCAGCGCGACCCTAGCAGCAGCTAGCGCCAGCAGCAGCCGCCCGTGCCTTCGCTAGTCTTACCTAGACCGCTCCCCACCGCACTGGACCGCTCCCCACCGCACTAAACCGCACCTGACCGCCCTAAACCACATCCACCCGCCCGTGCCTTCGCTACGTTATGCGCGCCCGCTCCCCACCGCCCTAGACCGCTTCCCACCGCACTATACCGCTTCCCACCGTACTAGACCACTCCCCACCGCACTAGACCACTCCCCACCGCACTAGACCGCATCCGAACGCACCTGGCCGTACCCTATTGCACCTGACCGCTCCTAGTCGCTCCCAACCGCACTAGACCGCCCCCCACCGCACTAGACCAAGCCACACCGCTCACAAACGCATCCGACCGATTTTCGACTGCTTCCCACCGCACTAGACCACTCCCTACCGCACTAGACCACTCCCCACCGCACTCGTTAACACCTACCATTAGTACTGCCGCCTCGACTGGCCCCTACCCCCGTACTACCGTGCCATTTCGATGTGGCGACAGTGGCCGCAGCATCAGCAGTGGCAGCAGCACCGGTGGCCGCAGCACCAGCAGTGGCCGCGACAGCAGTGGCCGTAGCAGCAGCCGTGGCCACGGCAGCAGCCGTGGCCGCAACACCTGTGGCCGCAGCAGCAGCAGTGGCCACCGCAGCAGCAGTAGCAGCAGCAACTGTGGGTTCAGCAGCAACGCCAGCGGCAACCTCTACCGCGGGGCCCTGTCGGACCCGGCCAGTACACACACCGGTACGTGGGAGCTGCAGCTGAGGTTGAGACTTGTGTTTCCAGTCTTGGTGATTGTGTAGTTCCCAGTCCAGGCGCCTCAGAGGTTCTTAGTGTGGGAGCTCCAGCTACTAGTCTAGCACCAGCCTTTGTCGCTGGCTCGGGTGCGACCTCACCGACTACACAACTTTCCTTCACCCTAGACTCTGGAGCGTCGAGCTGCTTCTTTCGCGACTGCACCGACCTCACGCCACTGCACACTCCAGTCACTGTCGCCTTGGCTGACCCCTTCGTGGGATCCGGAGTTGCCCACAACACCACCATTCTCCCGTGTCCGGCGGCTCCCTCTGGATTTCTCACCGGTTACTACACCCCCTCGTTCTCTAGGAACTTGGTGGGTGTCAGTCACCTCCATGACCTCGAAGTTGTCACCACTTTCCCTCTGGACGAGCCTGTTGCCTCCTGCACAGTCGGTGCCACTGGAGTGCCTCTGGCCACTTTCCACAGGGAGCGGGCTCTGGTCTGTACTCACTACACACAGGGTCCCACCACACTGGGTCAGGTCAGGTCAGGTCAGGTAGCTGCTGTGTCGTGCGACTGTCGGTCACTCACCCACCCGCCGGTCCTTTGGCACCACCGTCTAGGTCATCCGTCATTCCCACTTCTCAGTAGGATGGTACGTCACCGTCTGGTCTCAGTTCTCCCTGAGTCGCTTGCCCCGCTTCCTCGCTCGCCGTGCACTGCTTGCGTTGAGGGTCGGCAGCGCGCTGCCCCTCACTCCTCCTCGTTCCCCCCCACCACGGCTCCCTTCCAGACCCTGCACTTCGACGTCTGGGGCCCCTCCCCGGTCCGTGGCCCACGTCAGGAGCGCTACTTCCTGATTGTGGTGGACGACTACTCTCGCTATACCACGGTTTTACCTTTGCGACGGAAGGCCGACGTGCCTACCGTCCTCGAGCCGTGGCTACTAGCGAGGGGTGACGCCCAGGCCCTTTGTGGGCTCCGCCTGCACTCTGACCGTGGTGGTGAGTTTTCTTCCACTCGCCTGGAGACGTTCTGTCAAGGTCGGGGGATCATCCAGTCTTACACGCTACCAGACTCGCCGCAGCAGAACAGGGTAGCCGAGCGACGCATCGGCCTGGTCATGGAGGTTGCCCAGACCTCCATGTGCCATGCCGGTGCCCCCCAGTTCCTGTGGCCTCAGGCAGTCCGCTACGCCGCGCACCAGCTGAACCTGTGGCCTAGTGACGCACGGCCACGGGTGACGCCGGTCTCCCTTTAGACAGGTTCTCCGGGTGTAGCGGCTGACTACCGCGTCTAAGGTTCCCTGGCCCACGTTCGCGCCCCTGACGCGAACAAGTTGTCTCCGCGCACCCGTGCCTGCATCTTTCTTGGCTTCCCACTCGACACCTCCGGCTGGCAGTTCTACGACCCGGTTACCTGCCAGTTCTTCAGTTCCCAGGACGTCACTTTCGACGAGTCGGTCAGTTACTAAAGGAGTCGCCCTCACCGAGGTTCTGAGACCTTCTCCCCCCCGCTGTTCCTCACCACTGAGCCCCCCCAATTCGCCCTGGTAGCCCCCCCCCCTTCGCGTCCTGCCCCGTCAGGTGTGTCGCACGTCACTCAGCGGTCGTCTCCCCTGCAGCGTCCAGTTCCTGTCGTGTCTGGGAGTGCGGGAGGTGCAGCTGCAGAGGGTGTGGGTACTGGGGCTGCTGGAGCCCGTGGTGCCGGCTCTGGGGGTGCAGGGGGTGTGAGAGTGGAGACCACTCCTAAGGAGGACACGGCTATCTCGACTCAGCGGCCTCGCCCCGCCTCGCCCCCTGGCTTCCCATCTGTTCCGCAGTTCCCTCCTCGTTCGCCTCCGCGGCCGGTCGCTGCGGAGCCTGGAGGTGTTCCTGCCGGAGGTACTGGAGTCCCTGGGGGTGTTGTCGGTGGAGGTTCTGGTTCTGGGGGTGCTGGAGCCGGAGACATGAGCACTGCGACGTCTACACCGCGCACTGTACGTTTCCTGACTCGTGTGCAGCGTCTAGACAGGTTGGAGAGGGAGGAGCGGGAGCGGTTTGAGAGGGCACAGCAGCAGCAGCAGCAGCAGTCTCAGTCGGAGCGTCAGGAGAGAGTAGAGGAGGAGTCCCGGCCGCAGCAGCAGGTGCAGATGCAGCCACACCAGGAGAGAGTAGAGGAGGAGTTCCGGCCGCAGCAACAGGTGCAGTTGCGACCGCAGCAGCAGAGAGTAGAGGAGGAGTCCCGGCCGCAGCAGCAGGTGCAGTTGCGACCACAGCAGGAGAGGGTAGAGGAGGGGTTACGGCCGTAGCAGCAGGTGCAGTTGCAGCCGCAGCAGGAGAGGGTAGAGGAGGAGTCACGGCCGCCGCAGCAGGTGCAGTTGCAGCCGCCGCAGGAGAGAGTAGAGGAGGAGCCACACCTGGAGCAGGAGGAGCAGCAGCAAGGGCAGGTGCCGCCGCAGGAGACGCCGGAGGAGGTGGAGCAGCAGCGACTGAGTCGTCCCTTACTGTGTTTCCCGACCCACTGTCCGACTACCTCCGTGCCTCACGTCCTGTCGTCTCCCGTGCTTTGTTGTCGTTGGTCACTCACCTGACTGCCCCTCCGTTGTCTGTCTCGGCTCTTGTTACCACTGTCGCTGGCTTTGCCTCTTCCCACCGCCTTGACTACGCCTCTCACCTGGTGAGTGGCACTGCTCGTTCTCCGTCCACTGGGGGTGTTCCTGTTTTTCCCCTGGAGGTTCTGGAGGACAGGGAGTCCGAGCTTGGTTTCCTGGCGGCCGCTGTTCCTCATCTCTGCGCCATGCTGCTTGCCCCTGAGGGGGATCCAGACGCCCTTGACATCCCGATCCCTCGCACTCACGCCGAGGCGGTCTCGGGACCCTGGGCTTCGTACTGGATAGCAGCTGAGGAGGCAGAGATGACATCTTATAGGTCCACAGGCACCTACGTCGGCGCCGTTCCACCACCTGGGGCGAACGTTGTCAGTGGCATGTGGCTCTACAAGGTGAAGCGGCCGCCTGGAGCACCACCGGTGTTCAAGGCGCGCTACGTGGCGAGAGGCTTCAGTCAGCGAGAGGGGGTAGACTTCTTCCAGACCTTCGCTCCCACCCCGAAGATGACCACGCTTTGGGTGTTGCTGCATATTGCAGCACAGCGTGACTACGAGTTGCACTCCTTGGACTTCTCCACCGCGTTTCTTCAGGGGAGCCTGCACGAGCAGATCTGGCAGCGTCGTCCGCCTGGCTTCACTGGCACTTTCCCTCCTGGGACCCAGTGGCAGCTGCGTCGACTGGTCTACGGCCTGCGCCAGGCTCCCCGCGAGTGGCACGACACGCTGCGTACGACTCTTGCAGCGCTTGACTTCTTTCCGTCGTCTGCCGACCCGTCGCTGTTCGTCCGCCGTGGCTCGACCCCGTTCTTTGTACTGGTCTACGTTGACGACCTGGTCTTCGCCACTCCCGACCGACGCGCACTGGCCTCTGTGAAGGAGGAACTGCAGAGGAGACACACTTGCACTGATCTTGGTGAGCTGCAGCGCTACCTTGGCCTGCAGATCACCAGGGATAGGGCAGCTCGCAACATTACGCTGACTTAGTCGCATATGGTCGAGCAGATCCTCACGCGGTTTCGCTTCCCGTTCTCCAAGGTACAGCCCACCCGTCTTACTGTGGATCATGGGCTCACGGCTCCACCTTCGGACGAGCCATTTGAGTCCAGTGGTCCATATCCTGAGCTGGTGGGTTGTTTCATGTACCTGATGACCTGTACTCGCCCAGACCTAGCTTACCCTCTTAGCGTCCTTGCGCGCTTTGTTGCGCCTGGGAGACACCGACCTTCCCACTGGTACGCCGCTAAGAGGGTGGTGAAGTATGTGGCATGTACATCAGGCATGGGACTTGTCCTTGGAGGGAAGCATCCAGTTACACTTACAGGTTTCTCAGACTCGTCGTGGGCCGACGACGCAGAGTCGCTGCGGTCTACACAGGGTTACTGCTTCAGCCTTGGGACCGGAGCTGTTTCGTGGAGGTCGATTCGGGCGTCGTCCGTCTCTAGTTCCAGCTGTGAGGCAGAGGTGTACGCTGCGGCCATGGCCGCCCAGGAGCTTCGCTGGCTATCTTTCCTCCTCACCGACCTTGGTGAGCGGCCTCGCTCTCCCCCAGTCTTGTTCGCCGACAACAGGTCTGCTATCCTGTTGTGCGAGGAGCCCCGACTGGTTGGGAAGGCGAAGCACATCCAACTTTGTTACTTTCTTCTACGAGAGTTGTAGCAGCATGGCCAGGCACTCGTGCATCGTGTGGTCTCTGAGGCCAACACTGCAGATATCTTCGCCAAGGCGTTGCCGCCTTGTGACCACCAGCGTTTCTGCACCCAGCTTGGCCTTGTGTCTACAGGCCCTTACTTGCTTGCGTAGAGATCCTTTGTCTTGTACTCTTGCATCTTACTATATATCCTATTTCTGTGCTTGTGGACAGGCCGTGTGGCCCTTTGCTTCTGTAGAGATGCTTGTCATGCATGACTTGTACTCTTGCATCTCTTATTTCTGCTATATCCTTGCATGTGGACTGGCCTTGTGGCCCCTTGCTTGTTCTCGGACTGTGTGGTGATCTTGAGATCCACCCCGAGAGTTGATTTGTTCTTGTGAACTGGTCTTGTGACCGTTGCTTGTGCTTGCAGACTGGTCCTGTGACCCTTGCTCTTGGGTTGTGTGTTGCTCTCCACAGGACTACCGTCACCTAGACTATGGGGGTGTGTCAAACTATAATTGTTATAGTTTGTTAGTTTAGTCTAGGTGTTACACTGAGTTATGTTGTAGAGGGATCGCCCAGTCGTTCACGCTTCCGGCCTCTCCACAGCAGAATGGGATTGCTGAGCAACGCATTGGCTTGATCATGGAGGTTGCTCGCACCTCCTTGATCCATGCGGCTGCTCCCCATTTTCAGTGGCCGTTTGCGGTCCGATACACCGCGCATCAGCTCAACCTCTGGCCCCGTGTCTAGAGACCTCGCCTACACTGCGTTGGACGGGAGAGGTTGGCGATGCGTCGGCGTTTCGGGTCTGGGGCTCGCTTGCCTTGTCCGCGGTCCTACCGCAGGCAAGCTCTCTCCTCGCACTCTACGCTGTGTCTTCCTTGGCTTTCCTATCGACGCCCCGCCCTGGCAGTTTTACCACCCTGCCACGCGCATCGTCCTGTCCTCCCAGGACTTCACCTTTGACGAGTCGGTTTTCTTCTACCGTCTCCACCCCCATAGCACTTTCCCAGTCCCCGCACCGCCTCTCTTCCTTGTTCCAGGTCCCCCCCTGGTAGACCCTCTCCCCCCACAGGGTCCTGCTCCCTCAGGTGTGTCTCAGGTAGACCCACCCCCCTTGGTTGAGCCTTTGAAGGTCTCCTCTGACACCTCTGGCCCAGCTGAGGAGGGTGACGCTGCTGCTGACGACACAGCGGCCACTCGTCGCTCACCGCGCTTGGAGACCCCTCCTGGTTTTCCGCCTCGGCCGTCTTCGCCGCCTCTGCAGCCTGTCGCTGTAGACTCCAGTGCTGCTGGGGGTGGTGACACTGGAGGTGCGGACTCTGGGGGTGCTGGTTCTGGGGGTGCTTACTTTGGGGGTGCTGTGGTGGTGGAGTCGTGGGTGCTACTGCTGGAGGTTCTGGCGGTGGACAGCAGCAGCAGTCTCGTTGACAGGACCCTCTCTCACCGCAGCAGCTTCGCAAGTGGGCTGTCCGGTGGGGAAGCCCCGGTGGCGGAGCTTGGGGTGCTGGAGGCGCTGGTGCTGGAGGTCCTCGAGGTGCTGGTGCTGGAGGTGCTGGAGGTACTGGAGTTGTCGGTGCTGGAGATACTGGTGCACGTCGGCAGGAGCCTCTCTCACCGTAGCAGCTTCGCGAGTGGGCTGTCCGGTGGGGCAGCTCCAGTGGCGGAGCTGGAGGTACTGGAGGCGCTGGTGCTGGATGTGCTGGAGCTGGAGGTGCTGGAGGTGCTGGCGATGGAGGTGCTGGAGGTACTGGAGCTGCTCGTGCTGGAGGTACTGGAGCTGCTGGTGCTGGAGTTGCTGGAGCTGGAGGTACTGGAGGTACTGGAGCTGCTGGTGCTGGGGGTGCTGGAGCTGGAGGTTCTGGAGGTGCTGGAGCTGGAGGTGTCGGAGGTACTGGAGCTGGAGGTGCTGGAGGTACTGGAGCTGCTGGTGCTGGAGGTGCTGGAGCTAGAGGTGCTGGAGCTGCTGGAGGTACTGGTGCTGGAGGTAATGGAGCTGGAGGCTCTTGTACTGTGGGTACTGCGCACCGGCGACCGTTTTTCTTCCCGCAGCCGCAGTCGTCACTGCCACCACCTAACTCGGCGCTTCGCCAGGTTCTTAGTCTTCTGTCTTCCACTGGCCTTACTCCACCTCTACTGTGTCCTCCGCCTGACCAGTCACAGCCGCCGTTACTGCCTGACTCCCCTCTGCCTGCTCCTTCTCCTTACCCTGAGCAGACACACTCCCTGACAGAGCGTCGTGAGCCTGCGTCTCGTCCTGCCTCGCCTGTTTGCACTGTTAGTCGTGCTCATCGTGTTCGTCCTCCACCAGTCCCCGGCACTCACACTATGGCACTTCGCCATTCCTCTGTTCCACAGCATGTTGCTCTGCCGTCTCCTCCGTAGTCCTCTCTTCTTGACGTTCCTGACCCTGAGTCTGACCTTGCTCGTGCTGCTAGTCCTACTGTCACGCGTTTCCTTGCCACCCTTGTCACTGACCCTTCCTTTGAGTCTACTGTTGCGTCTGCCTTAGTCACTGAGCTCGTTGACTTTGTTGCTACCTGTCATCAAGACTATTTCGCAAGTCTTGTTACTGTGTCTGAGTCTGACTGTCCTCCCTCCGTCGGGGGTGAGCTTGCCCTTGGCAGTGACGTCCTTGAGGACAGGTAGTTAGAGCTCGAGATAGAACTGGAAGAATGAATGACTAGAATGAGCAAGTACAAGGGTAGATATAGCAAACCCAACCCTAGCACTAACCAAGGTGTACACCACCTAGACTAAACAATACAAACTATAACAATTATAGTTTGACACACCCCCATAGTCTAGGTGACGGTAGTCCTGTGGAGAGCAACACACAACCCAAGAGCAAGGGACACATGACTAGTCAGCAAGAACAAGCAACGGTCACAAGACCAGTTCACAAGAACAAAGCAACTCTCGGGGTGGATCTCAAGATCACCACACAGTCCGAGAACAAGCAAGGGGCCACAACGCCAGTCCACATGCAAGTATAGAGCAGATATAAAAGATGCAAGAGTACAAGACATGCATGACAAGCATCTCTACAGAAGCAAGGGGCCATAGGGCCTGTCCACTAGCACATATATAGAATATAAGTGAGATGTAAGAGTACAAGACAATGCATCTCTACGCAAGCAAGTGAGGGCCTGTAGATACAAGGCCAAGCTGGGTGCAGAAACGCTGGTGGTCACAAGGCGGCAACGCCTTGGTGAAGATGTCTGCAGTGTTGGCCTCAGAGACCACATGTCGCAAGTGCCTGGCCACGCTGCTGCAACTCTCGCAGAAGGAAGTAACGAAGCTGGATGTGCTTCGCCTTCTCAACTAGTTGGGGCTCCTCGCACAACAGGATAGCAGAACTGTTGTTGGCGAACAAGACTGGGGGAGAGCGAGGCCGCTCACCAAGGTCGGTGAGGAGGAAAGACAGCCAGCGAAGCTCCTGGGCGGCCATGGCCGCAGCGTACACCTCTGCCTCACAGCTGGAACTAGAGACGGACGACGCCCGAGTCGACCTCCACGAAACAGCTCCGGTCCCAAGGCTGAAGCAGTAACCCTGTGTAGACCGCAGCGACTCTGCGTCGTCGGCCCACGACGAGTCCGAGAAACCTGTAAGTGTAACTGGCTGCTTCCCTCCAAGGACAAGTCCCATGCCTGATGTACTCGCCACATTCTTCGACACCCTCTTAGCAGCGTACCAGTGGGAAGGTCGGTGTCTCCCAGGCGCAACAAAGCGCGCAAGGACGCTAAGAGGGTAATCTAGGTCTGGTCGAGTGCAGGTCATCAGGTACATGAGACAACCCACCAGCTCAGGATATGGACCACTGGACTCAAATGTCTCGTCCGAAGGTGGAGCCGTGAGCCCATGATCCACAGCAAGAGGGGTGGGCTGTACCTTGGAGAACGGGAAGCGAAACCGCGTGAGGATCTGCTCGACCATATGCGATTGCGTCAGCGTAATGGTGCGAGCTGCCCTGTCCCTGGTGATCTGTAGGCCAAGGTAGCACTGCAGCTCACCAAGGTCAGTGCAAGTGTGTCTCCTCTTCAGTTCCTCCTTCACGGAGGCCAATGCGCGTCGGTTGGGAGTGGCAAAGACGAGGTCGTCAACGTAGACCAGAACAAAGAACGGGGTCGAGCCACGGCGGACGAACAACGACGGGTCGGCAGACGACGGAAAGAAGTCAAGCGCTGCAAGAGTCGTACGTAGCGTGTCGTGCCACTCGCAGGGAGCCTGGCGCAGGCCGTAGACCGGTCGACGCAGCTGCCACTGGGTCCCAGGAGGGAAAGTGCCACTGAAGCCAGGCAGACAATGCTGCCAGATCTGCTCGTGCAGGCTCCCCTGAAGAAACGCGGTGGAGAAGTCCAAGGAGTGCAACTCGTAGTCGCGCTGTGCTGCAATATGCAGCAACACCCGAAGAGTGGTCATCTTCGGGGTGGGAGCGAAGGTCTGGAAGAAGTCTATCCCCTCTCGCTGACTGAAGCCTCTCGCCACGTAGCGCGCCTTGAACACCGGTGGTGCTCCAGGCGGCCGCTTCACCTTGTAGAGCCACATGCCACTGACAACGTTCGCCCCAGGTGGTGGGACGGCGTCGACGTAGGTGCCTGTGGACCTATAAGATGCCATCTCTGCCTCCTCAGCTGCTATCCAGTACGAAGCCCAGGGTCCCGAGACCGCCTCAACGTGATTGCGAGGGATCGGGATATCAAGGGCGTCTGGATCCCCCTCAGGGGCAAGCAGCATGGCGCAGAGATGAGGAACAGCGGCCGCAAGGAAACCAAGCTTGAACTGCCTGTCCTCCAGGACCTCCAGGGGAAAGACAGGAGCACCCCCAGAGGACGGAGAACGAGCAGGGCCACTCACCAGGTGAGCGGCGTAGTCAAGGCGGTGGGAAGAGGCAAAGCCAACGATAGTGGTAACAAGAGCTGAGATAGACGTTAGGGGTGCAGTCGGGTGAGTGACCAACGCGGACAAAACACGGGAGACGACAGGACGGGAGGCACGGAGGTAGTCAGACAACGGGTCGGACAGTGAAGGACGACTCAGGAGGCTGTGGAAGGACTGGAGGAGATGGAATACGAGAGCAGAGAACAAGGTGAAACGGGCCGTCTGCATGGTAACGAGACCGACGGGGCTCTGGGGACACAACACGACTGAGGGGAGAACGACGAGTCCACTGGGACGAGGAAAGGGACTGGACGGGGGGAACAGGAGGGGACGGTAGGGGACCACGAACCAAGCGTGCAGGTGCTGGGTCAGGCAGGTCGCGCAGTCGCAGTCGCTGCCGATCCGCCTGCTCTGGCGTCTGCTGCGACGGTACCTGCCCCTGCTGCTGCTCCTGTGGCTCCTCCTCTGCCCTCTCTTGCTGCGGCTGCAGCTGCACCCGCTGCTGCGACCGGGACTCCTGCGCTGCTTTCTCCTGCTGTGGTCGTGACTCCTCTACTCTCTCCTGCTGTGTCTGTAACTGCACCTGCTGCTGCGGGCGGGACTCCTACTCTACCCTCTCTTGGTGCGCCCGTGACTCCTCCTCTACTCTATCCTGCTGCGACTGCAACTGCACCCGCTGCTGCGGGCGGGAATCCTGCTCTACCCTCTCCTGCTGCGGCTGTAACTGCACCTGCTGCTGCAGTCGTGACCCCTCCTCTGCTCTCTCCTGCTGCGGCTGTGACTCCTCCTCTACTCTCTCCGGACGCTGCGACTGAGACTGCTCCTGCTGCTGCTACTGCTGCTGCTGCTGCTGCTCCTGCTGCTCCTGCTGCTCCTGCTGCTCCTGTTGTCGTGCCCTCTCAAACCGCTCCCGCTCCTCCCTCTCCAACCGGATGAGACGCTGCTCACAGGTCAGGAAACGTACCGTGCGCGGTGTAGGCGCCACAGTGCATGTGCCTCCGGCTCCAGTACCCCCAGAACCAGCAGCTCCACCACCGACTCCCCCGGTGCCTCCAGTACCTCCCGCAGGAACACCCCCAGGCTCCGCAACAACCGGCCGCAGAGAAGAACGAGGAGGGAACTGCGGGACGGACGGGAAGCCAGGGGGTGACGCGGGGCGAGGCCGCCGAGTCGAGGCTGCTGTGTCCTCCACGGGAGTGGCCTTCACGCCCACTCCTCCTGCACCCCCAGAGCCGACACCACCAGCTCCAGCAGCCCCAGTACCCTCACCCTCCGCAACTGCACCTCCCGCACCCCCAGACACGACAGTGACCGGACGCTGTGGGGAGGAAGACTGCGGAGTGACGTGCGACACACCTGACAGGGCAGGACGCGAAGGGGGGGGGCTACCGGGGCGAGTGGGGGGGGCTCAAGGGTGAGGAACAGCGGGGGGGAGAAGGTCTCAGAACCTCGGTGGGGGCGACTCCTGTAGTAACTGACCGACTCGTCAAAAGTGGCGTCCTGGGAACTGAAGAACTGGTAGGTAACCGGGTCGTAGAACTGCCAGCCGGAGGTGTCGAGTGGGAAGCCAAGAAAGACGCAGGCACGAGTGCGCGGAGACAACTTGTTCGCGCCAGGGGCGCGAACGTGGGCCAGGGAACCCCAGACGCGGTAGTCGGCTGCTACACCCAGAGAACCTGTCCAAAGGGAGACCGGCGTCACCCGTGGCCGTGCGTCACTAGGCCACAGGTTCAGCTGGTGCGCGGCGTAGCGGACTGCCTGAGGCCACAGGAACTGGGGGGCACCGGCATGGCACATGGAGGTCCGGGCAACCTCCATGACCAGGCCGATGCGTCGCTCGGCTACCCCGTTCTGCTGCGGCGAGTCTGGTAGCGTGTCAGACTGGATGATCCCCCGACCCTGACAAAACGTCTCCAGGCGGGTGGAAGAAAACTCACCACCACGGTCCGAGTGCAGGCGGAGCCCACAAAGAGTCTAGGCATCACTTCTCGCTAGTAGCCACGGCTCGAGGACGGTAGGCACGTCGGCCTTCCGTCGCAAAGGTAGAACCGTGGTGTAGCGGGAGTAGTCGTCCACCACAATCAGGAAGTAGCGCTCCTGACGTGGGCCACGGACCGGGGAGGGGCCCCAGACGTCCAAATGCAGTGTTTGGAAGGGAGCCGTGGTGGGGGGGAACGAGGAGGAGTGAGGGGCAGCGCGCTGCCGACCCTCGACGCAAGGAGTGCACGGCGGCGCTGGCAAAGCGAGGAAGCGGGGCAAGCGACTCTGGGAGACCTGAGACCAGACGGTGACGTACCATCCTACTGAGACGTGGGAACGACGGGTGACCTAGACGGTGGTGCCAAAGGACCGACGGGTGCGTGAGTGACCGACACTCGCACGACACATGAGCTACCTGACCTGACCTGGCCCAGTGTGGTGGGACCCAGTGTGTAGTGAGTACAGACCAGAGCCCGGCTCCCTGAGGAAAGTGGCCAGAGGCACTCCAGTAGCACCGACTGTGCAGGAGGAAACAGGCTCGTCCAAAGGGAAAGTGGTGACAACTCCGAGGTCGTGGAGGTGACTGACACCCACCAAGTTCCTAGAGAACAAGGGGTCAGCCAAGGCGACAGTGACTGGAGTTTGCAGTGGCGTGAGGGTCGGTGCAGTCGCGAAAGAAATAGCTGGACGCTCCAGAGTCTAGGGTGAAGGAAAGTTGTGTAGTCGGTGAGGTCGCACCCGAGCCAGCGACAAAGGCTGGTGCTAGACTAGTAGTAGCCGCAGCTCCCACACTAAGAATCTCTGAGGCGCCTGGACTGGAAACGACACAAGCACCAAGACTGGAAACACAGGTCTCAACCTCAGCTGCAGCTCCCACGTACCGGTGTGTGTACTGGCCGGGTCCGACCGGGCCCCGCGGTGGAGGCTGCCACTGGCGCTGCTGCTGAACCCGCAGCTGCTACTGCTGCTGGTGCTGCTGCGGTGGCCACTGCTGCTGCTGCGGCCACATGTGCTGCGGCCACGGCTGCTGCCGCGGCCACTGCTGCTGCTGCGGCCACGGCTGTTGCCGCGGCCACTGCTGCTGCCACTGCCGCTGCCGCCACATCGAAATGGCATGCTAGTACGGGGGTAGGGTCTAGTGGTCTAGTGCGGTGGGGAGTGGTCTAGTGCGGTGGGAAGCGGTGTAGTGCGGTGGGAAGCGGTCTAGTGCGGTGGGAAGCGGTGTAGTTCGGTGGGAAGCGGTCCAGGGCGTGTTTTGGAGAGGTCTAGAGCGGTGGGGAGCGTTTGGGACATGTTGAGTGTGGTGGGGCGTGGTTTCCGCGGTTAGGAGTGGTCTAGAGCAGTGAAGGGTGGTGTCTCGCAGCTGGGAGTGGTCTACTGCGGTTGAGAGGCGGTTCTAGAGCGGTTGAGTGCGGTTGAAAGGGGTGGAGAGCGGTTGGGGCGGCTGTTAGGGTTAGGCCGTCAAGCAAGGGCCGCGGGGCCCGCTACGGACAGGCCACGGGGCCTGCTAACGTGTGGGCCGCGGGGCCTGCGATCTACGGTCGCGCTCGAGAAAAAACAAGGGGAAAGGGGGGGGGGGGGGGGGGGGGGGGGGGGGGATCGACGGCGGGAAAAACGCGACGGGCTAGCGTCGGGCGACGCGCGACGCGCGACGCGCGACGTGCGACGGGCGACGGACGACGGGCGACGCGCGACGTGCGACGGGCGACGGGCGATGGGCGAGGCGCGACCTAGGTCGCGCGAAAAAATAGGGTTACGGGCGTGCTACGGGACGAACGAGGGGCCCGCGGGTGGGGGGGGGGGGGGGCCGTACGATGGGACGCATGTAAGGGCCCGCGGGGGGCCCCGCTACGGGACGAACGAGAGCCCACGGGGGCCGCGCTAAGGACGAACAGGAGCGCCCACGGGGGCCGCGCTAAGGACGAACGGGGGGGGGGGGGGGAGGGGGCGCTACGGGATGAACTAAGGCTCGTGGGGGCCGTGCTACAGGGCAGACAAAGGGCCCGCGGGGGGCACTAAGGACGAACGGGAGCGCCTGCGGGGGCCGCGCTAAGGACGATCGGGAGCGCCCGCGGGGGCGGGGGGGGGGGGGAGGGGGGGGCACGCTACGGGATGAACTAAGGCCCGTGGGGGACGCGCTACGGGACGGACGAAGGGCCCGCGGGAGCCGCGCTACGGGACAAACTAAGGCCCGCGGGGGGGTGCGCTACGGGACGAACTAAGGCGCGTGGGGTGACGGGACCTGCCGAGGGCGCTACAGGCAACGTGTGGCGAACGGACGGCGAACGGACGGCGGACGGGCGGCTAACGGGCGGCTACCGAGCGGCTGGCATGTGAAATCCTAAAACGAGCGAGCCAACGGGCGGCGAGCGCGCTACGGGCGGCTCGAGCAACGAACGGGGCGTGCGGAGGTGGACCCATGGGAACGAACTAAGCTCCATAACATGTCAAAGATAGAACTGGAAGAATGAATGACTAGAATGAGCAAGTACAAGGGTAGATATAGCAAACCCAATCCTAGCACTAACCGAGGTGTACACCACCTAGACTAAACAATACAAACTATAACAATTATAGTTTGACAGTTGCGACCGCAACAGGAGAGGGTAGAGGAGGGGTTACGGCTGCAGCAGCACGTGCATTTGCAGCTGCAGCAGTAGAGGGTAGAGGAGGAGTCACGGCCGCCGCAGCAGGTGCAGTTGCAGCCGCCGCAGGAGAGAGTAGAGGAGGAGCCACACCTGGAGCAGGAGGAGCAGTAGCAGGGGCAGGTGCCGCCGCAGCAGACGCCGGAGGAGGTGGAGCAGCAGCGACTGAGAGACCTGCCCGACCCGGCACCTGCACGCCTGGTCCGTGGTCCTCTACCGTCCCCTCCTGTTCCCCCTGTCGAGTCCCTTGCCTCGTCCCCGTGGACTCGACGTTCTCCCCTCAGTCGTGCTGAGTCTCCAGAGCCTCGTCGGTCTCGTTACCGTGCTGACGGCCAGTTTCACCTTGTCCTCCGCTCTCGTGTTCCACCTCCTCCAGTCCTTCCACAGCCTCCTGAGTCGTCCCTTACGGTGTTTCCCGACCCACTGTCCGACTACCTCCGTGCCTCACGTTCTGTCGTCTCCCGTGCTTTGCTGTCGTTGGTCACTCACCCGACTGCCCCTTCGTTGTCTGTCTTGGCTCTTGTTACCACTGTCGCTGGCTTTGCCTCTTCCCACCGCCTTGACTACGCCTCTCACCTGGTGAGTGGCAATGCTCGTTCTCCGTCCACTGGGGGTGTTCCTGTTTTTCCCCTGGAGGTTCTGGAGGACAGGCAGTTCGAGCTTGGTTTCCTGGCGGCTGCTGTTCCTCATCTCTGCGCCATGCTGCTTGCCCCTGAGGGGGATCTAGACGCCCTTGACATCCCGATTCCTCGCACTCACGCCGAGACGGTCTCGGGACCCTGGGCTTCGTACTGGATAGCAGCTGAGGAGGCAGAGATGGCATCTTATAGGTCCACAGGCACCTACGTCGACGCCGTCCCACCACCTGCGACGAACGTTGTCAGTGGCATGTGGCTCTACAAGGTGAAGCGGCCGCCTGGATCACCACCGGTGTTCAAGGCGCGCTACGTGGCGAGAGGCTTCAGTCAGCGCGAGAGGGTAGCCTTCTTCCAGAACTTCGCTCCCACCCCGAAGATGACCACTCTTCGGGTGTTGCTGCATATTGCAGCACAGCGCGACTACGAGCTGCACTCCTTGGACTTCTCCACCGCGTATCTTCAGGGGAGCCTGCACGAGCAGATCTGGCTGCGTCGTCCGCCTGGCTTCACTGGCACTTTCCCTCCTGGGACCCAGTGGCAGCTGCGTCGACTGGTCTACGGCCTGCGCCAGGCTCCCCGCGAGTGGCACGACACGCTACGTACGACTCTTGCAGCGCTTGACTTCTTTCCGTCGTCTGCCGACCCGTCGCTGTTCGTCCGCCGTGGCTCGACCCCGTTCTTTGTTCTGGTCTACGTTGACGACCTGGTCTTCGCCACTCCCGACCGACGCGCACTGGCCTCTGTGAAGGAGGAACTGCAGAGGAGACACACTTGTACTGATCTTGGTGAGCTGCAGCGCTACCTTGGCCTGCAGATCACCAGGGACAGGGCAGCTCGCACCATTACGCTGACTTAGTCGCATATGGTCGAGCAGATCCTCACGCGGTTTCGCTTCCCGTTCTCCAAGGTACAGCCCACCCGTCTTACTGTGGATCATGGGCTCACGGCTCCACCTTCGGACGAGCCATTTGAGTCCAGTGGTCCATATCCTGAGCTGGTGGGTTGTCTCATGTACCTGATGACCTGTACCCGCCCAGACCTAGCTTATCCTCTTAGCGTCCTTGCGCGCTTTGTTGCGCCTGGGAGACACCGACCTTCCCACTGGTACGCTGCTAAGAGGGTGGCGAAGTATGTGGCGAGTACATCAGGCATGGGACTTGTCCTTGGAGGGAAGCAGCCAGTTACGCTTACAGGTTTCTCGGACTCGTCGTGGGCCGACGACGCAGAGTCGATGCGGTCTACACAGGGTTACTGCTTCAGCCTTGGGACCGGAGCTGTTTCGTGGAGGTCGACTCGGGCGTCGTCCGTCTCTAGTTCCAGCTGTGAGGCAGAGGTGTACGCTGCGGCCATGGCCGCCCAGGAGCTTCGCTGGCTGTCTTTCCTCCTCACCGACCTTGGTGAGTGGCCTAGCCCTCCCCAGTCTTGTTCGCCGACAATAGGTCTGCTATCCTGTTGTGCGAGGAGCCCCGACTAGTTGGGAAGGCGAAGCACATCCAACTCCGTTACTTTCTTCTACGAGAGTTGCAGCAGTGTGGCCAGGCACTCGTGCGTCGTGTGGTCTCTGAGGCCAAGACTGCAGATATCTTCGCCAAGGCGTTGCCGCCTTGTGACCACCAGCGTTTCCGCACCCAGCTTGGCCTTGTGTCTACAGGCCCTCACTTGCTTGCGTAGAGATGCTTTGTCTTGTACTCTTGCATCTTACTATATATCCTATATCTGTGCTTGTGGACAGGCCTTGTGGCCCTTTGCTTCTGTAGAGATGCTTGTCATGCATGTCTTGTACTCTTGCATCTCATATTTCTGCTATATCCTTGCATGTGGACTGGCCTTGTGGCCCCTTGCTGTCAACATATATTTTATATGTGTTGTTTAGGTTAGTCTAGGTGTTACATTTCTACTTACTTGCATGATTAGGGTTTGCTATATCTAGGGTTGTACTTCACATTTTCTATCAATTCATTCTTATCGTAACATGGTATCAGAGCTAGGTTTCCCTTAGGCGATTTTTCCCCTAGGCGATTTTTCCCTTAGGCGAAATTTCTCTCGATAGTCTATGGGCCCACCACCCGCGCGCCTCGTAGCGACCCATAGCCCGAAGCGCCCTGCCCCGTAGAGCCCGAGTAGGTCGCGCCCCCCGTCAACATCGCGCGTCACCCGTTTCTGCCCTGCGCCCCACCCGTTTTTTGCCGAGCGTCACTCGGTTTTTAGCCCCGCGCCCCACTCGTTTTACCCCGCGTGTTGCCCCCCAGTCCTCTAGCGCGCAGCAGACGAACGCACGTAGCTGCGCGCGCAGCCTTAGTCGCACCCGCAGCTCCGCGCTAGTACGTCGTAGCCGCGCGCACGTGCAGCCCACCGTCGTAACCGGCCCCCAGACCTGAAATCCCCCTCAGAACCGCACAGAACCGCCGCCTTAACAGCTTCCCCACCTGAAAACCGCCGCCCCAGACCTGACAACCGCCGCCCCACCTGGAAACCTGCTGCCCCACCCGTTCCAGGCACCTCACCCGGGATCAGCTGCCCCACCCAGTCCTCTCCACCGCATTGAACCTCACAGAACCGCACAGTACTGCACATAACCGCACAGAACTGCACAGAACCGCCGCCTCACCCGTAGCCCGCTGCCTTAACAGCTTCCCCACCTGAAACCTGCCTCCCCACGATCTACCACACCCGTCGTCAGTAGCCCCAGCCGATTACACTGCCTCCAGCTACACCAGCAGCAGCATAGGCTGCCCCCAGCGCACCAGCAGCAACGTAGGCTGCCCCCAGCAGAACCAGCAGAACCAGCAGAACCAGCAGAACCAGCAGAACCAGCAGAACCAGCAGAACCAGCAGAACCAGCAGAACCAGCAGAACCAGCAGAACCAGCAGAACCAGCAGCAGCATAGGCTGCCGCCAGCACACTAGCAGCAGCATAGGCTGCCCCCAGCGCACCAGCAGCAGCGTAGGCTGCCCCCAGCAGAACCAGAAGCGGCATAGGCTGCCACCAGCGCACCAGCAGCAGCATTGGCTGCCCCCAGCAAAACCAGTAGCAGCTAAGGCTGCCCCCAGCAGAGCCAGAAGCAGCATAGGCTGCCCCCAGCGAACCAGCAGCAGCATAGGCTGCCGCCAGAGCACCAGCAGCAGCAGCATAGGCTGCCCCCAGCGAACCAGCAGCAGCATAGGCTGCCCCCAGCGCACCAGCAGCAGCTTAGGCTACCGCCAGCGCACCAGCAGCAGCTTAGGCAACTGCCAGCGCACTAGCAGCAGCATTGGCTGCCCCCTGGAGAACCAGTAGCAGCCTAGGCTGCCTCTCAGCAGAACCAGAAGCAGCACAGGCTGCCCCCAGCGCACCAGCAGCAGCTTAGGCTGCCCCCAGCAGAACCAGCAGCAGCATAGGCTCACATGGCATGTACTAGGGTTCTACAGCAGCAGGGCCAGCCGCAGCACTCCCGTCAGTGGGGGCCTGCGGGTCCAAAGTGTGGCGCCCCCAGCAGTGGCTCAGCTAGCAGTGGGCGAGACGTCGGCCCCTGCGGGTACCGGGCCCTGACAGGCCCTGGTGCTGGCACTACCTGCTGGAGTCCTGACCACACTGCGTCCAGCTACTACCGTCGACTCAACGACCTCCACCGTGAGCGTTTTGGTCCTCACGCTATTACACCGCACTGGCCTTCGCGCCTTCGCCAGCGCACTACTGCACCAGTTGAGTCTCACCTGCCTGGTCTAGGACCCTTTCCGGCTGCACGAGTAGAGACCTGTGTTTCCAGTCTTGGTGCGTGTGTTGTTTCCAGTCCCGGCGCCTCTGAGGGTCTTTGTGTAGAAGCTGCAGCTACCACTAGTCTAGCACTAGCCTTTGTAGCTGGTTCGGGTGCGACCCCACAGACTGCACAGCTTTCCTTCACCCTAGATTCTGGAGCGTCCAGCTGTTTCTTTCGCGACTGTACCGACCTCACACCACTGCGCACTCCAGTCACTGTCGCCTTGGCTGACCCCTCTGTGGGACGTGTAGTTGCTAGCAGCACCACCACTCTTCCGTGTCCGGCGGCTCCCTCAGGTTTTCTTACAGGTTACTACACCCCCTCGTTCTCTAGGAACCTGGTGGGTGCCAGTCACCTTCATGACCTAGGCGTAGTCACTACTTTCCCACTGGACGAGCCTGTTGCCTCCTGCACTGTCGGTGCCACTGGGGCGCCCCTGGCCACATTCCACAGAGAGCCGGGATCTGGTCTGTACTCACTACACACTGGGTCCCACCACACTGAGTCGGGTCAGGTCAGGTCAGGTCAGGTAGCTGCTGTGTCGTGTGACTGTCGGTCCCTCACCCACCCGTCGGTCCTCTGGCACCACCGTCTAGGTCACCCGTCGTTCCCGCGTCTCAGTAGGATGGCACGTTACCGTCTGGTCTCAGGTCTCCCAGGGTCGCTTGCACCGCTTCCCCGCTCGCCTGCGCCGCTGTGCACTCCTTGCGTCGAGGGTCGGCAGCGCGCTGCCCCTCACTCCTCCTCGTTCCCCCACACCACGGCTCCCTTCGAGACCCTGCACTTGGACGTCTGGGGCCCCTCTCCGGTCCTTGGCCCACGTCGGGAGCGCTACTTCCTGATTGTGGTGGACGACTACTCCCGCTACACCACGGTTTTCCCCTTGCGACGGAAGGCCGACGTGCCTACCGTCCTCGAGCCGTGGCTACTAGCGTGGGGTGGCGCCCAGGGCCTGTGTGGGCTTCGCCTACACTCGGACCGTGGTGGTGAGTTTTCTTCCACTCGCCTGGAGACGTTCTGTCAGGGTCGGGGGATCATCCAGTCTTACACGCTACCAGCATCACCGCAGCAGAACGGGGTAGCCGAGCGACGCATTGGCCTGGTCATGGAGGTTGCCCGGACCTCCATGTGCCATGCCGGTGCCCCCCAGTTCTTGTGGCCCCAGGCAGTCCGCTACGCTGCGCACCAGCTGAACCTGTGGCCTAGTGACGCACGGCCAAGGGTGACGCCGGTCTCCCTTTGGACAGGTTCTCCGGGCGTAGCAGCTGACTTCCGCGTCTGGGGTTGTCTGGCTCACGTTCGCGCCCCTGGCGCGAACAAGTTGTCTCCGCGCACTCGTGCCTGCGTCTTTCTTGGCTTCCCTTTGGACGCCTCCGGCTGGGTGTTCTACGACCCGGTCACCTACCAATTCTTCGCTTCGCAGGACGTCACGTTCGACGAGTCTGTCTGTTACTACAGGAGTCGCCGCCACCGAGGTACTCAGGCCTTTTCCCCCCCGCTGTTCCTCACCCTTGAGCCCCCACCAGTCGCCACGGTAGCCCCCCCCCCTTCGCGTCCTGCCCCGTCAGGTGTGTCGCACGTCACTCCGCAGTCTTCCCCCCCGCAGCGTCCAGTCCCTATCGTGTCTGGGGGTGCGGGAGGTGCAGTTGCGGAGGGTGAGGGTACTGGGGCTGCAGGAGCTGGTGGTGTCGGCTCTGGGGGTGCAGGGGTTGTGGGCGTGGAGGTCACTCCTGTGGAGGACACGGCAGCCTCGACTCGGCGGCCTCGCCCTGCCTCACCCCCTGGCTTCCCGTCCGTCCCGCAGTTTCCTCCTCCTTCTTCTCTGCGGTCGGTTGCTGCGGAGCCTGGGGGTGTTCCTGCGGGAGGTACTGGAGGCCCCGGGGGTGTAGGTGGTGGAGGTGCTGGTTCTGGGGGTGCTGGAGCTGGAGGCACTGGCACTGTGGCGCCTACACCGCGCACTGTACGTTTCCTGACCCGTGAGCAGCGTCTCCTCCGGTTGGAGAGGGAGGAGCGTGAGCGATTTGAGAGGGCACAGCAGCAGCAGCAGCAGCAGCAGCAGCAGAGAGTAGAGGAGGAGTCACAGCAGCAGCACGAGAGGGTAGCGCAGGAGTCCCGGTCGCAGCAGCGGGTGCAGCTGCAGCCGCAGCAGGAGAGGGTAGAGGAGGAGTCACGGCCGCACCAGGAGAGGGTAGAGCAGGAGTCCCGCCCGCAGCAGCAGGTGCAGTTACAGACACAGCAGGAGAGAGTAGAGGAGCAGTCACGGCCGCACCGGGAGAGGGTAGAGCAGGAGTCCCACCCGCAGCAGCAGGTGCAGTTACAGACGCAGCAGGAGAGAGTAGAGGAGGAGTCACGGCAGCAGCAGGAGAGGGTAGCGCAGGAGTCCCGGTCGCAGCAGCGGGTACAGCTGCAACCGCAGCAGGAGAGGGCAAAGGCGGAGCCACAGGAGCAGCAGCAGGGGCCGGTACCGTCGCAGCAGACGCCAGAGGAGGCGGAGCAGCAGCGACTGCGACTACGCGACCTCCCCGACCCAGCACCTGCACGCTTTGTTCGTGGTCCCCTACCGTCCCCTCCTGTTCCACCAGTTGAGTCCCTTTCCTCCTCCCAGTGGACTCGTCGTCCTCCCCTCAGTCGTGCTGTGTCTCCACAGCCCCGTCGGTCCCGTTACCGTGCAGACGGTCCGTTTCACCTTGTTCTCCGCTCTCGTGTTCCACCTCCTCCTGTCCTTCCACAGCCCCCTGAGTCGTCCCTCACTGTGCTTCACGACCCGTTGTCCGACTACCTCCGTGCCTCCCGTCCTGTCGTCTCCCGTGTTTTGTCCGCGTTGGTCACTCACCCGACTGCACCTCTGTCGTCTGTCTCAGCACTTGTTACCACTGTCTCTGGCTTTGCCTCTTCCCACCGCCTTGACTACGCCGCTCACTTGGTGAGTGGCCCTGCACGTTCTCCGTCCTCTGGGGGTGCTCCTGTCTTTCCCCTGGAGGTCGTAGAGGACAGGCAGTTCGAGCTTGGTTTCCTTGCGGCCGCTGTTCCTCATCTCTGCGCCATGCTGCTTGCCCCTGAGGGGGATCCAGACGCCCTTGACATCCCGATCCCTCGCACTCACGCCGAGGCGGTCTCGGGACCCTGGGCTTCGTACTGGATAGCAGCTGAGGAGGCAGAGATGGCATCTTATAGGTCCACAGGCACTTACGTCGACGCAGTCCCACCACTTGGGACGAATGTCGTCAGTGGCCGATGGCTCTACAAGGTGAAGCGGTCGCCTGGATCACCACCTGTGTTCAAGGCACGCTATGTTGCGAGAGGCTTCAGTCAGCGAGAGGGGGTGGACTTCTTCCAGACCTTCGCTCCCACCCCGAAGATGAGTACTCTTCGGGTGTTGCTGCATATTGCAGCCCAGCGCGACTACGAGTTGCACTCCTTGGACTTTTCCACCGCGTTCCTTCAGGGGAGCCTGCACGAGCAGATCTGGCTGCGTCGCCCGCCTGGCTTCACTGGCTCTTTCCCACCTGGGACCCAGTGGCAGCTGCGTCGACCAGTCTACGGCCTGCGTCAGGCCCCACGTGAGTGGCACGACACACTTCGCTCGACCCTTGCAGCTCTTGACTTCTTTCCGTCGTCTGCTGACCCGTCACTGTTCGTTCGCCGTGGCTCGACCCCGTTCTTTGTCCTGGTCTACGTCGACGACCTAGTGTTCGCCACTCCCGACCGACGCGCGCTGGCCTCCGTGAAGGAGGAACTGCAGAGGAGACACACTTGCACTGACCTTGGTGAGCTGCAGCACTACCTTGGCCTGCAGATCACCAGGGACAGGGCAGCTCGCACCATTACGCTGACTCAGTCGCATATGGTCGAGCAGATCCTCACGCGGTTTCGCTTCCCGTTCTCCAAGGTACAGCTCACCCCTCTTGGTGTGGATCATGGGCTCACGGCTCCACCTTCGGACGAGTCATTTGAGTCCAGTGGTCCATATCCTGAGCTGGTGGGTTGTCTCATGTACCTGATGACCTGTACTCACCCAGACCTAGCTTACCCTCTTAGCGTCCTTGCGCGCTTTGTTGCGCCTGGGAGACACCGACCTTCCCACTGGTACGCTGCTAAGAGGGTGGCGAAGTATGTGGCGAGTACATCAGGCATGGGACTTGTCCTTGGAGGGAAGCAGCCAGTTACACTCACAGGTTACTCGGACTCGTCGTGGGCCGACGACGCGGAGACGCGTCGGTCTACACAGGGGTACTCCTTTAGCCTCGGGGCAGGTGCTGTTTCGTGGCGGTCGACTCGAGCGTCGTCCGTCGCCGGTTCCAGCTGTGAGGCAGAGGTGTACGCTGCGGCCATGGCCGCTCAGGAGCTTCGCTGGCTGTCTTTCCTTCTCACCGACCTTGGTGAGCGGCCTCGCTCTCCCCCAGTCTTGTTCGCCGACAACAGGTCTGCTGTCCTGTTGTGTGAGGAGCCCCGACTGGTTGGGAAGGCGAAGCACATCCAGCTTCGTTACTTCCTTCTGCGTGAGTTGCAGCAGCGTGGACAGGCACTCGTTCGACGTGTGGTCTCTGAGGCCAACACGGCAGATATCTTCACCAAGGCGTTGCCGCCTTGTGACCACCAGCGTTTCTGCACCCAGCTTGGCCTTGTGCCTGCCCGTCCTCACTTGCTTGCTTAGAGATGCCTTGTCCTGCATGTCTTGTACTCTTGCATCTCTTTATATTTGCTATATACCTGCATGTGGACTGGCCTTGTGGCCCCTTGCTTGCTCTCGGAGTGTGTGGTGACTTTGAGCTCCACCCTGAGATTTGTCTTGTTCTTGTAGACTGGTCTTGTGACCGTTGCTTGCTCTTGTTGTTTCTACAGGACTTCCGTCACCTAGACTATGGGGGTGTGTCAACATATATTTTATATGTGTTGTTTAGGTTAGTCTAGGTGTTACATTTCTACTTACTTGCATGATTAGGGTTTGCTATATCTAGGGTTGTACTTCACATTTTCTATCAATTCATTCTTATCGTAACACTTGCTTGTTCTCGGACTGTGTGGTGATCTTGAGATCCACCCCGAGAGTTGCTTTGTTCTTGTAAACTGGTCTTCTGACCGTTGCTTGTTCTTGCTGACTGGTCAGTGACCCTTGCTGTTGGGTTGTGTGTTGCTCTCCACAGGACTACCGTCACCTAGACTATGGGGGTGTGTCAAACTATAATTGTTATAGTTTGTTAGTTTAGTCTAGGTGTTACACTGAGTTATGCTGTAGAGGGTATAACCCCCTTGTACTGCTTGTTTCTACTCATTCATTCTATTGTTCCTATCTTGACAGGCATCGCCCAGTCGTTCACGCTTCCGGCCTCTCCACAGCAGAATGGGATTGCTGAGCAACGCATTGGCTTGATCATGGAGGTTGCTCGCACCTCCTTGATCCATGCGGCTGCTCCCCATTTTCAGTGTCCGATACGCCGCGCATCAGCTCAACCTCTGGCCCCGTGTCTAGAGACCTCGCCTACACTGCGTTGGACGGGAGAGGTTGGCGATGCGTCGGCGTTTCGGGTCTGGGGCTCGCTTGCCTTGTCCGCGATCCTACCGCAGGCAAGCTCTCTCCTTGCACTCTCCGCTGTGTCTTCCTTGGCTTTCCTATCGACGCCCCCCCCTGGCAGTTTTACCACCCTGCTACGCGCATCGTCCTGTCCTCCCAGGACTTCACCTTTGACGAGTCGGTTTTCTTCTACCGTCTCCACCCCCATAGCACTTTCCCAGTCCCCGCACCGCCTCTCTTCCTGGTTCCAGGTCCCCCCCCGGTAGACCCTCTCCCCCCACAGGGTCCTGCTCCCTCAGGTGTGTCTCAGGTAGACCCACCCCCCTTGGTTGAGCCTTTGGAGGTCTCCTCTGACACCTCTGGCCCAGTTGAGGGGGGTGACGCTGCTGCTGACGACACAGCGGCCACTCGTCGCTCACCGCGCTTGGAGACCCCTCCTGGTTTTCCGCCTCGGCCGTCTTCGCCGCCTCTGCAGCCTGTCGCTGTAGACTCTGGTGCTGCTGGGGGTGGTGACACTGGAGGTGCGGACTCTGGGGGTGATGGTTCTCTAACTTTGGGGGTGCTGACCGTACTAGTGGTGGTGGACTCGTGGGTGCTACTGCTGGAGGTTCTGGCGGTGGACAGCAACAGCAGTCTCGTCGACAGGACCCTCTCTCGCCGCAGCAGCTTCGCGAGTGGGCTGTCCGGTGGGGCAGCCCCGGTGGCGGAGCTTGGGGTGCTGGAGGCGCTGGTGCTGGAGGTGCTCGAGGTGCTGGTGCTGGAGGTGCTGGAGGTACTGGAGTTGTCGGTGCTGGAGATACTGGTGCACGTCGGCAGGAGCCTCTCTCACCGCAGCAACTTCGCGAGTGGGCTGTCCGCTGGGGCAGCTCCGGTGGCGGAGCTGGAGGTGCTGGAGGCGCTGGTGCTGGAGGTGCTGGAGCTGGAGGTGCTGGAGGTGCTGGCGCTGGAGGTGCTGGAGGTACTGGAGCTGCTCGTGCTGGAGGTACTGGAGCTGCTGGTGCTGGAGTGCTGGAGCTGGAGGTACTGGAGGTACTGGAGCTGCTGGTGCTGGGGGTGCTGGAGCTGGAGGTTCTGGAGGTGCTGGAGCTGGAGGTGTTGGAGGTACTGGAGCTGGAGGTGCTGGAGGTACTGGAGCTGCTGGTGCTGGAGGTGATGGAGCTAGAGGTGCTGGAGCTGCTGGAGGTACTGGTGCTGGAGGTACTGGAGCTGGAGGCTCTGGTACTGTGGGTACTGCGCACCGGCGACCGGTTTTCTTCTCGCAGCCGCAGTCGTCACTGCCACCACCTGACTCGGCGCTTCGCCAGGTTCTTAGTCTTCCGTCTTCCACTGGCCTTACTCCACCTCTACTGTGTCCTCCGCCTGACCAGTCACAGCCGCCGTTACTGCCTGACTCCCCTCTGCCTGCTCCTTCTCCTTACCCTGAGCAGACACACTCCCTGACAGAGCGTCGTGAGCCTGCGTCTCGTCCTGCCTCGCCTGTTCGCACTGTTAGTCGTGCTCGTCGTGTTCGTCCTCCACCAGTCCCCGGCACTCACACTATGGCACTTCGTCATTCCTCTGTTGCACAGCGTGTTTCTCTGCCGTCTCCTCCGTAGTCCTCTCTTCTTGACGTTCCTGACCCTGAGTCCGACCTTGCTCGTGCAGCTAGTCCTACTGTCACGCGTTTCCTTGCCACCCTTGTCACTGACCCTTCCTTTGAGTCTACTGTTGCGTCTGCCTTAGTCACTGAGCTCGTTGACTTTGTTGCTACCTGTCGTCTAGACTACTTCGCGAGTCTTGTTACTGTGTCTGAGTCTGGCTGTCCTCCGTCCGTCGAGGGTGAGCTTGCCCTTGGCAGTGACGTCCTTTAGGACAGGCAGTTTGAGCTCGAGTGCATCGCGGCTGCTGTACCTCATCTCGCTTCCATGCTGCTTTGCCCTGAGGGAGACCCGGATACACTAGACATCCCGACCCCGTGCTCTTACGCTGAGGCGATCACATGTCAGTACTCCTCTCAGTGGCAGACAGCCATGGATGCAGAGATGGCTTCCTGGAAGTCCACAGGCACCTACGTTGACGCAGTTCCCCCTCCTGGGGCGAACATAGTCGATGGCATGTGGATTTTCAGAGTGAAGCGGCCGCCGGGTTCTCCGCCTGCCTTCAAGGCGCGTTGCATTGCACGAGGCTTCAGTCAGCGATAGGGGGTCGACTTCTTCCATACCTTCTCCCCCACCCCAAAGATGACCACTCTTTGGGTGTTACTGCACGTTGCAGCACAGCGTGACTACGAGCTCCACTCGCTTGATTTCAGCACAGCTTTCTTGCAGGGCAGCCTTCACGAGGAGATCTGGCTGCGCCGCCCACCTGGCTTCACTGGGTCGTTTCCTGAAGGTACCCAGTGGAGCCTTCGGCGGCCAGTCTACGGTCTCCGTCAGGCACCCCGCGAGTGGCACGACACACCGAGGACTACACTTGCGGCTCTTGGGTTTGCTTCGACTGCTGACCCATCGCTGTTTCTACGCACCAGCTCTTCTCTGCCGCCGTTCTACATCGTTTACGTCGACGACTTGGTATTTTGCTACTGTTGACACTGTGGCACTGGTCCTTGTGAAGGCGGAGCTGCAGAAGAGACACAGTTGCACTGACCTGGGTGAGCTGCGCAGCTATCTTGGCTTGCATATCACCCAGGACAGAGCAGCGCGCACCATTACTCTGACTCAGTCACACATGGTGCAGCAGGAAAAAACAGCGCTTTCGCCTTCCGTTCCCCTCGCCATAGCCCACTCCTCTGCCTACGGGCCACTCGCTCTCAGCTCCACCTTCGGACGAGTCCTTAGAGCCGAGTGGTCCGTATCCAGAGCTTGTGGGTTGCCTCATGTACCTGATGACTTGTACTCGGCCTGACCTCACGTACCCTCTCAGCAACCTGGCCCGCTTCGTTGCTCCCGGTAGACACCGGAATGAGCACTGGACAGCTGCTAAGAGGGTGCTGCTCTACGTGGCCAGTACATCAGGCATGGGGCTTGTGCTTGGAGGACAGGGCCGAGTTGTTCTCACAGGTCACTCAGACGCTTCATGGGCCGACGACCAGGAGACTCAGCGTTTGTCACAGGGTTACACTTTCAGTCTCGGCTCTGGTTCTGTCTCCTGGAGGTCCACCCGTTCGTCTTCTGTTCTCAGCTCCAGTTGTGAGGCTGAGATCTACGCGGGGGCCATGGCTGCACATGAGTTACGCTGGCTGACCTACTTGCTGACAGACTTGGGTGAGCCGCCTCGTTCTCCTCCAGTTCTGTACGTCGACAACAAGGCCATGATTGCCTTGTGTTGGGAGCAGAGGCGGGAGCACAGAACGAAGCACATTGCGCTTCGTTACTTTCACGTACGCGAGTTACAGCAGCGTTGTCAGCTTCGTCTTGCTTACGTGGCCTCACAGGCCAACACTGCTGATGTCTTCACCAAGGCCCTCGGGTCTGGTGATCATCAGCGTTTCTGCACTGCTCTTGGGCTTGTGCCCACTCTGCCTCACCTGCTTGTCTCTTGATCTAGCTTTGCCCTTATTGTACACTGCTATATTTATTTATACCTGCATGTTTTCACTTGCTAGGTTGTGATCAGTGTACTGCCATTGCTATTATAACTCTGCATGTGAACTGGCCTTGTGGCCGCTTGCTTATGCTCGGACTGTGCGGTGATATTGAGATCCACCCTGAGCTTTGCTTTGCTCGCTGGTCTTGCGACCGCTTTTTGTTCCCCACTTCGCCTATGGGGGTGTGTCAAACAACATTGTGGTTATAGGCTGTATTGGGTTACTTCCTATGGGGTACAACCCAGTCAGGGTTAGGTACTTGTACCTTCATTCTGCGCAATGCAATCATTCCGCTGTTCTCATTCTAACAATACATTCCTGTTCGTAACAAGAGACATGCACACACGGGTACGAATGCGAACAACCAGAATGACGCGATACGTGGCGTACAGTTGAAGGATGTGGACCGTCAGCGGAAGCATCTGGCAGCTACATCGCCAAGGAATTGGTGGGAACAGGTCCTTAACCGTTTCCTGCGCCGCACGATTGACATTCGCTGCAATAAGGGAATGTACCCCATCATTAGGGGACAACCCATTAGGGTTTCATACTTGTATCTCTCATCCTACTCAATGCCACCATTCCTGCTGCTTAGCTTTGATATGATTTCAGAGCAGGTCCCGATGTAGGACCGTTTTTTTTTAGGGCCCACTGTTAGTTCTGTCCTGCCCGTTCGTTCTGCCCTGCCCCACCCGATCGCGACCCACTGCCTGCTAGTGCCGCCCTGCCCCGCACGATCGCGTCCCGCACGCTGCCCTGCCCGCGCTACTCCGCGCACCCTGCCCTACCCCGAGCGCGACCCGAGCGCGGCCCCGCACGCTGCCCCGCACGCGGACTGCCTGCGCTGCCCCGTGCGCTGCCCGCGCTGCCTGCACGCGCGCTGCCCCCGCGCTGCCCGAGCCCTGCGCGCGAGGCCCGCGCTGCCTGCACTGCCCATGCCGCCTGCAGCCGCGCTGCCCGCGCTGCCTGTGCTGCCCGCGCCGCCTGCAGCCGCGCTGCCCGCGCTACCCGCACGCTGCCCGCGCGCTGCCCGCCGTGCCTGCCCGCACGCGCTGCCCTGCCCGTACACTGCCCAGTGCGCCGTGCCTGCCCGCGCGCACCACCCTGCCCATACGCTGCCCCGCGAGCTGCGCTTTCTTGCGAGCGTTGCGCTTGACCGCACGTGCTGCCCTGCTACGCGCACGCCGTCGCCCCGCTGCCGCTACAGCCACTGCAGCGGCCGCTACAGCCACTGCAGCGGCTGCTACAGCTACTGCAGCAGCCGCTACAACTGCCATAGCCGCAGCAACTGCCGCTACAGCTATTGCCGCTGACGCTACAGACACTGCAGCAGCCGCTACCACTGCCGCATCCGCCGCGACAGCTGCTGCCCCTGTCGCTACAGCCGCTGCAGCTGCCACTACTGCTGCCGCAGCCGCCCCAACAGCCGCCGCTACAGCCGCCACTGCAGCCACTGCTCCGCCCACTGCTGCAGCTACCGCTACTGTAAAATCTGCCGCAACTGCCGCTGTCTGTGCCTAGATCTGCAGCTTGACCTAGTTCCTGTCATGCACTGTCACTATCCTAGCGGTTGACACAGACGGGCGCCTTTCGAGTTAGAGTTGTGGCTTGAATGTCTGCGCCGGTTTCTCCGGCAGTTCGTTAGAGATGGCTTCTCCCTGTTCGAGCACACGTCGGGGTCCCTTCAGGCCCCCACGACTCCCTAGGAACCTGCTGCTGACGCTGGCGAGGACGTGCGGAGGCAGTACCGGGAGGACCGCGTTGCCTGCACACAGTGGACGGAGCGCGACTCTGGCCTCCCCAGGTCCCTGCCCCCGCTCCCGAGGTCACTTGCACCGCCGTGCCATCCCTACGTCGAGGGGCGGCAGCGCGCCGCTCCTCACTCCTCCTCGTTTCCTCCGACCACTGCTCCTCTGCAGACACTCCACATGGACGTGTGGGGCCCCGCCCGCGTCAGTGGACAGGACCGAGAACGCTATTTTCTGCTGGTTGTTGAGGACTACACGCGCTGGTTGTTGACAACTACACGCCTTTCTGCAGAGCAAGGCGGAAGTCCGCAGTGTTTTGATCCCTTGGATCCGCGCTGTCCGTCGCCAGCTGAGCGCACGGTTCCAGCAGGATCTCCAGGTCCTGCGGCTGCACTCTGACCAAGGTGGTGAGTTTTCCTCCCGCCTCCTTGTGGACGTTTGTCATGAGGAGGGCATCACCCAGTCGTTCACGCTACCGGCCTCTCCACAGCAGAATGGGATTGCAGAGCACCGCATTGGCTTGATCATGAAGGTTGCTCGCACCTCCATGATCCATGCGGCTGCTCCCCATTTTCTGTAGCCATTTGCGGTCCGATACGCCGCGCATCAGCTCAACCTCTGGCCCCGTGTCTCTGTGCCAGAGACCTCGCCTACCCTGCGTTGGACGGGGGAGGTTGGTGATGAGTCGACGTTTCGGGTCTGGGGTTCCCTTGCCCATGTCGCGATCCTCCTGCGGACAAGCTCTCTTCTCGCACTCTTCGCTGCGTCTTCCTTGGCTTTCCCACCGACGCCCCGCCCTGGCAGTTTTACCACCCAGCCTCGCGCCGCGTCCTGTCCTCCCGGGACGTCACCTTTGACGAGTCGGTTTGCTTCTACCATCTCTTCCCCTACAGCACTTCCCCCGTCCCCCCACCGCCTCTTTTCCTGGTTCCAGGACCCCCCCAGGTAGACCCCCTCCCCCCACAAGGTCCTGCTCCCTCGGGTGTGTCTCAGGTTGACCCACCCTTCTTGGTTGAGTCTTTGGAGGTCTCCTCTAACACCTCTGGCCCAGCTGAGGGGGGTGACCCTACTGCTGACGACGCAGCGGCCCCTCGCCGCTCACTGCGCTTAATGACCCCTCCTGGTTTTCCGCCTCGACCGTCTTTACTTCCTCTACAGCCTGTCGCTGTCGACTCCGGTGCTGCTGGGGGCGGTGACACTGGAGGTGCGGACTCTGGGGGTGCTGCTGGGGGCGGTGACACTGGAGGTGCGGACTCTGGGAGAGCTGATTCTGGGGGTGATGACTCTGGAGGTGCTGGTTCTGGGGGTGCTGCATCTGGGGGTGCTGGTTCTGGGGGTGCTGAGCGTCCTAGTGGTGGTGGAGTCGTGGTTGCTCCTGCTGGAGGTTCTGGAGGTGGACAGCAGCAGCAGTCTCGTCGGCAGGAGACTCTCTTGCCGCAGCAGCTTCGCGAGTGGGTTGTCCGGTGGGGCAGCTCCGGTGGCGGAGCTAGAGGTGCTGGTGCTGGAGGTACTGGAGCTGGAGGTGCTGGAGGCGCTGGTGCTGGAGGTGCTGGAGCTGGAGGTGCTGGTACTGGAGGTACTAGAGCTGCTGGTGCTGGAGGTACTTGAGCTGGAGGTGCTGGAGGTGCTGGTGCTGGAGGTACTGGAGCTGGAGGTGCTGGTACTGAAGGTACTGGAGCTGGAGGTTCTGGAGCTGGAGGTGCTGGAGGTGCTGGAGGTGTTGGAGCTGGAGGCTCTGGTACTGGGGGTACTGCACAGCGGCGACCGTTTTTCTTGCCGCAGCCGCAGTCGTTGCTGCCACCACCTGGCTCGACGCTTTGCCAGGTTCTCAGTCTTCCATCTTCCACTGGACTTACTCCTCCCGTACTGTGTCCACCACCTGACCCGTCTCAGACACTGTTACCGCCTGACTCCCCACTGCCTGCTCCTTCTCTTTACACTGAGGTGACAGACTCCCTGATTGAGCGTCGCAAGCCTGCGTTTCGTCCTGCCTCGCCTGTTCGCACTGTTCGTCGTGCTCGTCGTGTTCGTTCTCCACTTCGTCCTCCCTCTGTTCCACAGCGTGTTGCCCTGCCGTCTCCTCCAGCGTCCTCTCTTCCTGACGATCCTGACCGTGAGCCTGACCTTGCTCGTGCTGCTAGTCCTATTGTCACGCGTGTTCTGGCCACACTTGTCACTGGCCCTTCCTTTGAGTCTACTGCTGCGTCTGCCTTAGTCACTGAGCTCGTTGACTTTGCTGCTGCCTGTCTCCCTTGGCAGTGACGTCCTTGAGGACAGGCAGTTTGAGCTCGAGTGCCTCGCAGCTGCTGTACCTCATCTCGCTTCCATGCTACTTTGCCCTGAGGGAGACCCGGATGCACTAGACATCCCGACCCCGCGCTCTTACGCAGAGGTGATCACGGGTCAGTACTCCTCTCAGTGGCAGACAGCCATGGATGCAGAGATGGCTTCCTGGAAGTCCACAGGCACCTACGTCGACGCAGTTCCCCCTCCTGGGGCGAACATAGTCGATGACATGTGGATTTTCAGGGTGAAGCGGCCGCCGGGTTCTCCGCCTGCCTTCAAGGCGCGTTACGTTGCACGAGGCTTCAGTCAGCGACAGGGGGTCGACTTCTTCCAGACTTTCTCTCCCACCCCGAAGAGGACCACTCTTCCGGTGTTACTGCACGTTGAAGCACAGCGTGACTACGAGCTGCACTCCCTCGACTTTTCCACAGCTTTCTTGCAGGGCAGCCTTCACGAGGAGATCTGGCTGCGCCGCCCACCTGGCTTCACTGGGTCGTTTTTTGCGCCGCCCAGTGGAGCCTCCGGCGGCCAGTCTACGGTCTCTGCTAGGCGCCCCGCGAGTGGCACGACACACTGCGGACTACGCTTGCGGCTCTTGGTTTTGCTCCTTCGACTTCTGACCCGTCGATGTTTCTGCGCACCGACCCTTCTCTACCGCCGTTCTACATCGTGTACGCCGTCGACTCGGTCTTTGCTACTGCTGACACTGAGGCACTGGCCCTTGTGAAGGCAGAGCTGCAGAAGAGACACACCTACACTGACCTGGGTTAGCTGCGCAGCTATCTTGGCTTGCAGATCACCCGGGACAGAGCACGGTGCACCATCACTCTTACTCAGTCACACATGGTGCACCAGGTCCTTCAGCGCTTCGGCTTTCAGTTCTCCTCGCCACAGTCCACTCCTCTAGACGCGAACCACTCGCTCTCAGCTCCACCTTCGCACGAGTCCGTAGAGCCGAGTGGTTCGTATCCAGAGCTTGTAGGCTGCCTCATATACCTGATGACGTGCACTCGACCTGACCTCGCGTACCCTCTCAGCATCTTGGCGCGCTACGTTGCGCCCGGGAGACACCGCCCTCAGCACTACAGGACTGCGCAGAGGCTACTGCGTTACTTGTGCAGTACATCAGGCATGGGGCTTGTGGTTGGGGGACGGGGCTCGGTTGTTCTCACAAGACACTCAGACGCTTCTTGGGCTGACGACCAGGCGACTCAGCGTTCGTCACAAGGAGGTCCACTCGCTCGTCTTCTGTGCTTAGTTCCAGCTGTGAGGCCGAGATCTACGCTGGGGCTATGGCTGCGCAGGAGCTACGCTGGCTGACCTACTTGCTGACTGACTTGGGTGAGCGGCCTCGTTCTCCTCCAGTTCTGTACGTCGACAACAAGGCCATGATTGCCTTGTGTCAGGAGCAGAGACTCGAGCACAGAACGAAGCACATTGCTCTTCGATACTTTGTCGCACGAGAGTTACAGCAGCGTGGTCAGCTTCGCCTTGCTTACGTGGCCTCACAGGCCAACACTGCTTATATCTTCACCAAGGCTTTTGGGTCTGGTGATCATCGGCGCTTCTGCACTGTTCTTTGGCTTGTGCTCACTCTGCCTCACTTGCTTGTCTCTTGATCTCTCTTTGCACTTGTTGTACACTGCCATATATATTTCTACCTGCATATTTACACTTGCTAGTGTTATAGTCACAATAGGCTTGAATGTGCCTAAAACGAAAGATAGAGAGCACAGACGGATTTCTGCACAGCGGCTTCAAACGTTGATAGCGTTCTGCTCACAGCTGCAAATGACTTGATTCAAATTGGATCTGGAGCTTCTTCACGTCGTCTACAATTAGCAATGTAGATTGCACGATTTGATCAATAATTGACGACACAGCGTCGGTTTGAACGAACGGTACTATGGCAGCCACTATAGTCTTAGAACACAAGATAGGAAGAGTTACGAGTTGGGAATGACTCCCAGCTCCTACAAACCCCAAGAGCCGAGGTACAGTGATGTGGAACAGTGCCACACTGTCCCCAACCACGAAGGGTCTCGAAACTACCCTTCACTAGGGCCTACACCAAGTGAAATGTTACACTACACAAAGTAATGTAACTATCTTCAATATCTTGAGGTGTACCCTTTTTGGCGAGCTTCGAAATCACTTGAGGCTTGACACCAAGGCTCGGGCTCTTCATCACAAACTCATCCTTGAGTTCTTGATGGGTCTGCTGCACACACCTGCGACACGCCGAACGTTCGACACAGGACAAAATAGAAACCGCGCACGACAAAATAGAAACCGCGCGCGAGACACAAACGACCGCGTAACACGCGTCTAGCGATAACTCGCTATTGAATCGACACACACACTCGACATCATGACTCAACATTCACACACAATTATAAGCATGAAATATATACTATCCCATGCCCTCATACCATTCCATACACACACACATTCACGCACACGGACAACAAGCCGAGTGCAAACCGTAGGGTTGCACCATCAAACTCCCCCTCGGATTGTTGGCCTTAGGATATGTTGCTCTCTCAGTTCAGAGCCATCCCAGCCAGCTTGCAACACTTCCAATGCTGCTGCTCCACCAGCCTCTTGGTCATCATGTCAGCCGGCTGCCCCGTGGTCTTCACGTAGCGCAACTCAACTTCACCCGCGGTTACCATGCTCCTCGTCCAATGCCACTTCACCCTCATGTGCTTCGTCAGTCCATGCAACACAGGGTTCTTAGCAAGAGCAATGGCACCCTGGCTGTCACAGTACAGTGGGGTAGGTCCTTGCTGCTCCTCCCCCAATTCAGCCAACAAACGCCGCTGCCACACAATCTCCCGTACGGCACGGAAGAGTGCCATGTACTCGGACTCCACCGAGCTCAAAGCTTGGTCAACCTGCTTCTTGCTCTCCCAAGCAGTTGGGCCTCCACCAACACAGCATATGAAGCCTCCCATACTTGTCATGTCCTCTGGTTCTGATGCATATGAAGCATCCGAGTAGGCGGTGAGGAACAAACGCCCGGGTTCAACACCATCCGCGCCCTTTTGGCGCCTTTGTGCCGCCGCCGAGTATTGCAGCCCAACGGTCGGTGTTTGGCCAAGATACTTGGCCACCCTCATTCCAGCTGCTACCTGCTCCTCATTAGGGCATTGCACAACCCTAGCCAGCTGCCCAGTAGCAAACGCGACGTCCGGTCGGGTGTTTACCGCCGCATACATGAGGCTGCCCACCAACGAGTGAAATCGGCGCCTCTCCTCTTCACCAACGCTCTCCTCCTCTGGTCCCTTCACACACTTGAACCCAGAGGGAAAGGGTGTAGCCACATGGCCTTCACTCTGCCCAAAGTTGGCAGCCAATGCCTCCAGGTACTTTCGTTGATGCACCCGCATGCACCGCTTCTCCACATCTCGTTCGATGTGGAGCCCAAGGTAGAAGCTCACGTCACCAAGGGCCTTGCACTTGAACTTGTCTTGAAGCTTCAGCATCACCTCCTTCACAAGTTCAGAAGAGGGTGAGAAAATGAGGATGTCATCCACATAAACCACCATGAAACTCCTCTGCTCCCCCTCGCCAAGCATGAACAAGGAGTGATCGGCCGTTGAGGGAGTGAAGCCGATCCCCTCCAACACTTCGCGCAGCTTCATGTACCATTGCCTAGGGGCCTGCTTCAGCCCATAGAGGGCCTTCTTCAGCTTCCACACTCTGCCACTACCATCATCAAACCCCTCTAGCTGCGCCATAAAAATCTCCTCCTCAAGGATGCCGTTAAGGAATGCCGTTACGATGTCCATTTGCTTTACTACCCATCCTTTGATGGCGGCTCCCGCGAATAGGGTTCGCAGCGTCGTCGGCTTCACCACAGGGGCAAACAGCTCCTTGAAGTCCACCTTCTCCTTCTGCTGGTACCCCTTGGCTACAAGCCTAGACTTGTAGCGCTCGATCTTGCCGTCGGCATCCGACTTGATTTTGAAGAGCCACTTGGACGTTATCGCCGTACGCCCCTCCGGTAGCTCCACCAATTCAAACGTGTCATTCTCCTCGATGCTCTTCAGCTCACTCTCCATGGCCTTCTTCCACTCCTCAGCATCACTACTCTCCAAAGCCTCCTTGAGAGTTGCTGGTTCTCCCGGCATCTCCACCGGAGAGAAGAACGCGAAGGCACACTCCTCGTAGTCACTCTCCTCGTCGTCTCCGACCATCATTGCCGCTCCGGCCAGGGCTGTCTTGCCCTGCTTTCCCGGCGCATCATAGGTCAGCCTATTAGGGGGTTGAACTCTCCTCTTCCCCCTTCCTTCCTCCTCAGCTGCAGGGACTTGAAGGCCTTGGCGTTGCTGCGGTGTGGCTCGAATCCGTGGAGCACTCGTAGTACGGGAAGGGAGTGACGGTGCACGCTCGCTCACTTGCTGCACCTCCTCCTCTTCTTCCTCTGCATCATTGGCCTCCTCTCCCCCATTCACAAGGGAGGATTGCCTTGTGGTTGTGCTGCCGCTGCTCAGCTCCAAAGGCAGCTCCACATGCTCCAAACCGGAACTCTTCACCTCCCCAAACCGCACGCCTATCTTCGCCTCATTCTCCGCCTTCCAATCCTTGTACATGAAGTTCTCCATGAACTTGCAGTCCCTGCTCACCAAGAACTTCTTGGTGAATGGGTCCCAAAGAAGCCATCCCTTGCTGTTTTGAGCCATGCCCAAGTGCACGGCCCACACCGCCTTGGCACCAAGCTTGTTGTGCCGAAGATGCTTAGGCACGAGCGCCATGCACATGCACCCGAACACCCGAAGCATATCCACCTTTGGCTTCCTTCCTAGCCACTCCACATAGGGCACCCATTTGTCTGCTCCCACATGAGTCAAGGCTCTGTTCTTGGCCACACACGCGCTCCGCACCGCATCAGGCCAGAAATAGTCGGGTAGCCCGGCTTCAATGAGCAACCCGCGTGCCGCCTCCGTGATTGTGCGGTTCGCTCGCTCGGAGATGCCGTTCATTGCAGGAGAGTATGGCATGGTGAGGGAGTGCCGAATACCATTCTTCTTCAGCCACAACCCAAACTCCTTGCTCAGGAACTCTCCCCCTCGATCAGTGCGGATTGACTTGACTAGACGGTCTTGTTGCCGCTCCACCATCGGAAACCAATCCGTCTTCAACGTTTCAGCCACGTCGCTCTTCTTGGCCAGCACGTACACCCAAGTCATGCGAGTGTAGACGTCGACAATGGTGAGAAAATACTCAGCTCCAGCAGCTCCAAGCTTCAGGGGGCCCACCACGTCCATCACCACCTCATCAAGCGGTGCCTTTGCCGTTGCCTCCGAACTAGGGAACGGAAACCGGGTGAACTTGGCTTGAATGCACGTCGGGCAGCCAAGCACCTCATCAGGCTCCCCCTTCACACGTATGCCAGCAACCATCTCATTCTTCACTAGCTGCTGCAAGATGGGCAGGGCCACATGCCCCATGCGCCGATGCAAGGTGAGCCAATCACACTCCCCCGTAGCCGAAGTTGGATTGGAGAATGCCGCGCTCGCAATAGCGCCCCACATACTCTCTCCGTAGTCCTCCTCCGCTGCTGCCTCTGGGTTCTCCTCACCCTTTTGCTGCTCCTTGGTTGCTGCACCACTCTCCTTAGGTTCACTGAACTTGCTGGTCCCTCCAGGTTTGCTCTTCTTGAGCTCATTCTCCTTAGCGCGACCGTTCGCGCCATCGTCGCTACCGACCGCTCCATCCTTGGTGCTGATGCTTGCTGCCACTTGCCTCTCCTTAGGCATAGGGACCACTGGGATCTGCCACATCTCGTTGTAGACATCCCTGTCCTCATGAAGGTCCCAAAGAATTCGATCGCCAAGCCTTGCGGTGTAGGTCTTGGCTCCCTTCGAGTTCGTGTCCATGCCGGCCTTTGCCAACCGCCGCACGGAAATCAGGTTTGCAGCAAGGCTGGGCACCCAAAGCACGTTCTTGAGGCCCACCATCTTCCCATCAGCACCCTTGAACATGGCCTTGCCCATGCCTTTCACCTCTGCTCGCTGCCCCAAAGCCGATGTGACATGCTTCACCGGTGACGGCTCGAGTTCGGTGAGCAAGTCCGGGCGAGGTGTCATGCTATAGGTAGCGCCACTATCAATCACCCAATAGTCCAGGGGGTGTAGGGTCACCTTCCCCACAGCTGCTGGCTCCTCAAAGCCTTCATCCTTCTCTGGACCAGCCGGTACTTGCGTCGACACGAAGTAGAATAGACCCGGGTATCGATCGTCGCTCGGGTCCTTGTCGTTGTCTCCGCTCTTCATGTTTGCAGCTCCGCCACCGCGACCGCCACGGCCTCCACGGCCTCGTCCTCTCCCTCCTCCTGCTCCTCTACCCTCTTGGCCTTGAGCAGGGGTCCAACCATCAGGGAGTTTGTAGCAGTCGCGCCACATGTGTCCGCTCTTGTGGCAATAGTGACACTCGCCGTCGAATCGGCCGCGACCGCGTCCGTAGCTCTTGTCGTCGCTGCCGTAACCGCCACTCCTGCGGCCTCCGCCGAAGTTGCTGCCACCAAACCTTCCTCCCCCTCGTCCTCTGCCTCTTCCTCGACCATATCCACGGCCGATGCTCGCTGCCCCAGCGCCATCCGCACTCGCCAACTCACGGCGGCGGAAATCCTCTTGAAGGATAGCTCGCTTCACGTCTTCAAGCGAGAGGCGGGGCAAGTCGCGATTAAGGTTGATGATGAGCGAGGACCATGACTCTGGGAGTAAGGCCAGCAACTTGGTCTTCTTTTGGAGCTCACTGTAGTTCAAATCAGCTCCCTCAAGCCGCGTCAACAAGTCGAAGAATTTCTGCACCCCTTCTTCAACCGCTTCGTCTTCTTCAATTCGTAGTGCCGCCATTTGCCGTTCCAACACCACCGCTACCGCCGCTGTTGCAGTAGCATGTACACCCTTGAGAGCAGCCCATGCCTTTGGTCCTTTCTCTGGTTCACGCTGGAATGGCTTGATGTGACGGATCTGACTGCTCCCCAACGCTTGCCCAAGTAAGAGATAGCCTTGTGCGCTCTTCCGCACCCACGGGATCTTCTCCGGGTCGTTCTCGGGGCGCTTCTCCGTTCCTTCCATCACCTCCAGCAGGTCATAGTGGTCAAAGATGTTCTCCATCTTGAAGGACCATTCAGCAAAGTTGTCACCGTTGAACTTGTCAAGCCCAAACACCCTAGGCTCATCCCTAGGTGGGCCAAGACTTGGTTGCATGGGCGCCATGGCTGAATCACGGGGTTGGCCTTGAGCTTGAGCTTCTCCACTGCCACCAGTACCTCTGCCACCCCTTTCCTCAGGTCCAGACATTGTCTAAACTGCTCCAAGGGGCTCTGATACCACTTGTTATAGTCACAATAGGCTTGAATGTGCCTAAAACGAAAGATAGAGAGCACAGACGGATTTCTGCACAGCGGCTTCAAACGTTGATAGCGTTCTGCTCACAGCTGCAAATGACTTGATTCAAATTATATCTGGAGCGTCTTCACGTCGTCTACAATGAGAAATTTAGATTGCACGATTTTATAAAGAATTGACGACACAGCGTCGGTTTGAACGAACGGTACTATGGCAGCCACTATAGTCTTAGAACACAAGATAGGAAGAGTTAGCAAGGGTTACGAGTTGGGAATGACTCCCAGCTCCTACAAACCCCAAGAGCCGAGGTACAGTGATGTGGAACAGTGCCACACTGTCCCCAACCACGAAGGGTCTCGAAACTACCCTTCACTAGGGCCTACACCAAGTGAAATGTTACACTACACAAAGTAATGTAACTATCTTCAATATCTTGAGGTGTACCCTTTTTGGCGAGCTTCGAAATCACTTGAGGCTTGACACCAAGACTCGGGCTCTTCATCACAAACTCATCCTTGAGTTCTTGATGGGTCTGCTGCACACACCTGCGACACGCCGAACGTTCGACACAGGACAAAATAGAAACCGCGCACGACAAAATAGAAACCGTGCGCGAGACACTAACACGCGTCTAGCGATAACTCGCTATTGACTCGACACACACACTCGACATCATGACTCAACATTTACACACAATTATAAGCATGAAATATATATTATCCCATGCCCTCATACCATTCCATACACACACACATTCACGCACACGGACAACAAGCCGAGTGCAAACCGTAGGGTTGCACCAACAGCTAGGTTGTGATCAGTACACTGCTTTTGTTATCATAACTCTGCATTTGAACTGGCCTTGTGGCCACTTGCTTGTGCTCGAACTGTGTGGTGATCTTGAGATCCACCCCGAGCTTTGCTTTGCTTCTTCTTTTTACTGTTCTTGTGACCTTCTTGTTGTACCCCACTTCACCCTGGGACAACCTATCAGAGTTTCATACTTGTATCTCTCATCCTATTCAATGCCACCATTTCTGCTGCTTAGCTTTGACAACTTAGTCAAGGATCGCTGAGGGTTGATCGCATGTGTATTGCAGCGGAAGTAATGACCTCAGATCAGAGTGAATGTAAATGACTGAAGTGATTATAGCAAATGCATACATTGGTTTATATAGGATATACCGTATGGCCCCGGATATAGGCGCCGTCCTATTAAACGCGCCGGCGCTTATATCTGGAGCATGGCGCTTATGGCCGTTCCTCAATTATAAGCGCCCCCCCTAAAAAACCTTTACTTATTATAAGCGCACGTGCGATTTGAATTTAAATTTTTGCTTAAAACAGTAACGAAATTCATTTTTGCACCGGGTCAGATTTCAATTTCGCTTCGTTTGACTCGCGAAGACCTGACTGGCTTCGCGTCTAGTCAGGATGTGCTGGCATGACGTGGCTTTGCCTGTGTGTGAACCCAGAATATCGCGTGCGCGAGATTCTGCTTTGTGACGCTAAAACATTTCGACTCGGTTGAAATGGCAAGAAGAAAATGAACTATTTGGAGCTCTAAATATATAATTTCGTATTTGTCATTATATAAGCGCCGACGCTTATGTCCGTTACTCAATTACAAGCGCCCCCCCTCAAAAAAATGATTTTTTTATAAGCGCATATGCGCTTATATTCGGGGTGATACTGTACAAAGGAATGCGGAAAGTCCTAGCTAGCCATGTGCTCTAAAGGGTACGTTCCCTATTGCAGCAAAATTAAACCGTGCGGCAAGGGAACCCGTTTCAAACCGGTTCCCGCCAATTCCAGTTCGAATGTTTCTGCCTGCATCAGTCTCGATCTGACGTTTGCGGATGTCGCTTCGACTCTTCTGACTCCTCAGCTTCATCCCCGGTACTTCTTGCTCCTATTACGTACTGGAATGTATTTTCATACACCCCATATCGTAACAATGTCCACTATTACATGTTTTTCCAATAATTTCAAGAAAGTCCCTCGGACCTCGGGTCCTTAATGCGGGGATTACGGTAAATGTGGGCGAGAATGAGCTAGGCAAGGACCTCAGGTAAAAGTGGCAAAGGGAACAAAAGCTACCAGTACTTGTTTGAGAGTGGTTGGTGTTGGAAACAAGTGATTTAAGCGCTTCTGTTGTGTCAAAACACTAAGTCGTAAACGAAGCGAAGCACAACGAAGCATCGGCGAGTCAACCATCGGAGGTTGAAGAAGAAAAGTAACTGCTGGAGGTTACGCGAAAGTCAAAGGTCAGCGACCTTTGACCTGACAAATACAGCGCGACAGCAAGGACAAACAACTGACTCGTTATTGAACAGTTGCCCGAGTCGTCACTGTATCGAACCGCAACAGCAACAGTAAAATGGTTATTAGCTGTATCTCTTCATATTCCTTGTACTCTTATAAAAACCTTGTACCTCCTTGTTTTAATTAATCGATCTTGCCCTCACATACTAGCGCAAGGTGGTTCAATACTTATCATTATAACGCTTCCGCAACTACAACATTCCTATTCTGAGTTTAGCCTTGCAAAGATCCTAAGGGCTTTTCTTAGCCCAACATGGTATGAGAGCTAACAAGGCAAAACTCCACTTCGTTCAAACTCCCACAACATCGGAAGGCATGGGAACACAGAAGGAGAGAAGCTCCTCTAATGGCTCTCCCGGCACTACTCCTACTCCACCTCCAGCCTCTGGTCTGCAGACAGAGGGAGGTACAGCAACAAGACCAGCAGCTGCGTCTACTGAGACTCCCGCGAACCAAGCGATGGGCTTCGACCCAAGCATGATGGAGAAATTCTTCTCCTTCATGTCCTTCTACGAACAACACCAGCAAGCGGCACCTGCGCAGTCAAACATCAGCAACAACAACAACGACGTTACGCCCATGAGCCTCGACGGTTCATCCTATGCGCGCGGAAACCAGCAGCAACCCACCTTCGCTCCGTACGAGCCTCAACGTGGCTCGATCAGCTTCATGCCGCACCAGCAGCCTCAACCTGGACAGGAGAAAACATTGGATGCACTTCAGGTTCAATCACAGTTCGCGCACGTTTTGAAACTTCAGACATCAACACCTTTCGACGGGAAGGATTTCTATACCTGGTCATTCGAGTTTGAGCTGATGATGGAAGGCGCGCAGATTCTTTGATTCTTCGACGGATCCTTGCCATACCCAACATATGGAACGCAATACGACAAGCAGCAGTACACATATCAGTCAATGATGGCATACACGATCCTGCTGAGGAACTTAACTCCAAACCAGCAGCAGAACATCCGTTCTTATCGAGGATATGGCAACTCTGCCGAACTCGCGTACAACCATTTGAAGAATCTGTATCAAGCAACAGACAGCGTCAATCAGAGTCGGTTAATGGCACAGCTGACAACAGTGGAGATGAAACCGGGCGAAAAGGGAATGGCATATATCAGCCGCTGCCGCGAGTTGCGCGACAAGCTCCTTCGATGCGGAGGATCGATATCTGAAGAAGCCTTCGTCACAGTTGTCATCACTGGTCTTGGTCCTCATTGGCGCTCCACTCGAGCTATTCTCCGAGCTCACGGGAAGATCTCCGAAGCGGCACTCTGCGCCGAAATTCACGCCGAACAACAAGACATGGACCTGCACGTGTCAGATTTATATGACATAGCTACTGTAGGCTATAGTGGGGTGGCACATATGGGGTACAGTTTTCTAGGGTTTGCTTTTTGTACCCAACTTTCACTTAGTCATTTCATTCCTCGTTTCTTCTCATGGTATCGAGCAGGTTCCCTAGTGGGAATGATTCCTAGGGCCCACCACCACGAAATTTTTTTTTTCCTGCCCGGAGCGCGTTTTGCTCCGGCCCGAGTCGCGCCGCCCCTACGGCCCTTCGCGCCGCCCTTTCGGCCCGTCGCGCCCGTCGCGCCTGTCGCGCCCGTCGCGCCCGTCGCGCCCGTCGCGCCCGTCGCGCCCATCGCCACCTTACGCGGCCCCACCACCTACCTTCGCAGCCCCGCCACCTACCTGTGCGGCCCCGCCACCTACCTCCGCGGCCCCGCCACCTACCTGTGCGGCCCCGCCACCTACCTTCGCGGCCCCGCCACCTAACTGTGCGGCCCCGCCACCTACCTCCGCGGCCCCGCCACCTACCTGTGCGGCCCCGCCACCTACCTTCGCGGCCCCGCCACCTACCTGTGCGGCCCCGCCACCTACCTCCGCGGCCCCGCCACCTACCTGTGCGGCCCCGCCACCTACCTTCGCGGCCCCGCCACCTCACTGTGCGGCCCCGCCACCTACCTCCGCGGCCCCGCCACCTACTTGTGTGGCCCCGCCACCTACCTCCGCGGCCCCGCCACTTGCCTGTGCGGCCCCGCCATCTACCAGCGGCCCCGCCACCTACATGCGGCCCCGCCACCTACTAGCGGCCCCGCCACCTACCTGCGGCCCCGCCACCTACCTTTGCGGCCCCGCCGCCTCCTCTCAGCGGCCCCGCCGCCTCCTCCCAGCGGCCCCGGACGCCGCCCTCTCAGCGGCCCCGCCGAGCCGCCCAGCAGCCAAGCCGCCCAGCCGCCGAGCCGCCCAGCAGCCGAGCCGCCCAGCAGCCGAGCCGCCCAGCAGCCGAGCCGCCCAACAGCCGAGCCGCCCAGCAGCCGAGCCGCCGAGCCGCCCAGCAGCCGAGCCGCCGAGCCGCCCAGCAGCCGAGCCGCCGAGCCGCCCAGCAACCGAGCCGCCGAGCCGCCCTACAGCCGAGCCACCCGAGCCGCCCTGTCCGGTAAGAGCAGCGCCCCTTTCACAGCACTGCCCTCACCCTACTGTTTGCGCTGCTAGTCTACTGCTGTCATGGCTACCCCTAGTGTCCTCGCTTTTGACGCTGAGGGTCGGGCCATTGACTTTGACGTCTGGATAGATGACCTGCAGCTTTTCTTACAGTGCGACAGGGCAAACGGCCTCTCCCTCTTTGACCTCACTTCTGGTGCCTCTCCTGCCCCCGCTGCTGCTGCTGACGCCACTGTTCGCTCCCAGTGGGCCACGCGCGATGCTGCTGCACGTCTTGCTGTGCGTCGCCACCTACCTACCTCTGAGCGTGCGCACTTTAGCCAGTACAAGAGTGCTCAGACCTTGTACGACGCTGTAGTTGCGCGCTACTCCTCCCCTGCCACTGCTGCACTTAGCCGCCTCATGCTACCGTACCTCTTCCCTGACCTTGCTGCCTTTCCCACAGTCGCTGACCTCATTACGCACCTCCGCACTAGTGACACTCGCTACCGCGCTGCGCTTCCTGCAGAGTTCTGCGCCAAGACCCCCCCCCCCCATGTACATCACCCTCTACTACATAGTCACCCGGCTCCCTGACTCCCTTCGCGTAGTCAGGGACCACTTCCTCTCTGTTTGCCCCACCACTCTCACCGTTGACCTCCTCGAGAAGTCCCTCCTAGCAGCAGAGAAGAGCATAGTAGCTGTAGGAGCCTCTCGTGGTGACCCTCGCACCCCCATCTTTGAGGGGTGTTCCCCTTCCCCCCTTTTGCCCTCTGTTGCCTCTGCTGCTGCGGCCGACCTCGTTGGGCTTGAGTCGGTCGGTGCGGCGTCTACCCCTAGCGGGAGACGCCGCCCTGGCAAGGGCAAGGGGGGCAGGGGCACTGGAGGAGCTAGCGGGGGCGGTGGAGGCGGCGGTGGAGGCGGTGGAGGGGGTGGGGGTGGCGGTGGGGGTGGTGGCGGGGGTGGAGGTGTCGGTGGTGGCAGTGGATGCGGAGGCGGCGGCGGCGGTGGCGGTGGGAGCGGAGGTGGCGGCGGTGGAGGAGGAGGCGGCGGAGGAGGTGGAGCTGGTCGGGGTGGCGCTGCGCAGAGAGTCGGCTCCGGTGGTGGTCAGCGCCAGCAGCAGCAGCAGCAGCAGCAGCGCACTCGTGACATCCCCTCCCCTCAGCAGCTCCGTGAGTGGTACGCTGCACGCCAGAGGGGTGGGGGTACTGGTCCGTGCACCTACGTCCTCCGCACCGGCGACCGCGCGGGTGAGCAGTGCGGGGGTGCGCACTCCACCCAGCGCTGCTTTGGCCGCCTGACGGACGCTTGGCGTCACCAGTTCCCTGAGGCCACTGAGATCCCCCGCTGGGGTGAGCTGTCTAGGGCGGGTGTGGCTGTCTTTGACCTTGACTTTGATGCTATTCTTGCTGCCATGTATACTGTGACTATTAGTGATGAGGGTGACTGTTACCGGTGTTTTCCGCCCGACCCGGGCATTGAGACTGCTGCTCTAGGTACTGGTGAGGCTGCTGCTCTAGGTGCTAGCGAGGCTGCTGCTCTAGGTGCGTCTGCTCCCTCAGGTGCTGGTGAGTCTGCTCTCTCAGGTTCTGCGTCGGCCTCGGCCTCCCACACCTTCACCCTTGACTCGGGGGCTTCTCGCTCCTTCTTTCGAGACCGCACCACACTCACGCCGCTTGGCCGGCCAGTTGCGGTCTCTCTGGCAGACCCCTCTGGGGGTCCTGTCCTTGCTCACTTCTCCACTGTCCTCCCGTGTCCGGCGGCCCCCTCTGGCACCCTGTCTGGTCTTTACCTCCCCTCGTTCTCTACGAACTTGGTGAGTGGTGCTGACCTACAGGATGCGGGGGTTCACCAGTTCACTCCTGCGAGTCAGCGGGTGACCCACTGCACGGACGCTCGGACAGGCCGACACCTGGCCACGTTTACACGTCGGCCGGGGTCGAGCCTGTACACACTGACCACTGCGTCTCCTCCGGTCACTGCGTCTGGTCAGGTAGCTGCGTCAGGTCAGGTGTTTGCTGCAGCGTCCAGGTCTGGTCCTGAGTCTGCCCCTTGTTCGTGTCGCCTCCTGTCTCACGAGACTCTCCTCTGGCACCACCGCCTTGGTCACCCCTCCCTGCTTCGTCTCCGAGGCATGGCCTCCCGTGTCCTTGTCTCTGGTCTTCCCCGGTCCCTCCCTCCCCTTCCTCCGGGGCCTGGCCCTACCTGCGTCCCCTGTGTCGAGGGGCGGCAGCGGGCTGCCCCTCACTCCTCCCAGTTTCCTCCGACAGAGGCCCCGCTGCAGACGCTTCACATGGACGTGTGGGGCCCGGCCCGCGTCCGTGGACAGGGTCACGAGCGCTACTTCCTGCTGGTGGTTGACGACTACTCGCGTTACACCACAGTCTTCCCCTTGCGCAGCAAGGGTGATGTCACTGAGGTGTTGATCGACTGGATCCGCGCAGCTCGTCTCCAGCTCAGGCAGAGCTTCGGTTCGGACTTTCCTGTTCTGCGTCTGCACTCTGACAGAGGTGGAGAGTTCTCCTCTGGCCTTCTGCGAGCCTACTGTCGAGCACGAGGCATCCGCCAGACCTTCACGCTTCCGGACTCTCCACAGCAAAATGGGATTGCTGAGCGCCGCATTGGCATGGTCATGGACGTCGCCCGTACGTCCATGATGCATGCGGCTGCCCCCCATTTTCTGTGGCCGTTTGCGGTTCGGTACGCGGCGCATCAGATCAACCTTCACCCTAGGGTCTCCAGACCGGAGACCTCCCCTGCTTTGCTGTGGACGGGGAAGGTTGGCGATGCGTCTGCGTTCCGTGTTTGGGGATCTCGGGCGTTTGTCCGCGACTTGTCTGCGGACAAGCTGTCCCCTCGTGCTGCTCCTTGCGTCTTCCTTGGCTTCCCCCCTGACGCGCCAGGGTGGCAGTTCTACCACCCCACCTCTCGCCGTGTTCTGTCCTCCCAGGACGTCACGTTTGACGAGTCGGTCCCCTACTACCGCCTCTTCCCCTACCGCACTCCGTCCCTCCCCCCACCACCGCTCTTCCTTGTGCCAGGTCCCCCCCCAGTAGACCCCCTCCCCCCTCAGGGTCCTGCCCCTTCAGGTGTGTCCCAGGTAGACGCAGTCGAGCCTGTCGAGGTTACTGGTAACTCTGGTGCTGCTGAGGGTGCTGAGCCTGGGGGTGCTGACTCTGGGGGTGCTGAGCGTGTGGGTGCTACGCCTGGGGGTGCTGAGCCTGAGGGTGCTACTACTGGGGGTGCTGAGCCTGGGGGTGCTGAGCCTGGAGGTGCTACTACTGGAGGTGCTGAGCCTGGGGGTGCTGAGCCTGGGGGTGCTGAGCCTGGGGGTGCTACGCCTGGAGGTGCTGGGCCTGGGGGTGTGGAGCCTGAGGGAGCTGGGCCTGCTTGTGTGGCGTCTGGCGGTGCTGAGCCTGGAGGTTCTCCGGGTGCTTCGTCTCGGCGGGAGCCACTCTCTCCACAGGAGCTGCGCGAGTGGTTTGCCCGGCGCTGGAGGCGTGCTGCTGGAGCTGGAGGTTCTTCGGCTACTGAGGGTGCTGGTGCCGCGGGTCCCGGAGGTGCTCGTACTGGGAGTACTGGAGCTGCTGGGCCTGCGGGTACGACTGGAGCTGGAGCTGCTGAGGGTGTTGACGCTGAGGCTACTGCTGTCGGTCCTGGAGGCGGGCCTGCTGGGGGTGCTACTGGTGCTGCTGGAGGTACTGGAGCTGGAGTTGCTGCTGGCGCTGGTGCTGCCGCTTGGGGTACTGGTGCTGTCCCTGCTGTGTCTGGAGTCGCCGCGCGGCCTCGGCCGTACTTCGTTCCGCTCCTTCAGCAGGTTCTTGGTCTCCCGCCTTCTACTGGCCCTCCTCCTCCCTTAGAGAGTCCACAGCCTGTCCTGTCACAGTTACAGTTACAGCCGGCCTCCCCACTGCCCGCTCCTTCTCCCTACACTGGTCCTACTGGAGGTCTTGCTGAGCGTCGTGAGCCTGCGTCGCGTCCTGCGTCGCCTGTCCGTACTGCTCGCGCTAGTGGTCGTGGTTCGCGTCAGCGTCCTCCTCCTGTCCCTGGCACGCACCGGATGTCTCTGCGTCCGTCCACTGCTCCTCTGCGTGCCCCTTTGCCTTCTCCTCCTGAGTCCTCTCTTCCTGCTCTTCCCGACCCAGAGTCGGACTCTCTTCGTGCTGCCAGTCCTACTGTCACGCGTCTCCTTGCTACTGTCGTCACTGACCCTTCCTTTGCGTCCACTGCTGCGTCTGCCCTAGTTGCTGAGCTCGTCGACTTTGCTGCTCGCTGTCGTCTAGACTACGCTGCTTGTCTTGTCGCTGAGTCTGAGTCTGTCTGTCCTCCGTCCGTCGGGGGTGAGTGTGCCCTTGGCACGGACGTCCTTGAGGACAGGCAGGAGGAGTTCCAGTGTTTGGCTGCTGCTTCACCTCATCTCGTGTCCGTACTGCTTACCCCTGAGGGAGACCGGATGCACTTGACATCCCGACTCCGCGCTCTTACGCGGAGGCAATAGAGGGTCCCTACTCCTCTCAGTGGCAGGCAGCTATGGACACAGAGATGGCTTCCTGGAAGTCCACAGGTACCTACGTTGACGAGGTTCCCCCGCCTGGGGCGAACATCGTCAGTGGCATGTGGATTTTCAGGGTGAAGCGGCCGCCGGGTTCTCCGCCTGTCTTCAAGGCGCGTTACGTGGCTCGTGGCTTCAGTCAGCGGCAGGGAGTTGACTACTTTCAGACCTTCTCTCCCACCCCGAAGATGACCACTCTTCGGGTACTGCTGCACATAGCTGCTCACCGCGACTACGAGCTGCACTCTCTTGACTTCAGCACTGCTTTCTTGCAGGGCAGCCTGCACGAGGAGATCTGGCTGCGTCGCCCACCTGGCTTCACTGGGTCTTTTCCTCCTGGCACCCAGTGGAGCCTCCGGCGGCCAGTCTACGGTCTCCGCCAGGCACCGCGTGAGTGGCACGACACACTGAGGACTACACTTGCGGCTCTTGGGTTTGCTCCCTCTACTGCCGACCCGTCGCTGTTTCTGCGCACCGACACTTCTTTGCCGCCGTTCTACATCCTCGTGTACGTCGACGACTTGGTCTTTGCCACAGCTGACACTGCTGGACTCGCCCACGTGAAGTCCGAGCTGCAGAAGAGACACACGTGCACAGACCTGGGTGAACTGCGCAGCTACCTTGGCTTGCAGATCACCCGGGACAGAGCACGCCGCACCATTACCCTGACTCAGTCACACATGGTGCAGCAGGTCCTTCAGCGCTTCGGCTTCACGTACTCCTCGCCTCAGGCCACTCCTCTGCCTACTCGCCACTCGCTCTCAGCTCTGCCTTCGGATGAGTCCGTAGAGTCGAGTGGCCCGTACCCAGAGCTTGTTGGCTGCCTCATGTACCTGATGACCTGCACACGACCTGACCTCGCATACCCTCTTAGCATTCTCGCACGCTATGTTGCTCCTGGGAGACACAGACCGGAGCACATGGCTGCAGCGAAGAGGGTGTTGCGTTACTTGTGCAGTACGTCGGGCATGGGGCTTGTGCTTGGAGGGCAGAGTCCAGTGGTCCTCACTGGGCACGCAGACGCTTCTTGGGCTGACGACCAGGCTACGCAGCGGTCGTCACAGGGTTACACCTTCAGCCTTGGTTCCGGCTCTGTTTCGTGGCGGGCTACCCGCTCGTCTTCTGTTCTCGGCTCCAGTTGTGAGGCTGAGATCTACGCCGGGGCCATGGCTGCACAGGAGCTTCGCTGGCTCACCTACCTGCTGACTGACCTCGGAGAGCCGCCTCGTTCTCCTCCAGTGCTGTACGTAGACAACAAGGCCATGCTGGCCTTGTGTCGAGAGCAGAGACTGGAGCACAGAACGAAGCACATTGCTCTCCGCTACTTCCTTGCTCGTGAGCTACAGCAGCGTGGTCAGCTGCGGCTTGCGTACATGGCCTCTCAGGCCAACACTGCTGATATCTTCACCAAGGCACTTGCGCCTTGTGATCATCAGCGCTTCTGTACTCAGCTGGGTCTTGTGCCCACCTTGCCTCACTTGCTCACCCCTTGACCTTGTTTGTACTGATGCATATATATATATATACTCCTGTTAGAATCACTAGCTAGGGAACGAGAAAGTTGATGATTAGGTGAAGATTGGGGTACAAGACTAGAGTGTCGAGACTATTTCTGTACCCCCTAAGGCTAGCCCCAATATAGCCTAGATACAATTATGCATATGTTTTGACACACCCCCATAGGCGAAATGGGGGATAGCCAGAGCAAGTAGTGGTCACAAGACCAGTCAGGAAGGGCAAAGCAAGCTCAGGGTGGATCTCGAGGAAACCACACAAATTCCGAGCACAAGCAAGTGGTCACAAGACCAGTTCACATGCAGCCTTCGCGCAATCTGTTGCCAGGTGGGGATGCCCAGCTCCTCTCGCATTTCCGCCTCGGAGCATTGGTACGCCTCTCTCGGTTCCCTTCGCACGAAGCGTACCGGCAGCGTGCCGATGGGTCCATCATCTTCCCAGTAGCAGACCCGATATTGCACCTTTTCTTCCCACATGCAGATAGTGGCCCCTATCCCAAACAGGTATTCCACCCCTATGAGCAGGTCGAAGTCTTCTGATTCAGACACTCCGCAGTACACTCGCAGCGCGCACTCCTCCTTGGTCCCCGGGTTCAGCATCAACGCCATGGACTGCCTGGTCTTAGGCATCCACTTCGCCTCCCCTCCGTCCGCGGTCATCAGCAAGTAGCCTTCCGCAATCAGGCGGCCCGGCTTGTACAACTGCAGCTTTTCCGCCAGGCGCTTGCCGATGAGCACGTGCGCGGCCCCCGTGTCCACTATTGCCCGCTGCGCGGTGAAGCCTCCGATTGTTATCGTGCCTGCTGCGATCGTTAAAACCGTAGCTTGGCAGGTCATACGGTCCCGCTGCCCCTTGTACTTCCGTGCTCTCGCTCGCCCGCCTTCTCGGCCCGTCTTCCCGCCGCACATCCTCTTGGAACACTAGCCGTCGTGAAGCCCTCCGCAAGCCCAGCTCCTCTCGATCGCGAGCTGGCTGCGCCATGAGCATGAATCCCGGCTCATCCGCCTCCTCCTCTTCCTGTGCCACCATGGCTAGCTGCTTCTGCTTGGTCGCCTCCAACTCCGCCAGCTGGGCTCGCAAGCGTGCCATAGTGGCTTGCCGATCCTCTCCGCTGTCCACCCCCCGTCGTTCCCTTCGTCCTGTATAGCAATCCGCCTCACGGTGCCCTTTCCTTCCGCAGCGAGCGCAGACTGGCGCCCCAGGGCAGTCCCTTCGCATGTGATCACGACTCCCGCACAGCGAACACGCTGCCGGATTCCGACAATCGCGTCGCAGATGCCCTGGTAACCCACAGTTGTGACAGCGCCGCGGCTCCTCTCTGCCTCGTTCTTCTGGCTCCGAGTACGCCGATGTCGCAGCCCATGCCGGTCGCCTCCTTTCCGGGCCCCTTTCTATCGTGCGCTCCACCTCATACAGGCGCCGCCCCGTCTCCACACGTTTCACGATCTCATAAGCCTCCCTCAGCGTCGCTTCCGGCCCCATCTCGTACACGCGCACCTGTACATCTTGCTGCAGGAGCTGACTTAGTCCGTATACAAACTTCCCGATCAGTCTTCCGTGATCCGTACAATTCATGTCCTCCCCCAGCTCCACAATCCACGAGCCTCCCGTAATACGCCAAGAGAGATTCTCCTTCTCTTCGCCGGAAGCCTCGGAACTCCACCACCCGTTCCACCGTTTGCAAGGGAAACTGCTCACGCAGCATGGCCAGGAACCGCGAGGTTGGATCCCGCTCTCCCGGTGCTTTTCCCGAGGACCACTCCAGCAGCTCCTTCCGGGAGATTCGATAATAGGTCTCCGCTTCCCCCGACAGTGTGTTCGTCAGACCGCGAAAGAACTCCTCCGGATCCAGTCGATCTTTCGCCCATCGCGCCTGCAGGTTCTCCAGTTGCATGATATAATTCTTTAGACTCGGGTCGCGCCTCACATCTCCTGAGAACCTTTCCGGCACTTCGATCTTCGGTAGCTGGGTGTATTTCCAGCGCTGAACCACCGTCTCTTCCTCCGTACCCTGCCACGAGGCACTTCGCTAGTATCCGCTTGGTCCTCCTTGCTGCTCGCGAGTTGGCAACTGCGTCCGCTGACGCTCTCCCGCTCCTCCGGATGCGTTATTCCCGCCATCCCCTGGCTCCACACGAGTGCCGTCTTGCGGTCCACTCACCCCGTCGCTGGGCCCATTCCGCCCTTCCGTTCTCCCTGTCTCCAGCGACTGATTCGCCGCCTGGTTCTCTCCTTTCTCACTCGCCATTTGCTGGCTTTCTTCACGCCTTAACTTCACTCCTTCTAACAGGCGACCCGATCGTAATTGCATAAATCGTAGACTGCATGTATGTAAGCTCTGACCCTTCCTAACTCATCCTGACTGCGCGTTATGGCTTCGTTAGCTCACTGCTTGTATGAAAGTAACTTGCAGTAATTCACGAAAACATACATGCAGTGGCAGTCCCATGGCCCAGTAACCAACCTTAAGCTTCCCAACTCAACCCGAGCTAGCCTAGCCAAACGATTGTGTTTCTGCTGGGCTGCCTAGCTAGCCATCCATCCAGAACAACTGTCTGCCTCCAGCTGGCCTTGCTGACTTCCAACTCCCTCCTGGACTCGGTGTCTGCACAAGAAAACAAACACACCACACATGCACACCATACCCCATACATTCGCATACCATGCCACGTCATCTCGCTGCCAATCCTGCCAGCCCACCTCCCACTCGCCAGCCCGCCGCCCTACGTGGAGTTGCCATCCCATTTACCTCGCCAGTTACCCTCCCCTCGCCGAGTCTCCCGCCCTGCCTCACTTCTGCCGTTAGCGATCCCCACTGTTGAGTGTTTCGCTTATATACAAATATACAAGTGTTCCTCCTTCGTTACGCTCTACACCCTCTGCCAGCACTTCTTAGGTGTCAGCCTCAGAGTTCTGACATAATCGATCTTGCCCTCACATACTAGCGCAAGGTGGTTCAATACCAGGCCCTCAGATAGCAGCGTAAAACACGCTGATTAGGCTGATTTTGTAGCTGTGATTTTTGTTTTCCCTGAAATTTCAGTATCTTCTTTATGTTTGCACTGATTTTTCAGTTTGAAGTATAGGACTACCCTGACGAATTAGTGTTTAGGTGTACCAGTAACACTGAAGCATCAGTGTAGTGTACCGAGTCACACTGATTCGGACTTACCAAAATGCGAAGGGCACAGGGAATGGGCTCAAATCCCCGCCACACAGTAGTAATCCTCTCACGCGTGGGACTTGAACCTGGGACCTTTGCTAATAGACAACTACGCTAATAGTAATGGACAATATGCTCAAGTTAAATAACTACACTGATGATTCAGTTAGCCATGAAATTTCACCCTGACCAAATCAGCATAAACTTAACCCCCAACGCTGATTTGGTCACGACTTTGGGCAGGGCACGCTGATCCATCAGCATACCCTGAAACCAATCTGAGGGCCTGTTCAATACTTATCATTATAACGCTTCCGCAACTACTAAGGGCTTTTCTCAGCCCAACAGTTGCGGGTACAATTGAGGTTGATCCAGCTAGCCTCACTCACAAGGTACTTGTTGTGTTGCTCTATGAAAGGAGAATAGTTTCATAAGTTGCTGATTAGCCCAGCACCGAGGTATGCGGACGAGCTCGGGTTCACAAACCTCAAAAGGTCTGCATTGTAGTCAGAACATGGGGTGGGGAACTACCGGTATAAAATGAACCATCCATTACACCATTTTCTTAAACTTCCCGCAGAGCGCCTTGGGGTTACCCTGATGAGTCGTAAAAACCACCTTGGTCGTACGGACTACCTCACTCATCATGGTATGCACAGCAGCCTTAGGCGCTGGGCCTTGCGTCAACGTGACAAAGAAGCTGTAGCGCTTGCGCGCAGCACTCGCGTCGCTCGTCATGTTGGTCCAAGAGGAGATCGACAGCACACTGCCCGGATTAAAGCAGTAAGGCCCTCCGGTTACTGTAGGAGGGCCCCCTCCGGACTTGATGTTGGAGACATGGCCATCCAAGGTGAATAAGTACAACGATGCAGAGTACCTGGTCACAGGCCAATACGAGGCACCATCACGAGGAGGCAAAGGAAATGGGATGCGGAGAGGGATTGGCAAGGGGGGGGGTGGATGATGGGGGAGTGGGAGGGGAGCGAGCGGGAAGGGGGGAGAGGGGGAAAAAGAGGGTTGTTTGCTCGGCCATGAATGATTCTACCGGCAAAGTAAGAAATTACACGAAGACCTACCTCACCGACTTGAGGACAAGTTTCCCCCATGCACCACTGTCGCCAATTAACTTTCCCTTGCTCTTAGTAGCATGCATCTTGGCCACATACTTCTCTGGTAAAGGAAAAAAGGCATGGATTGGGGCGCATGGAGGCGGGGGAGTCAGCGGAATGGAAGGATGTCAGTCAGATGAGGAGCAGGAGGAAGAAGAAGCACCATTGCTTGACAACATCCTGTGGCACTCCACAGGTAGGAAAGAGCAGCACCCGGTAGCATGATGGTGTGACAAAATGCGCATCTACACGCGCAAGTGCATTCAGGGCTTCGTGAACGGAATGCGATGACGTGGCAAGGCATGGTGCGGCACAGCAGTACATCCGGTCGGCTTGGAGGAAGTGGCTGCGGGTCACTCACCGACTACCTTCCCCTTCCACACCAAGGGCCTGGCCTGAGCGGCAGAAGCGGCCGCAGAAATGTTGCCGCCGCGTGAGAGGAGTGGCGCGAGGAGCGTTGCAGACGCGGTAGTAGCGCCCGCAGTGAAGAACGCTGCACCTGGCGGGCAGGCAGGGCGGCATGAGCGAGCACGAGGGGCGATCGTTGACGATATCACTGACAGAAACCAACTGGCTGAGGCCAAGAAGGAGCGCACACACTAAATCGCTAAGTGGCATTGATTGACGATCATCATGTGCCATAATACTAGGAGCAAATGGTAGTAGTAGGGCTTACAGAGAAGGACTAAGACGGGAAATGCTGCGCGCTCCATGATCGTCATGTAGTAGTGTCTACTCTAGTACACTTGTAGTGGTAGTAGTAGTAGTACTAGTAGTAGAGACTCGTAGACAGGACAATAGGTGTGTGGCGTAGCGACTCTTATGATTTTCTTGGCGCTCGTGACCAGGCAACATGTACTCTATCATCGATGAGCCTGAGAGGGACAGCTGCCTGGCAACTCGTCGCTCCGAGTCGGAGAACGAGGAAGGAGACAGTCTGAGAGAGAGAATGAGAGAGCGGCCGCGAGAACGACTCCGCGGAGGAGGTGGGGCTCACCATGCGATCTGGGACGCCGCGGCACTTCCAAGTGGCGCCAGCAAGTCGCCGAGGCCCTGCGCGGGGGATTCCTGCTTCCATTCCACTACTTCAGAAGATCGAGATCCAGCTCTGAAATTTCCCGCCAATCCGATATGGTTGAATGTATTGAGCCAGCTTTGTGCTAGCCTCTGTCTGTCCTGGGATGAAGAAAAGCCCTGGAATGCACTCTCCTAAAGCCCTCTCTCTCCTTCTGTCTTCACGACGGTCGTGAGTCGTGCCGTGATGCCGATGACAGGCGCATCGCGGATTCGCGGAACAGCGGGCAGTGCACCGTTTGAGCAGCATCGCGACTTCTACTGTAGTCTGGTAAATCGCTGTGGCACACTGCTGCCTGTCCTCCACCGCAATGCACCGCAATCCACTGTGTGACTTTAGGGCGTGGAGGATATACATGAACTAGGTGTCACGTTCGGACCTCTAGAGGTTAAGAACAGTGTGATGTGTTGCAGAAAGGTATGTGCAAAGGACAGAGCGGTGATAATGGCTGGACCATTGACTGTCGTCGGTGATAGCGCCTTCCCTTCCCCTCCGCACATCCGGCTTCCGAGGCCATATATGACATACCACATGATGCGCCCGCGCCTTTACTGTACCTCGCGGGTTGTCGCTGCGTGCGCCTTGTGGTGTGTCCGTTCTGCGTCTTGACGTTTCCTTTCCACCGCACGATCCTTGCAGCATTTTGGTCTGTTTGCCATTGCTGCCGGCGGATGGATAACCTAGTCGTTAGGATATTACTACGCCCTGCTTCGTGCCATAAGAAACCGCGTAAACACGCTCCTCCTTGGACAATTCGGCGCTGACGTGGTGCTTCGTGAGGGGTGTCCCAAAGGCTCGTTCTCCCTAGTTACCATACCCAACCATTTTACATCATACATTGACCGCTTCGGAACACAGAGCACCTCATTGAGCCGCTTTCAGACGTGATTTGACTACAAGAGTTTTTGGGTGCGGTTAGTTTCTACAAACCGTTCTACAAGCCGATTAGCTCCACTAACACGAATAAGGGTACATTCGTGGCCCGTGTCAGACTTCAGGTCAAAAGCCCTTGACTTCAGGGTGTCTCCAATTTGGCTCATCCGAACTCGGATTTGCCTCACAATCAAGCCACTTCGGGTCTTCCAAGCCTCCACTTCGGGTCTGACCTGGGCCCAGTTCGGCAGTCAGGGGGAAGAAAAATGTTCGGAAGATGTGTGGAAGGTAAGGCGGGCACCCAGGGTCAACATTCGTTGACCCTGTTTTCCGCGAATTGCGGATAACCTGCGCCATCTGCGAGCTGGCGGAGGGTGGAGGGGGGAGGTATGAAAAATCGCCGCAGGAGAGAGGCACATTTTGCCTCAAATCGCTTGTTCCTTTGCACTGTAGCGGGAACAAAAAGGTTCGCCAAGAAGGGAAAAAATATTCGCGCCCCACGCTTTTGGGGAAATCCTATTTTCAAAAACCGGACAATGTGTTTTTTTATGCAGTAACCCTTTCCTTCGTAGGGTGCAATGTTGTCACGTGAACAGTGAACCCAGGTGGAATCAAAAAGTTGGTCAGGGAGACGCAGCTGCGGGAATACCATGCGGCGAAGCGGGACAGACTTCATCTGATGGCGGGTACGAACATTGAACTGGCGGGAGAGGTGCCGTCCCCTTTCCTGTCAGCGAGGGTAAAGGTCAGAAAGCAGCGCACACAGATTGCAGAGCTGTCAGTAGGCGGTGTGACGGTGACAGATTCCAAAGAAATTCTGACGGCGGCCACCAACTATTTCACAGACCTTTTTGGATCGGACAGTCGCTCGACGACGGCCATTTGGAAACTATTGCCGGGGAAGAAGCTGGGCTCTGACGCAGCGGCGGCACTGGAGGCGGACTGGTCGGAGCAGGAGGTGAAACAAGCTTTCAAAGCCTTGGCAAACAACAAATCGCCCGGGAGAGACGGTCTTCCGAAAGAGCTCTTCGAGCAGAACTGGGATGTCTTGGGGGGAGAGTTCCTGAAGATGGCGAAAAGTTTCTCAGAATCGGCCTCGCTCCCTGCAAGCGTCAAGGAAGCGGTTACCATCTTGCTTTATAAAAAAGGAGACAAAGACAAGCTGGACAACTATCGCCCCATCACCTTACTCAACTTCACCTACAAGGTTTTGGCGAGAGTTGTGGCGAACAGGATGAAGCAGTGGCTCCACTTAGTGATGTCGGAGGAGCAGTACGGATTTATACCTGGGAGGAGGATATCTGACGCGATTGGCGTGGTGGCTGACGTCGTTGAAGCAGCGAAAAAGGGGAACGAAGATTGGTACATGCTCCTGGTGGACTTCCGTAAGGCTTTTGACTCGGTGTCCCGGAGTTTCCTCTTTACGATCCTGAGAGATATGGGTTTCCCGGAGAGATTCGTAGGCTGGGTGGAAGGCCTGCACAGAGATACAAGGACAAGGTTACTAGTCAATGGCTGGCTGGGAGAGGCGGTGGAAGTAAAATCAGGGGTGAGGCAGGGGTGTCCGCTTGCTCCATACCTCTTCCTCTGCGCGGTAGAGCCGCTTGCGCAAGAAGCGTGTAGGCGGAAGCTGGGCCTCTGCAGCAAAGCTGGACAGCGGTTAGTTTACCTGGGTTACGCGGATGACACAACACTGTTTTTGGAGGGAAAACGCCAGATCGCCAGGGCAGGAAAACTACTGAAGCAATTTGCAGAGATGTCAGGTCTGGTCACCAACAGGGAAAAATCGGTTGTCATGCCGCTGGGGCATAATCTTGGAAGGAGACCTGGGACTTTGGGGGGCTTCAAATGTGCAAAGGCTGATGAAGCTGAACGCCTTCTGGGGGTCTGGATCACCCCCCTCCGGTAGCAGCGAACCGACATGGTTAAGGGCTTTCGAGAAAATTACAGTGGAGCTGATCAAGTGGAAAGCGCTTTTCCTTACGATTGCGGCAAGGGTGGTGATCATAAACTGCTACATCACGCCTAAGGTAGCTTACCAGGCTCAAGTTTACCCCCCACCGGAAGAAGTCTGGAAGAAGCTGATGAAGTTATTTCATAACTTTCTGTCGGGGAATAACGCGTCGGCGGATGGAGGTTTTGTGCTGTGGAGCTGGGATCTCCTCTCTACTCCGCGAGGTGATGGGGGGCTCGGAGTACTGGACCCGGAGGTCCTCATGGCTTGTCTTGCGGCCAGGAGAATCGCTGGACTCCTGTCGGAGGGGAACGGCAAGAAAAAAGAAATCATGCTTAAAGCGGCGGGGCTCCCGATGGGAGAAGACACTTTCACGGCGCACGAAAAGGTGTTGAAGCACTGGCCGGGACACGGGGAGCGGTGGAAGCAGACCTGCGAAACTTTCCTGAAATCGCCTCTCGCTGACACAGGGAAAGTCAGTAGCAAGGAGGAGGTGGCGCTGGAAAGAATTATTTTCAACAGGAACGTGCTGCTGAACGGCACTAACCCAGTGGGCGGGCAGAAGGAGGCGAAAGGGCTCTGGGATACTCGCATGGGGGACCTGGTAACCACATCGCCCTCAGGCGAAGCAGCAGTTAAGGACATGGATGTCTTGGAAAAAGAGTTGAGGGGCAAGGACTCTGCTCGGCTGGCTCTCAGAGCCTTTGCTGCAGCCCCGGAGGAGTGGAAAACCCTGCTGATCCCCAACGGCACGGCTGGAGGAGGAGGGGAGAAAGAAGCGGTTATAGCGGTGACAGCAGGGGGGTGTCGCGGGGCCACGGCTTCAATTTTCCGGTCAGCAATTTTTGACGGAGAGCGAGCAGCTTCTCTGAAGCGGATGAGGGAGGTGTGGACCAAACCCGATGCAGTCCTAACGAAGCAGGCAAAGTGGTCTGGTCGATGGTGCGGCAAGATTGACTGGCAGCGAATCATTCGCACACGTAACTCGCTGGCCATCCCGAGCCGACCGAGAGATGTCCTCACACGGGTGCATAACCTGAACCTTCAGGTCGGGGAGCGAGTTGATTTTCTCAGCTGCAAGCCAAAATGCCCATACTGCGGAGTGGAGGAAACGCACGAACACTGTCTTTTCTCCTGCCCGAGAATTCAGCCAGTTGTCTCAGGGCTCCGTCGTGCTCTGCGCATGCTCAATCCAGGGAGGACAACTGCCTCGTTGGGGGACCTCTTGTTCCAGGAAACCGGAACGGCGTCGGATTTCCCGGAGGCTACCCTCACATCGATTACTTTTCATCAGCTGTGGGTGGAGAGATGTGAAGCAACTTTCCGAGGGCAGAAATTCAGAGCCCGGAGGGTTCTCAGGAGGATTGGGTCGGCTTTTAGGCTACACGCGAGAGTGTACACGAGAGCAATGGGTGCCAAAAGCTTGCGGCCAGGGACATCAGGGAAGGGAAAACGGGTCAGGAGTGTTTTCGAAGCGGAGCAAAAAATGCTGGCGAGGATAAGGGAGACAGGTGACAAAAAATGGAAGTGGTCGACAAACTTCGCTGCTATCTGGAACAAGCCAAAGCGGGCGTTCCTGCCGCCCTAGATGCATTACTGGGCAGTGCATGGTGCAGTGCCCTCACGCTCAGTTACGACTGCTTTTGATGTATGCATTGTCCTCATAAATGTATATGTCAATTTCAAAAAAAAAAAAAAAAAAAAAAAGTTGATTCTTGTTTTGTGAGAGAATCACTTTCTTCTTCCGTCTCACTAGGGCGGAAGCTTTCCGCCAAGGGGGGAGAATAAGGACAGAAGACGGCGCGGAATCAATTTTTGCATGTGTACGCGTCGCTGCTGCTAAACACCTGCGCTTCGATTTCCGATATGTTTACCCTACAACCCGCACTGTACAGCCCTCGATAATGCGAATAGAAGCTTCATAGAAGATGAGCAAAAAAAATTTCCGTCCTTCCGTGGCTGCCGAACTGGGCCCTGATGTCTGACATGGGCCACCAATTACCCTAATACCGTATGAGTTGTGAATGAAGAAAGCATGGAAATTTGCTTACCATCTAAATGTAGCTCAAAGAATGTCCATATAGGTGTAGGCCTAGTTATAATGTAGTGAGGGACTCTGGCTAGGCGTGGACCCCGGAATGTGAGGTTTGGCACAGGCTGGGTGCGCAAAGTCCGAAGGCGACGCGATATACCTTAGCATCAGGGACGAGTAAATAGGGCCGGTTGACAGTTGGGGTTGTGAGTACTGTACGTTAACGTAAACCCAGTCAGGAATGGGAATTCGTTACACTCCCCTCCCCTCCCCACCCCACCTCCTTCCCTCCTCTCCTCCCTTGAAGGAAGGTGGTCCGTATTACGCATGCGCTTGCGGGGAGAGAGGCGAAGGGGTGGCCTGCTATGTATACGGGCGCTACCAATATTGAATTGGCATCCTGATTAGTAAGGGTGGCCCAAAACCAATATCGGCTTTGATTGAAACGCGCAGCGCAGTCGTAGGAATGTACTCTTGATTAACAAAAATGGGAAGGAGCAGAAACTCGTTTTGTAACAACTCAGTCAACAGCTAGGAACCTGCGATATGACTCAGTAAGACGTGGTGTCCAGTCATAGTTGTCGCTAACCCATCTGCACAGCACACAAGTATGAGCAGCAAGGGAACAAAGGCTGAGCATGTCAGACGACAAGAGAGAATCTCTCTATGGAGACAAAAAAACAATCTATGGCTTGCATTGCAACTAAACTCAACCCCTCGCACAATCCCCTGCTTTCCCCACCACGCAAGCTCACCATAGAATCAAGCCCCCCCACTTTGCATCCCATTGGCCCGTCATATGAGATACACACACCATGCCTTCCCCACAAACCTCTGTCCCCAAACCCACCCTCCTACCCTCTCCGTTTACAAACGCACATCCCCTTCACCTCCCCCAAGCCACTCCTGCCTTTCCCCTTTCAAACACCCTCTCATCCCCCTCCCCCACAATCCCCTCCCCCCTCCCTCCTCGCTCTCACTCCAGGTTGCGCAGCTGTGGCTGCAGAGCAGAGCCTCGCGAGAACTGCTCCTCTGCCGCGGCCGTCTCGCCCTTCTGCCACGACACGGCTGCCAGTGCTGCATGCGCCTCAGCATAGTTGGGGTACTTGCGCACAAGCGCCTTTAGGATCTGCTCCGCCTGCCCTACAGACCCCAGCTGCAAATGGAAGACAGGAGGATGCAAGGATGGGCGGAGGTGCTGTGCATTGTGAGACAACTCAGAACGTGCAGCGTGCTGCATCGGGTATACTTGCACACGAGGGCCTTGAGAATCTGCTCCGCCTGCCCCGTGGACCTTAGCTGTGGATGGGAAGGGGACACGGAGAGGGGAGGACACATGGATGGATGGACAATGGTGGTGATCCGGGGGGGGGGTTACGAATGTGGAGACGAGGACAGACGCTGGGTTTGTGCGTTTTAAGGTGACTCAAAAGACGCTGTGTGCGTGCGTGCGGCGCTGTGGAGTAGGGTTACTTGCACAGCAAAGACTCGGGAATATGCGCGGCGCCGCTGCTCAGCTTGTGGGTCCCAGCTGAGCTGAGCATGGGACGGTGCAGGGAAAGCAAGGTTGCAGTGAGGGATCTGCAGCATGGGTCCAGGCGAGGATGGAGCTTCTGAAGATGGCTCAAAACGTGCTGCATGTGCCTCCGCATGACTTGGCTTCTTGCACACGAGAGCCTTGAGAACCAGCTCTGCTTTCCTCGTCAATCCCGCTGGCCGGCACAGTGGCTAGCGGAGCAAGGAAGGGTTGAGTTGAGAGGTACGAGCGAGGAGGGCTGTCGTTCACAAAGAGCGGATTCATCGCAGGGCAGGCAGATTTGAAAGTCAAGGACATGCTGACAAGTAGCAACGAAGAAGGGACAACGGGATAGCAAGGATGGCTCTGCACTGCACCGCACCTGCACGAGCACCACAGCAGTGGCCATGCGGTAACCAGCTATGCCTGGTGCGAGCAGTGCAGCTGTCTTGAGGGCATCGAGCGAGGCGGCGTAGTGGGCGAGGCGGCTCTCCACCATGCCCAGGTTGAACCACGCTGCTGGCTCCTGCACTCAGGGGTGAGCGAGGAGGGGAAGACAGGGAGAGAGGGCAGGGAAAGGAGGCAGTAGACGAAGGGGTGGGAGCGGGAGCGTGAGGAAGATGCAAGTGGCGGGGGAAGGAAGGAGGGAATTATGAGTGGTTTAAGGCACCAAGACTGGAGTGGTCAGCATGCGAAAGAACCTCTTTCTTCCTTACATCCGCCACACACAACCTGTTCTCTCCCGCGCTGAATGCACTTCTACACCCCCCTTGCCACTTCCCCTCCTCAATTATCGTCTCTTCCTATCCGCCCTCATCCCCTGCTCTCCCCTCGTGCCCGCACCCAACGCCATCCCCACGCCTTGTGCCCATTCCCCACGCCATCCCCCCCACCACCACCTTCCCCCCACCCCCTCCTCTCTCTGACCTTGGGTTCCACTTTCACGGCGGCACGACAGTCCTTGAGCGCCTCTTGAGGCGCCCCAAAAGTCATTTCCCCCCCCAACCTCCCCCCACCTTTCCCCCTTCCCCCCACCCCTTCCTCTCTCTCACCTTGGGGTCCACCTTCACGGCGGCCCGGCAGTCCTTCAGCGCCTCACTGAACCGCCCTAGCGCCTTAAGTTGCAGGGGGCGGGGCGTGGGGGTGGGGGAACACGGGGCCAAGGGGACACGGGGTGTTGGGAAATTGAGCCATGGGGGTATTGGATTGGACCACCAGAAAGTTGCGGACAAATGGCGATGGGGTTTGGAAAACACATGCACCGTCACATACCCCTATCTTCCCCGCTCCCCATTTCTCCGCAAAACCCACCGCAGGCTTCCCCGATACACCCATCCTTACCGCCAGCGCAATCCCGCGGTTCAACAGCGGCACAGGCGCTGTCGGCGCCAGCTCGATCGCGCGCGCAAAGTCCTCCGCAGCTTCGTCGTATCTTCCCAGGGACATTCTAACGGACCCCCGATTGGACCACATGGAAGCGCTCTCCGGCAGCCGTTCGATCAGCTGGGTGAATTTCCCCTCCGCGGTTTCTAAATCGCCGGCGACAGCCGCTCGCAGCGCGTCCTGCAGCTCGATGTCGTCCACGTCGCGCAGTCGCACGATGCGCTGCTGCGACGTCGGCGGCGACGACGAGGAATCCTCCGCTGCGATCGCGGACGCGGGGAGGAACCAGCCGGTCAGCGCGGGGGTGCTGCTGGAACTCAGCCAGTCCGCTCCTCCCGCCGCTCCGCCGACGGCGGAGGCGGAAAGGCTGGCGAGCAGCGCGAGCGACGCGCGGCGCGAAATGGTGGGCGGCTCTGCGGATGGTGATGCGGGTTGCGCAGACGGCTCCGCGGCAGCGCGCTGGGGCTGCGCCAGCGCGCGCGGAGCAGGATTGGCGCGCGATGGCGCGGAGACTCCGCTAGGGGCGGAAGGTCCATCAGCAGCCCAGCTGCAGGAAATGCGGGGAGCCAGGCGCGCGGAAGCGCGAGCAAGCGCGGCCATGACTTGGAGGATTGATTGGTTGCGAATGCAGAGAAGATTCTCAGTGAGGTGCACTTGTGGCAGCCAGGTTGGATCGACCCTGGGCGTGACCAGAAATCGCCAAAACCATATCGGAGGGCTCGAAACGAAAGTTTGATTCGAAACGAGGCCTCGCGCGCAAATCGAACTCAACTCGTTGAAATTGGTGGGTGTCGATCAGATTTCAGGAAGGTATTTCCCGTGCGAAATTTGGTAATCGCTTTCCCGCCCCCGTCCCCCGCCGAACCTGCGTTTCGCGAACACCACAGCGAGAAACTGGTTCAATCTTGAGCGAATTCTCGTGATGTTCGATCGCTCCGACCATTCAAGATGCTCTGTGCGATTGTCACTTGCTGGTGCATTGCCCCAGGGAATTTTCCATCATAACGGCAGTCATCACTGCTGATGTGTTCCTGTCCAGCTATACCATTTTCCATGGCTGGTGAGATGTGCGGAGAGTACGTCCGAATGCAATTGAATATGGCTTGGTACGATCTCGAGCGGTCTGTTTTAGCGTTAGAATGCTTGGGTAGGGTATAGTCGCGAGTACGTACTTTTCGGACCACCTGATTTCTTGCTCTGCAAGTCCAATATATCCCTCGCGCACTTGTTTCCGTAGGCACGCTTCTATGGAATCGTCGGCCTGGCGGCTCATGCGGAAAACTCACCGATGTGTAAACGTGTTGGAAAAGAACAAGTGTATGGGTAGAGTAGAGAGGAAACCGTTCGTGCTAGTTTGAGAGTGTAAGGAGTCGGTTGACGTGGAGAGCCCTTTTCCCCCCCGTAAAAGACGCACGACGCAACCGCGAAGGCCAGCAAAGGAGATTTACGACGGAAGTAAACTTTGATGCTGTGTGCTCAGGTTCAGGATCAGGTTCAGGATCGAGGTCAGGGTGAGGCCTGTAAGAGCGCGTTTGTGGTGGTAGACGAGCCGCGGTGCGATGACAGGCAATTGGGTGCAAGAAGGGGATCGCGAGCACGAGGAGAGAGGCGGAGGGCGGGTGGACGATGGCGGGGAAACTGGGGACTGGTGCGACAGTGAGGGCGGAAGAGACGAGAGTTCAGGCTGCATGGGAGAGGCTCGAGGCGAAGGACGGTGCGAATCGGCGGGAGACGGTGGAGCAGCAGCAGGGGAAGTAGAAGCCAGAACAGGAGATGCAGGAGCGGTAGGAGCGGCAGGAGCGGCAGGGCTGGCACGAGCAGAAGCGGGTGTACGAGGAGAGAAAGAAGGCGCAGAGAGAGAGTTGGAAGGGGTGAAGGGTGCCCGTCACAGAAGGCGCATGGGCAGGTGGATGAGGAACAGCGGGGTCATGGCGCTTTGCCCTCGTGCAATTTTATCAGCTCCGATTTCATCGACTCTCTCCCCTCTTCCGTGTGGCTCCATATCTTCCGTAGGGCCAGCCTGCACGCCCTTCACTCCCCTCATCGCCATCCCTACCCAGCCCACTCCCCCCACGCCCCGGCCGCCCCTCAAGCCCCGCCGTCCTCGCTTGCCGCTCACCCCCTTGAACGCGCGTCTCACTCCCAGAGCAAGAGCACGCACAGAAGAGATGGCGGCAGCATGGGTGATCATCCATGGCAGGGTGGTGGATCGGGAGGGGACGGCACGAGGCACACTGATTGTCATGGCCTTGAGCACGGGAAATTGTGCTCGAATTCGACTCGGAAAACGCCTGGTCATGGGGATGGGCATGGGCATGGGCCTAGTCGTAGTCATGGGCATGGTTATGGCCATGGGGCTGATGGTGATGTAGCTAACGGTGGTGATGCTGACTGTTCGGCCCCTGCTGTTGCGACCCAAGATGCTAATGATACCTGCAGCTGTGGCTGTGGACGCAGGTGGACTGATATCGCCGAGGGCGAGTGTGGTTGTGGAGGGGGAGGGGGGCGGATGAGAGGACAACTGGACTGGCAGGAGGGTGCCGGTGATGGTTGTGGGGGAGAAGGGGGGAACGCGAGCAGGGAGGAGAGAGGTGATGGGGGGCAGCGGGGGCGTGAGAGCAGGGGGGGCGTTGAAGGGTGTGATTGGCCCATGGTGGTCTGTGCCATGGCTAGTAAGCGGCTCCTGCAACACGCAGTGCAGACGCCGTCGCTCCGCCTCTTTGTCCCGCCCAACCGTCTCTCCTCCCTCTTCTGGTTCCTCTCTCATACCCCATCCCTCACCTCCCTCTCCCTGCACTTCCCTTCCCCGCCGCTCTTCCTTCCCTACCACTTGCAGCGCGCAATAGCCCCCTCGGTCCTCTCCCTCTCCTCGCTCCACCTCTCTTGCTCATCTGCTCCGTCGCCCCCCCTTCCCCGTACCTCCTCCCCGCATTTCCCCCCTCCCTCTCCCTCTCCGCCACCGAATGTCCTCAGTCCCACACACTCCTCGTCTCCTGTAGCATTGAGGGATGGCAGGAGGAGGGGCGAAAGAGGAGGAATGTTAGCAAGGGTGGAGAGGACTAGGTGGGCGGGGGGTGAGGGAGGAGAGCAGGAGCTGGGCGAAGGGATTGGTAGAGTCGTGGAGGAAGAGGAGGAGGTGGAAGGGGAGCAGGAGCAGACGGAGGAGGAGGAGCAGGGAGCGAGTTGGGGTGCGATGACATGGCTGGGAGCGTACCCGTGTCTGCGCCATGTGTCACTGGAAGGCAGTGCCTGGACATGGCATGTGCCCGGCCTGCATATGCCAACTTCACACCCACCTCGCATGCCCGATACCCCCTTCTCTTGCCCCACCCCACCGTCTCTGTCACACCACTCCTCTCCTCCTCCCCCTCCTCATTTCTTCCCCCGCCTCACGTCCCTCCACCTCTCCAACGTGCGGTATGACTGGCCACTCTTCTCCCTCCTCCACCGCCTCTCTCCTCAGCTCACCTGCCTCTCTCTCACCCATGCCATGGAGCAATGCTCCCTCCCAATCCCCCTCTCTTCATCCTCCCCTCCGCACTCCCCTTCCTCCTCCTCCTCGTTTTCCTCCTCCCTCACCTCCTCGTTCAACTCCTCGTTCTCCTCTCCCTCTCCCACCTTCCCACACCATCTTTCCATCACTCTCCACCTCCCTCGCGCCCACACCATCCGCTTCCATTTCACCGCAGCCTCACGCCTCTCCTTCCTCCTCCTCGCCTCGCCCCGTCTCTCCACTCTCTCCATTGTCGGGGGTGGGTGTCCCGTGACCGTTCTCAACACTCCGCATCTCCACTCCTTGGTGGCTGGCTGCATCGACCTTTCACTCCCTCACCTCCTCTCTGTGCGTCATCTCTACCTGCTTGTCGAGCCCAACGCTCTGCTACTGCGCCAGCCCACACGGGTGCTACCTGGCGGTTATGCTGGGATCGCAGCACCTGGGTTCGTTCATGGCCCACCTGACAACCTTTATGGTGTTTCACCTGGCTTTGAACCTGGAGTAGCAAGCCTGGGGAGTGCTGGAGGGGAGTGGCTGCTGCCAGAGATGAGCAGCGATGCGGAAGAAAGCATCAAAGGCACCAGCACACACTTTCCCAGTGGCCATAACATCCGTAGCAACCACACCCACAGCAGCAGTGGCAGCATGGTTAGCAGCGGTAACGAAGAGGCGCACTTGTCCTCGCACGCCGATGTGGCTTCGTCGCACGAGCACCTTCCCATCCCCCCCCCTTCCAGTTGGCTGGCCCGTGTGGCAGGGACAGTGCAGATCCTTGTAGCACGGCGGGTAATAGGGCAGCTGGAGTGTGGCACGTGGGGAAGCCTCAGGAGCATGGCAGTCAAGTGCATTTCCTCCCGCCGCCAGCACCACCATCCCACACCGCCCTTCGCCGTCTCCGCGTTGCACAGGCAGCAGCCGTTGAGCCTCACTGGAGCCACCACCGCTGGCAACAGCAGCAATGCGACTAGTTTGGGTAGCGGTTTGCGCGGTACATTTGCAGCAGGAGCAGCAGCAGCAGCAGGACAAGATGTGCCCATGAACCAGGGACGAATGGGCGATACACCAAATGACCTGTATCATCCGCTTCATCCCTACAATCCCCGCAGTCTTTCCAATTTCGGCCCTCTCTCTGCCATTCCTGCTCCTGCTCTCTTCTCTTTGTCTGAGATCGATTCTTCCTCCGAACCCAGCCTTCTCCCCCTGCCAGTGGGTACAGGGCTTTTGGGATTTTTCTGCTGCTTGCTGGGTGCGCCCTGCTCCCGTGCATCCCTGCACGCCCTGCTGCTGGACTGCCCTCTCATGCGCTCCCTGCACGTGTGGGTGCCTGCTGCTGCTGAGACGTGGCGATGGGATGTGAGGAGCGGATGGCTGGATGAGGGAGGAAGCGAGGAGGAGTGGGATGGGGTGGGAGAGGCTGGGGAAGAAGCAGAAGAGAGTGAGGATGAACGCACTGACAAGGAGAGTGGGGGAGATGGGGAGGGTGTGGAGGAGAGAAACAGGGAGGTTAGTGGTAAGCAGGAGGAGTGCGTGTGGGAGGAGGTGAGAGTGGGAGAGAAGGTGCTGAATCTGCCGCTGCACATGCCTGTCAACAGCATGAGCATTGCAAATCTAAGCATCACAACAATGGGTGCAAGCAGGGCTCCCATCTCTCATAAGCCGCTATCCTTGCATAGACAGGCACCTGCTTCTTGGAGGCCCTCACATGCAACAGCAAGCACAGTGAAGCAAGGCAGTAGCAGAGGCAGGAACAGAGATAGCAGCAGCAGTGTTGGCGATGGAGGTGGTGGCAGCGGCGGTGGCAGTGCTATGTGGCGCAGCATGCATGTTTTTCACGAGTGTATCGATCCATCGTATCGACTGCATCAAGAAGAGATGTACTTGTAAGTTGTCCTGAACGACACAAACCTACCATTCCGATCCCAATTCCGTATAGGGGTTGCCTGATTTATTTTGATTTGTTTCCAGCCGTTCCTTGTTTTCCATGCATATTCTAGCGATCTCTGCAGATTTTGGTTTATTTTCTTCTCCTTCCTTTTTTATGTCCCACCTTCTGATCAGATCACCCTGGTGGAGACGGGACCCTTGGTGATAATGTATACTTCCACATGAAAGGGAGTTGCAGAGGCATTATGGGTGCACCTGTTTTATATTTGTGTCGAAAGCATAAGCAGTTTTGTTAGTGGTTATCCCAGGTGTATAGCACTGTGTCCCAACTGTAGATTCGAGACTCCCCAACCAACCTTGACGAAGCTCAAGGCCGCACATTTATCTTTCTCACGCATTGCCGTACTCGCTCATTGCCTTATCGCACACTGCCGTTCATTTTGACGGAACTACCCAGCAGAACCATATCATCAGCAGTCACTCACACACCGACATCGCCAACAATGAGAAGGGACTTCCATTTCAAGCCAGAAATTCAGTTGTTTTGCGCCGTTGCGCTTCCTCTAGCGATGAGTGCCATGCAAGTAGCCCCTGGTGAATACGTGAAGGTTTCTAAAAACACAACTGGCTTTGTGGTGGTCAAGAATGAATTTTATTTCAAAGGTGAGAACCACATTATTCTGCTATTCTCTCCGTCCAGTCAACATTTCTCGACTACCTGGAACTCCTGCAGGCATTAATTTCTGGGAAGCCGTATGGTTGGCAATGCCCGAAGAATCGGGAGGAAACAGGAGCAGGCTGCACTACGAACTCGACACATTAGTCAGCGTGGGCTTGAATGGCATCAGAATCCTTGGCTCCAGTTTGGGACCGAATTCTGAGCCATACCGGTGGAAACCGGCTCTGTTTCCTGAGTGAGTGACTTATGCGGTCCTCCGTCACTTTTTGTGGAAGGCAAACCCATGTTATATTATTGCCATTTCAGGCCTTTCAAGCACGACGAGTCAGTGTTCAAAGGACTCGACTATCTCCTTCATTCCCTAAAGGAACGGAATATGAAAGCAATCGTTTCTCTCAGTGACTTTTGGCAAGACTCCGGAGGATTCGCTCAATACGTTTTTTGGGCAGATCCATCACAGGTTAGTCCAACTCCCCTCGCGGCTTCTTCAGCCGTCTTCAACTTTCACTGACCCAATCGCTCCTCTTGCGACTTTTTTTGCAATGCTTGTTGCAGGACATCCCTTATCCTCCGTCGTTTCCTGACTTCACTGGAAGCTGGCAAGAATACATTGAATACGCTTCTCGGTTGTACTGTGACAAAAGCATCATGAAGTCAGCTCAATCCATGTTAGAAAAACACATCAAGACCATCATTCAGAGGGTGAATCACATCAACGGTATTGTCTACAGTGAAGACAACACGATCTTTTCGTGGGAGATAACAAATGAGCCTCAAGACCCACCTCGCTGGTGGATTGACAGGATGGGTAAGTTTCGTTTCATATATTTGTGAAAAACTGGCCACACGGCTCACCTTTTTTTCTGTTACAGGTCACTACATCAAGTCTCTTGATCAGAATCATCTGCTTACAAGTGGCTTAGAAGGGAAAGGCAATGACAGCGGCAAAGCATTCATTCGCACCCATTCTAGTCCATACCTGGATTTTGCAACCGTGCACCTGTGGGTAAGTAATCACAATGCTTACAACTAATTGTGTTGATTGTAGATCGTCTGAAATGAGAACCTCCGCAGGTTGAGAACTGGGGAATATACCAGCCATACAATGGAAGTACTGCTAATCTCATTGCAGCCAAGGACTATGCAACTGAGTTTCTGGAAAGACATGCGGGCTACATGCACCGATTGAAAAAGCCACTCATCCTCGAAGAGTTTGGACTAGCAAGGTAAGCTAGCATATCCTAATTCGACATCCTCGGTGAATGGTCTCATCAAAATTTCATTAGAAACTGCATTTCAGAGATGGGTGGGAGAAGCAGGAGTGGACAACGCCAAGCTCCACTAACAGATACAGTCCTGAAGCAGCAACAACGTTCAGGGATGAATACTTCAACCACATATATGCAGCTGTTAATGCAAAAGATAGATTCGCAGGGATTGCACCATGGGCTTGGTCAGGCCAAGGTCGTCCCTCAGACAGTGGCCCACGTCGACTTGGGGATCCCCCACACGAAACACCTGGATGGTACTCGATCTATGATCAGGATGCAAGCACAATCAATATCATCTCCAACTATTCATTGGGATAGGAAGTTTGCCAGTCACCCATGTTCATACCAATTGCTGCTTAAATTTGTGTCATTGATGTACTGAGATTGCTTGCTTGCCATACGAACTGTAATATTTTAGTGAATGCGAGTAAAACATGACAACTGAAAACCTGTTGTTCTAGAGCCTGCCCTCATGTTCTGTCCAGCTGTGAATGAAGCCAAGGGCTGAAGCGGCAGGACAGCCACGAACCCTCATCCGCATGCCAGGAGTAGGCCCTCTAACAACAGACTGTGTCGGAGGCTTAACTAGAGCAGGGACTGCACCATCTCAGTAGAGCCCTGCCTATGCGTGCAGCCCACAAGCATCCTACATCTCCCTCTCCCCGGCCTCCCATTAGAATGAGTCTTTAGTTCCTGAGGCCGAATGCCCATCCTTTGGGCGCCTTCTGGAACTGCCCCCTAGCAGAACCCGCCTCAAACCCGGGGGAAGCGACGAGAGCAAAGAAGGTGGGGGGCTGTGCCACAACCGCCAGCGCCACGTCCTTCACCGTCTGCACGCCGTCAGCGGCAGCCACGGTGGCCGCGGCGCGCCACACGCCCGTGAGAGTGAAGGTGTGCAGCCCTGCCGTGCGCGCAGAGCGCCCCACTGCGCGCTGCAGGCGGCCCCACGCACGCCCCATGGGGCCGCTGCCAGGGGAGGCCGGGGCAGCGCTGGTCCACGCAGGGGGGGACGCGCCGTCCGCACCCGTGGCCGTGGAAAAGTCCAGCAGAGTCAGGCCAGTGGTGGCAGCGCTGCCGCTGTTGAGAGTGAGCGCCGTGGGGGCGGCGTCAGTCGAGAGGGAGATGCGCGCCGTGAAGGCCACGTCGTAGTCCGTGCCGTTCCTGCCGACGATACAACGGGCAAATGGAGGAGGGGGAAGGGGGAAAGGATAGTGGGGGAGGGGACGCTATGAGCGAGGAAGACAGGGGGAGACAGCGACGCAAAAGGATACTGTAAAATCAATGAAGCAGTCAAGATTGAGAGGACTCACGGGAGGAGGGTGATTTCGAGGACGCCAGTGGCGTTGGCATCGCCAGGGGCTGTCAGCGCATCAGCCGCCACACTGCTGCCCCTCAGCTGCGCCAACACGCCACCCGCACTCTTCCCGCGCTTACCCCACCCAAGCCCCCTCCCATTCCCCTTCCCATTGCCCTGTCCCTGCCCGTTGCCCCGCCCCTGCCCATTCCCCTGCCCCTGCCCATTGCCCTGCCCCTTGCCGTTGCCTACCCCCATCATCCCCATCACTCGCGAGCTGGCAGTTGTTGCCACGCCTGCGGGGCTACCACTGTCTGTACTGTTCCCCTGCCCGTTCCCCTGCCCGTTCCCCTGCCCGTTCCCCTTCCCCTTCCCCTTACCTCCGCCATTCCCCTTGCCCTTGCCCTTCCCCTTGGTTCCGCCATTCCCCTTTCCCTTACCCTGCCCCTGCCCCTGCCCGTTGCCCTGCCCCTTGCCGTTACCGACCCCCATCGTCCCAATCACTGCCTCACTCGCGCCTGCGCCAACACTCTCCGTACCGTCCCCCTCGCCTCCGCCATTCCCCTTCCCATTCCCATTCCCGCCGTTGCGCCCAAAGATGCCCCCCAGGGCGCTCGGAGTGCTGCCGTTGCCAAAGAGCGAGGTGAGGCCCGAGAATATGCCGCCCGCGCCCCATCCGCCAGTCGAGTTTCCGCCAGTCAGCGCGCCCAGAATTCCGCCACCATTCCCGACCCCCTTTCCGTTACCGCCCTTCCCGTTGCCTTTTCCGCCGCCGTTTCCCTTGCCGCCTCCTTTTCCGTTTCCGCCTTTCCCCTTGCCGTTACCAGGAGCAGCAAAAGCACCTGCTCATGCACACGACGGCACGCTTGTTCGTTAATACGAACCGTTTCAGAAACAAAAACGGACGGGAGCATAGCTTATTGTGACGAGTGGGGCGCGTGGAGTAAGAGGCGTGGGAGCGAGAGATGGAAAGCAAGAGACGAAGCACGAGGAGTGGGAGCGGACTCACATGAGGTGGCCACGAGAACAATAATCAGAACCGCAAGGATCTTCGTTGACGCCATTTTCCAATCAACTGCGAAAAGCCGCTGATTTCGATTCACCGTGAGTTGCTGAGTTGCCCGATTGCCGATGGGATCTAAGGGTGAAGACTCGAAGCACTTGGGTGGGATGTCCATGAAGGGGCGAGCCGTGGACCTTTATAGCCCTCGGAATGCTCATAACTGTGAGGTGTTTGAGCGAACAGCGGGTGCCCTCCCCAACGTCTGCCACGGCCGCAGCGAGCGACGGATGCGCGGACGGTGATGCGTCGACGAGATCGCGTCGCTGCTGGCGGTGAGTACGAGACAAGAAGTTTTCCATTTCTGACGACTCGCACGGCTGAAACGAGGAGACTGCATGCAGTGTGCCTGCTCGCAATTTGCGAGTCGAGACGGTGAGCGAGTTGGTGCGCTGAGGGCTACTAGTAGTAGTGGGTCGGCTTATCAGCCACCGTCGCTAAGCGACGCAACTCTCGTTATCTGTCCTAATCGTCGTCGTATTCTACGCGAGTAATGTCGGCACGCATGTTTCTGGAGGCGCGGGAACGGGAGGCGTGGCAAGCAGGGGAGGTGGAGTGGAGCACTGGCTCTCGGTTCTCCGACCCAAAAAGGGTCGCGACGAGAATCGAAGAATCGCTGGATTGTGGTGTGGTGCCCTGGCGTTGTCATGCCACCGCGGGACCACCTACCTATCTCTTGGGCGAACTCATCAGCTCTCCACCCCACCATTCATTTAGGGTTGCTGTCATATGGCTAAGTCCCGGACACTCAGTCTGAAATCGAGTTTAAAACCCCATTCACTTTTCCTGTCATATGGCTAAGTCCCGGACACTCAGTCTGAAATCGAGTTTAAAACCCAGGGTCCACAGGTTTCAAAGGTAGGAAGGTTGGTTGGACTTAGTGACAAAACCAAAGGTAGGAAGCTTGGTTGGACTTTGTGACCCAACCAAAGGTAGGAAGGATGAGGCAACTTCGGGATACTTGAGACTCCGGTTTTAAGTCTGAAACGTGGGTTATCCGAGGCGCTCATTTCGGATACGTGGGTTCCCGAGTCGCGCATTTCAAGCATGAAGCTCAACACATGTGAACCGAACTGTACACCCGTTCACGCCCCAACCTTTGGAGACCCTCGTGGTGTGCTTTCGCCTGTGTGCGATCGCTGAACACATCCCGCGCTTTCACGACGGTTGCGAGCACAGTAACGGGGATACAAAGGTGGACGAGTCTCGCTGGATTGCAACCAACTGTCGGAAAATGTGCACCTGGCATGCGGTTGTAAGTCACACCCAATCAACACCAAGTATTCATATTTCATTCAACTGACGTGGCTGCCCCGGACCTTCACTCACCTAAACCGGAGCCTATGTAGCCGAATACCGCCGCCGGTTCCCACACACCACATCCCACCCCACACCCCCTCCTCTCCGACTGTATTAGAATCTTCAGCCTACAGTGCCTAGTCATTGCCACACGTCACCATCTAAACCTCACACCTCATCACGTCCCCATCTAGCAAATCTTTCCAGCCAATCGTAGCTGCGCAAATGATCAGCATCGCCACTCACCCACCTCCCTCATCCACACACTTCCACCACACCTAACCTCACATCACACCCCCTTGCATCTTGGTGCCGTATCCCATCACACCCAGTTCAAATCGTGCACTGAATCTATGTTTCTCGGTTTCCATGTAATCTTCGGCAACTCCTTTTTTTGGCCACCCGTCACTTCCTTGTCTCCAGCAGTTAGCCTTCCCCCTATTCGCGCTGTCTAGGCGTCTTACCTCTTCGAAACGTAGTCGCAAATGTCCCCATTTTTCTTTGCTTATTTTTTATTCCCTCTCCGCCTTCGCTATCCCCTCCCCAATCTCCCATTCTACAGCGCTTCCGCCGCTCTCTTCATGCGGCGGACACGTAATCTCCGAATCTCGGCGGAAACACCGTGTTCCGCGCGAAAGGCGCCGGTGGGTGTGCTACACATGCTTTCCGGATCTCGCGACCAAGCTATCATTCTCCCGTACGTGTGCCGTTGGTGGTAAGTCGTATATTTGTTTCTACTCTCACGGCTTGTGCGTCTCCTGCAGTCGACTGGTTTCTTTTATTTGCGATAAGTGTGCCTATCTTTCGCCTTGGCTTGTAACTTGTGCATTGTTTCCTGCCGCGAAGAGTATGGTGGTCGCACGCTGGTTTCTCTCTGCCGCTGCTTGAGCTTCTCACCATGCGCGTTCTTATCCCAGGCTGTCTGGAATCCAACCTCTAACGATAACGTTTCAGTGTCTGTTGTAATGGTAATCATCCTTTTGCAGGGTTTCAGTTGTCATGTCACGAGATGTTAACTATCATTTCCAGGAGTTTTATCAATACCCCAAGCTATCGAGCACATTCAAGACTATGTTAAAAGTCGCGGTGCAGCCCCGCGGGTGGTAAGTCACTGCGGTGGGGAATAAGCATATGACTAACCAAAGTACTATGTCGTTGTAATGTTTGCAGGCGTTAAAACGAAGCATTGTTTCACATAAGACGTGAAGCCAAGTACAAATACTTGGTGTTAGATGTGTTCGTTTTCGGGGGTGTTAGCGCAAAGTGTGTACTTAATAAATATGTATGCAAACGTGCAAAAAATATTACAGATTGTGTACAGACTAGAACCCTCAAACTAAACCAATTAACATTCAGCTGCAGAAACGAATGCTCCACTAATACTGTTCATGCAAATTCACGGCCTGTAGAAATTAAATTTCGCACACGTCAAGGTCATGTCTGATTGGTCCACGTGGCAAGCTGCCGTTCACATATCAAGAAAGACACCTGGCAGAAATATCCTTGCTTACGTGGCAAAATATCTTCGCGTACGTACCAGCGTACGTACACTTCAAAGTCGAAACTGTACGCGTGCCACGTGGCAGGTCGTGAAACTGCATACATGTGACTGAAATGTATACTTCAAGTTGCAAACAAGTGTCCGCAAAGTTGCGAAAGTGTTGCAGAAATGCAACTTTCTTGCAACTTTCTTTCAACTTTCCAGTGACTCGGATTTCTGCAACCTTCATCCATCACTGCAAAACTGCAAAACCAAAGTATCCAAAAAGTAACTTTTTGGCAAGTTTTAAGCAGCCTACATGCAAGTCCTTTTTCGCGATGGCGCTGAGGGCTACTAGTGGGTCGGCTTATCAGCCACCGTCGCTACGCGACGCAACTCTCGTTATCTGTCCTAATCGTCGTCGTATTCTACGCGAGTAATGTCGGCACGCATGTTTCTGGAGGCGCGGCAAGCAGGGGAGGTGGAGTGGAGCACTAGCTCTCGGTTCTCCGACCCAAAAAGGGTCGCGACGAGAATCGAAGAATCGCTGGATTGTGGTGTGGTGCCCTGGCGTTGTCATGCCACCGCGGGACCACCTAACTCCTATCTCTTGGGCGAACTCATCAGCTCTCCACCCCTCCATTCATCCGCCATGCCTAGCCGTTTCCCTCACCGACTGTGACTGCGCAGCACCCACCGATTCCATTAGCGGCCACTCGGGGAGTCTGGAGTGTAGCACAGCGAAGCTTGTGACTTCGAATTCGACAACCAAGTTTCGAGCGAGGGTGTAACCGAATCGTTTCGCCGCGCTATGCTTGCACGAACCGATTTGTATTTCGTGTGTTACTATAAGGAAATTTCATTTTCCTTACTTCGCGCCCCTCCAGTACACACGATTGGTAACCCGCGCTCCGATCCTCCGCCTCGACAATTCCCAACCTCGGCGCCAGGCCCGTCGCGCACCACATTCTCGCGCATTACCGTTACCACGCTAGGCTTCGCTATATATTGTTCGCTCATCCATTCGCTCATTGTATTCTTGCTTCGATAGTGCAATCTTCGTTCGCTCACTCAATTGCACTTGTAACACTTGGTATTCAGAGCTACGATCCTTTCTCGGACCGCGCCCACACCTTCGCTTCCCACATTATCTCAAATTTTTGAGGGGGTAGACGTCCCTCAGCGACCAAGCACCGCTGCTCGTGCACTTGTAACACTTGGTATTCAGAGCTACGATCCTTTCTCGGACCGCGCCCACACCTTCGCTTCCCACATTATCTCAAATTTTTTAGGGGGTAGACGTCCCTCAGCGACCAAGCACCGTTGCTCGTGTGCTCTCTCGTAAGCACACTCAGCCACGACTGAGGCTCTCGCTGAGCTCGCCCGACACCCCCGCCATGGCTAATTTCCAGCTCGCGGCGATGATGCAAGAGCGCCTCGACGAACTCCTGCGTCAACCTGAGGAGTCGTCGCTCGAAATTGCGACGCTCACGGCGGAACGTGACTCCGCACGACATCAATCTACGGCAAACACACCAGCACCAGCACCAGCAAATGCACCTGCACAATCGGACGAGCCGATTGTCATCTCATCGGGAACACCATCGCAGCACGACAGTGTGGGACAACGCTCAGGCACAATCAGCGATGGCGCCGCCCAATCGATGCCAGGCATGGAGAGAACCAGGACCGCACCGGGCGTAAATGTACCACGCGAGGCTCGTCGTCACGTCAGCATCAACGCACCTGCCGTCATCAACGACATTGGTGAGCCGATGCCACTCAAGCCGCAGCGCCCGCCTTGTCAAATAATGTTTATATACATTGTTAGGTTTCTAGGCTACAGTGAGTTGCCCTTAGAGGGTACAGCCCATTCTAGGTTGCCTTTGTATCTCCCTCGACTTTGAAACACAACACAATTCTCTCGACTATACTCTCCTAGGATATATTAAGATGGTATTAGAGCGGTCTCGGGTTCGAATCCCGGTGTATGCACATGTAGGCCGTTGCCGCTGTGCTCAGTCCTGGGCCTCCCAATATGGAGGGGTGTCAGTAGAGCTGCACTGTGAGATCCCCGATTGATCCTTGGGGGGTTAGCCTGGGGGGTTATGGGCGCACTAACCTGCTACTGAAACAAGCCATTTTATCCCGCTCCTCGAGCCCGTAGTTTCTAGCCTGACGTTTCTCGCTCCGGCCGTGCCTCACTCCAGCCGTTCCTCGTTCCAGTCGCTTCTAGCTCAGTTTGCTCCGTGCTCCGGCCGTTCCTCGCCTAGTTTCACCTGGCGCTCCTAGCTGTTCTCGCTCCTCGCTCCCAGCTCAGTTTACTCCGTGCTCCGGCCGTTCCTCGCCTAGTTTCACCTGGCGCTCCTAGCTGTTCTCACTCCTCGCTCCTAGCTCCAGTCTCTCTTAGCCTGCCGTTCCTGCACCCTGCTAGCCTTTACCATGGCGTCCACTAGAGCTCTCCTGCAGCAGGGACAGCAGCAGAGGCAATTTCAGCAGTGGGAACCACAGCAACAGTGGCACCCTCAGCAGCAGTGGCGCCCTCAGCAGGAGTGGCGCCCTCAGCAGCAGTGGCGCCCTCAGCAGCCGTGGGGCCTTGGTGGTTCGGGTAGCGTTGGCTGCAGCAGCGGCCCAGCCAGCTGGGGGGCTAGTCGCGGTGGCCGCGACGTCGGCCCCTGCGAGTACCGGATCCTGACTGGCCCTGGTGCTGGCACTACCTGCTCGCGTCCTGACCACTCTGCACAGCGCTGCTACAGCCGCCTCGACGACCTATACCGTGAGCGTTTTGGGTCTGAGTCGAGGCCACCGATCTGGCCCGGTCTGTTTCGTAGTGGTTACTGTGTTTGATATGTCTATGGATGCTGATTAGTCACGTATGGGTCTCTTGGCTTGCGTGTACCTAGCTTAGGACCTTTGCCTGTTGCTAGTGTAGGTACTTGTGCTTTTAGTGTAGGTGCTTGTGTAGTCACTAGTCCAGCCGTGACGACTGATGTCGCGTCGCTCTCCTTCACGCTGGACTCAGGCGCGTCTTAGTGCTTCTTCCGTGATCACACCACTGTCACACCTCTTTCGGCTCTAGTCCCAGTTGCCGTGGCTGATCCTACTTCAGGACCAACAGTCGCTCGCAGCTCGACCAGTCTCCCGTGCCCGGCTGTCCCTTCTGGTTTCCTCACTGGTCTCTACATCCCCTCGTTCTCTCGGAACTTGGTGGGTGTTGGATACCTTCAGGACCGTGGGATCACAGTCACTTTTCCTGCGCACGGGAGGACGACGATCTATACGGATGCTTCCACCGGGGTACTTCTTGCCACGTTCACCAGGGAGCCCCACTCAGGTCTCCTCGTTTTGCACACTGCGTCCCACCAGGTAGCAGAGTCCGGCCAGGTTACTGCGTCCCCCCAGGTAGGAGAGTCCGGTCAGGTTACTGCGTCCCCTCCGGTTGCTGTGACTATTCGGTTGTTGCGTCTGGTCAGGTTGCTGCGTCTTGCTCCTGTCGGTCTTTCGCCCACCCGACCGTCTTGTGGCACCACCGCCTTGGCCACCCGTCGATCCCCCGCCTCCGCGACATGGCTAGTCACCTTCTTGTCTCGGGTCTTCCTCGCGTCTTTGCGTCGCTCCCTCCCTCGCCTGCATCGCCGTGCACTCCTTGCGTCGCCGGCCACATGCGCGCCACTCCGCACTCCTCCTCCCTTCGTCCAACCACTGCTCCCTTCCAGACTCTCCACTTGGACGTCTGGGGCCCTGCCCCTACGCAGGGACCTGAGAGGGAGCGCTACTTTCTTGTGGTCGTCGACAACTACTCCAGGTACACCACGGTGTTTCCTCTCGCGAAGAAGTCCGAGGTGACTTCTACGCTGATCCGGTGGCTTCTGGCCACTGAGGGCACTCGTGGTCGTCGTGTCTCCTGTCTCCACTCCGACCGTGGGGGCGAGTTTCGCTCCGGCATTCTTCGCGGATTCTGCGGCGAACAGGGTATCTCACAGTCCTGGACGCTTCCGGAGTCCCCACAGCAGAATGGGGTTGTTGAGCGCCGCATTGGCTTGGTCAAGGACATCGCCCGCACGTCCATGATCCATGCCCGTGCGCCCCATTTTCTGTGGCCCTACGCAGTTCGCTACGCCGCCCACCAGCTGAACCTCCAGCCGCGTGCCTCACGGCCAGAGGCTTCACCGACCAGTCTTTGGACCGGGTCCCCTGGTGTTGGGTCGGTCTTTCGTGTCTGGGGCTGCCTTGCGCTTGTCCGCGACACCTCTGCAGGCAAGCTCTCGGCTCGCGCCATCCCCTGTGTCTTCCTTGGTTTCCCGATGGACTCTCCCGACTACGCTTTTTACCACCCGCCCCTCCACCAGTTCCTAGACTCCCGTGACGCCCGGTTTGACGAGTCAGTGTCCTACTATGCCCGGTACCCCTGTCAAGGTCTCCCGGTCCTCCCTCCTCCTCTCTTCCTCGCACCCTCTCCTCCTCCTGCTCCCGCTCCTCCGGTACCCCCGCCCCCCCCTGGTCCTGCCACGTCAGGTGTGTCTCACGCTACCCCTCTCCCATCGGTCGCGCGTCAGGTAGCGTCTCCCTCCCCGCAGTCCTCCTCACAGTCCCCTCAGCAGCCTTTGGCACTTCCGTGACAGGTTACTATGGACTCTGGGGGTGTTGGAGCTGGAGGTGCTTACACCGGAGATGCTCGGTCTGGGGGTGCTCGTTCGCGGGGTGCTGGAGCTGGAGGTCCTAGTTTGGGGGGTGCTGGAGCTGGAGGTGCTGGCACAGGTGGTGCTAGTTCTGGAGGTGCTGGAGTTGGAGGTGCTGGCACTGGGGGTGCCAGTTCTGGGGGTGCTGGTGCAGGAGGTGCTGGCACTGGAGGTGCTAGTTCAGGGGGTGCTGGAGCTGGAGGCACTGACACTGGTGGTGCTACCTCTGGAGACACAGGCAATTGGGGTGCTAGTACTGAGGAGAATGGAGTTGGAGACACTACTTTTGCGGTGCCCGCTCAGCCTCCCCACCGCCACGACACTCGTCTCCAGGCAGCCCGCCGGCGTGCGCGTGAGGAGCAGGAGAAGTTGGAGAGGGAGAGGCAGGAGCTGCGGCAGTTGGACCTGCTCGAGCAGCAAGAGCAGCAGCAGCAGCAGGAGGAGCAGCAGCGGCAGCAGCAGCAGCAGCAGCAGCAGCAGCAGCAGGAGCTGCAGCGGCTCCCTCTGGAGCGGCAGTTGTTCCCGCCAGTGAGTGGCCTGCGGGCCCTTGGTCTTCCCTCTTCTTCTCCTGTCCGCTCTCAGTCTCCCCCTGCCTTTGGACCTACGTTTCCTCCTCCTGACGACTCTCCGGCAGTCTGGTCTTCTCCTCGGTCACCGTCTCCTCCTCCTATTGTCCCACACTACCGTGTCCGTCCCTGTCCTCCGCGTGCTCGTCCCTCGTCCCCCGTTACCGACCTCCGCACTGCCCTCTTTTGTTCTTCTCTTCGTCGTTCTTCACCCGTGTCCGTTCTCTCGTCTCCTCCTCCGTCCTCTCTTCCTGTCTCCCCTACTCCTATCTCTGACTACTACCGTGCTGCTCGCCCTGTTGTCTCCCGTGTTCTCGCCACTCTTGCCACCGACTCTCGTTTCTCTCCGTCGTCTGTCTCGGCTCTCACTGCCGCTGTCGCTGAGTTTGCTGCCACCAGTCGCCTTGACTTCACCACGCGTGTGGTGCCTGCTCCACCTTCCCGTCCTCCGTCCGTCGGGGGTGAGTTTGCCCTTGGCTGTGACGTCCTAGAGGACAGACAGTCTGAGCTGGAGTACTTGGCAGCCGCTTCTCCCTCTCTCTGTGCCATGCTGCTATCCCCTGAGGGAGACCCCGACGCCCTTGACATACCGACTCCTTGCACGTACCGTGAGGTAGTTTCAGGGGAGTGGGCCTCTCAGTGGAAAGCGGCTATGGACTCAGAGTTTGCGTCTTGGAGATCCACAGGCACGTACGTCGACGTAGTTCCCCCTCCCAGGGCGAACGTTGTCGATGGCATGTGGCTCTTCAAGGTGAAGCGACCGCCTGGATTACCGCCTGTGTTCAAGGCGCGCTACGTGGCTAGGGGTTTCAGTCAGCGTGAGGGAGTTGACTTCTTCCAGACCTTTGCCCCGACCCCGAAGATGACAACTCTTCGGGTGTTACTTCACGTAGCAGTACAGCGAGACTACGAGCTGCACTCTCTCGACTTCTCCACTGCGTTTCTCCAGGGCCGCCTACACGAGGAGATCTGGTTGCGGCGTCCTCCTGGCTTCACTGACACCTTCCCACCTGGGACCCAGTGGAGCCCGAGACGACCAGTCTACGGTCTCCGTCAGTCAACCCGTGAATGGCACGACACTTTTCGCTCCACGCTTCGTGACCTTGGGTTCCGTCCTTCTTCTGCCGACCCGTCGCTGTTTGCTTTGCTTGCTTTGTTTCTATATATCCTAGTGAACTCTTGAACTGGCCTTGTGGCCTCTTGTTTGTGCTCGGAGTGTGTGGTGACTCTGAGCGCCACCCTGAGCTTTGTTTTGTTGCTTGCTCTTGGCTGGTCTTGTGACCGTTGTTTCCCTTGCTAGTTCTTGGATGCACCTCACTTAGCTTATGGGGGTGTGTCAGATAATGTTTATATACATTGTTAGGTTTCTAGGCTACATTGAGTTGCCCTTATAGGGTACAACCCATTCTAGGTAACCTTTGTATCTCCCTCGACTTTGAACCACAACACAATTCTCTCGACTATACTCTCCTAGGATATTTTAAGACGCCCGTCTTCGATGCTAGCCAGCGTGGAGGTTCGACGGTTTAATCGTGGATTTTCACGATGAATGTGTTTTTTTACGCAAACTACGTCACGTCGGATGCAGCGAAGATTCGGTACGCCGTGTCATTGCTGCGGTGCCCCGCCATGGGCTGGTGGCGATTCATTGTGACGTCGCCGAGCGCCTACGAGCCACTGTCGCAAGAGGAAAGGCCCGCGGGCCAGCCGTAACCTGAAGTTCATTCTCTCAAACCGCCCAATACAGCACGTGGGACGCGTGGTGCGCAGGGCTACCGGCGCGCTTCGAGCCGATCGCGGCTTCGATTTCGGCACGCCAGAAGTTGCGCACTTGGCGACAGCTTGGGTCGGTCCAAGATTACACCAACGGTTTTCTCGCGCTGTGTGAGCAGGTTGGCTACATGCACGAAGCGGATCGAGTGGATCGCTACGTCGGCGGCTTGAAGCCGGAAATCTCGCAAGAAATCCTTCGCGGGGTCTCAAATTTCAACAAAATCATGGCGCTAGCGGAGAAAATCGACATTTTGCGCCGGCCCGACCTAATACTGATTCATGGAAAAATACAGGGGGTAGCAGTGAAGATTTTTATTGACGGAGGAGCAAGTCACAGCTTAGTTAATACCGTAACCGCAAGGAAGCTGCAACTAACACTTAGCCGCTGGCCTCGCATGGCAGAGGACGTGCAGAAGTTCGTCACTTTGTGTGACACATACCTGCGGATGAAGAGCAGCAAGCAGAAAAAAGCAGGACTTCTTCAGCCACTGCGCGTCCCAGAACAGCCTTGCAAGTGGTCAGCTTGGACTTCATCACCGGTTTACCACCTACCAAAGCGGGGCATGACACCATCCTGGTCGTCATCGACAAATTCTCGAAGATGGGCACGCACAGAGGAAACGGCACAGCTGCTCGTCAAATACATCATCTCACAGCACGGGATCCCGACAACGCTCATATCCGACAGGGACCCCAAATTCACTAGCAAGTTCTGGAGAGAACTTATGTCACTCATGGGGACACGCATTGCGATGTCATCTGCATATCATCCTCAGACCGATGGGCAGACAGAGTGTCTGAACCAGATTGTGGAACAACTCTTGCGTGCAGCGTGCAAGGACGACATTAGCAAGTGGGACTTGCACTTGCCGATGTTCGCCTACAACATTGCGAAGCATGCCGCAACAGGAGAGACCCCGTTCTTCCGCTGTCACAGTCGACATCCGCTAACTCCACTGCAGCTGACAGTACCTGCAACCGTCCAGCCTGCGCACGACTTCGTTGTCAAACTGTTATGTTGTGTGTTGTGTAGGCTGTAGTGGGGTAGCCCATATGGGGTACAACCCAATTAGGGTTAGTACTTGTACCCACCTTGTTTCTGTTAGAATCAGTAGCTAGGTGAGGATGTCGATTAGGTAAGGGAGAGGGATACAAGACTATCGAGGGTGAAATGAAATGTTGTACCCTCTAAGGAAAGAATCCTACACAACCTAGAGTGCAATGAACAGAACAATATGTTTTGACAGTTTCTAGTTCATCCACTTCTCGCTTAGTCTGTTGACATGGTTTCAGAGCAGGTCCACTCCTACCTAGGACCGTTTTTTTAGGGCCCACCATAAATTCATTTGCTGCATAGAACAGCGTCATTGATTGCTGAGATTGCCATATGAACTGTAATATTTGAGTAAATGCAAGGTGTCAAACATAACAACTGAAAACCTGTTGTTCTAGAGCCTGCCCTCAAGTTATGACCTGCTATGAATGAAGCAAAGAGGTGTAACGTCCAGACAGCCACACATCCTCATCCGCATCCCAGGAGTAGGCCCTCTAACAACAGACTCTGTCTGAGGCTCAACTAAGGCAGAGACTGCACCATCTCAGTAGAGCAGTGCTAATGTGTGCAGCCCACAAACATCTACATCCTTCATAATCTCCCCGGACTCCCATTCGAATGAGTCTTTAGTTCCTGAGGCCGAACGCCCATCCTTTGGGCGCCTTCTGGAACTGCCCCCTAGCAGCACCCGCCTCAAACCCGGGGGAAGCGACGAGAGCATAGAAGGCGGTGGGCTGCGCCACAACCGCCAGCGCCACGTCCTTCACCGTCTGCACGCCGTCCGCAGCAGCCACGGTGGCAGCGGCGCGCCACACGGCCGTGAGAGTGAAGGTGTGCAGCCCTGCCGTGCGCGCAGAGCGCCCCACTGCGCGCTGCAGGCGGCCCCACGCGCGCCCCATGGGGCCGCTGCCAGGGGAGGCCGAGGCCGCGCTGGTCCACGCAGGGGGGGACGCGCCGTCCGCGCCCGTGGCCGTGGAAAAGTCCAGCAGAATCAGGCCGGTGGTGGCAGCGCTGCCGCTGTTGAGAGTGAGCGCCGTGGGGGCGGCGTCAGTCGAGAGGGAGATGCGCGCCGTGAAGGCCACGTCGTAGTCCGTGCCGTTCCTGCCCACCGACACAAAGGGCAGATGGAGGAGGGGGAAGGGGGGAAGGATAGTGGGGGAGGGGACGCTATGAGCGAGGCAGACAGGGGGAGACAGCGACGCAAAAGGATACTTTAAAATCAATGAAGCAGTCAAGATTGAGAGGACTCACGGGAGGAGGGTGATTTCGAGGACGCCAGTGGCGTTGGCATCGCCAGGGGCTGTCAGCGCATCAGCCGCCACACTGCTGCCCCTCAGCTGCGCCAACACGCCACCCGCACTCTTCCCGCGCTTACCCCACCCAAGCTCCCTCCCATTCCCCTTCCCATTGCCCTGTCCCTGCCCGTTGCCCCGCCCCTGCCCATTCCCCTGCCCCTGCCCATTGCCCTGCCCCTTGCCGTTGCCTACCCCCATCATCCCCATCACTCGCGAGCTGGCAGTTGTTGCCACGCCTGCGGGGCTACCACTGTTTGTACTGTTCCCCTGCCCGTTCCCCTGCCCGTTCCCCTGGCCCTTGCCCTTTCCCTTCCCCTTACCTCCGCCATTCTCCTTGCCCTTGCCCTTCCCCTTCCCCTTACCTCCGCCATTCCCCTTTCCCTTGCCCTGCCCCTGCCCCTGCCCGTTGCCCTGCCCCTTGCCGTTGCCGACCCCCATCGTCCCAATCACTGCCTCACTCGCGCCTGCAGGGCCAAGACTCTCCGTACCGTCCCCCTCGCCTCCGCCATTCCCCTGGCCCTTCCCATTCCCGCCCTTGCGCCCAAAGATGCCCCCCAGGGCGCTCGGAGTGCTGCCGTTGCCAAAGAGCGAGGTGAGGCCGGAGAATATGCCGCCCGCGCCCCATCCGCCCGTCGAATTCCCGCCAGTCAGCGCGCCCAGAATTCCGCCACCATTCCCGCCCCCCTTTCCGTTTCCGCCCTTCCCGTTGCCTTTTCCGCCACCGTTTCCCTTGCCGCCTCCCTTTCCGTTTCCGCTTTTCCCCTTGCCGTTACCAGGAGCAGCAAAAGCACCTGCTCATGCACACGACGGCACGCTTGTTCGTTAATACGAACCGTTTCAGAAACAAAAACGGACGGGAGCATAGCTTATTGTGACGAGTGGGGCGCGTGGAGTAAGAGGCGTGGGAGCGAGAGATGGAAAGCAAGAGACGAAGCACGAGGAGTGGGAGCGGACTCACATGAGGTGGCCACGAGAACAATAATCAGAACCGCAAGGATCTTCGTTGACGCCATTTTCCAATCAACTGCGAAAAGCCGCTGATTTCGATTCACCGTGAGTTGCTGAGTTGCCCGATTGCCGATGGGATCTAAGGGTGAAGACTCGAAGCACTTGGGTGGGATGTCCATGAAGGGGCGAGCCGTGGACCTTTATAGCCCTCGGAATGCTCATAACTGTGAGGTGTTTGAGCGAACAGCGGGTGCCCTCCCCAACGTCTGCCACGGCCGCAGCGAGCGACGGATGCGCGGACGGTGATGCGTCGACGAGATCGCGTCGCTGCTGGCGGTGAGTACGAGACAAGAAGTTTTCCATTTCTGACGACTCGCACGGCTGAAACGAGGAGACTGCATGCAGTGTGCCTGCTCGCAATTTGCGAGTCGAGACGGTGAGCGAGTTGGTGCGCTGAGGGCTACTAGTAGTAGTGGGTCGGCTTATCAGCCACCGTCGCTAAGCGACGCAACTCTCGTTATCTGTCCTAATCGTCGTCGTATTCTACGCGAGTAATGTCGGCACGCATGTTTCTGGAGGCGCGGGAACGGGAGGCGTGGCAAGCAGGGGAGGTGGAGTGGAGCACTGGCTCTCGGTTCTCCGACCCAAAAAGGGTCGCGACGAGAATCGAAGAATCGCTGGATTGTGGTGTGGTGCCCTGGCGTTGTCATGCCACCGCGGGACCACCTACCTATCTCTTGGGCGAACTCATCAGCTCTCCACCCCACCATTCATTTGTCATGCCTAGCCGTTTCCCTCACCGACTGTGACTGCGCAGCACCCACCGATTCCATTAGCGGCCACTCGGGGAGTCTGGACTGTAGCACAGCGAAGCTTGTGACTTCGAATTCGACAACCAAGTTTCGAGCGAGGGTGTAACAGAATCGTTTCGCCGCGCTATGCTTGCACGAACCGATTTGTATTTCGTGTGTTACTAAGGAAATTTCCTTTTCCTTATTTCGTACACATGACTGTTCCCGCCTACAGCACCCTAGAGTACACACGATTGGTAACCCGTGCTCCGGTCCTCCACCTCGACAATTCCCTACCTCGGCGCCAGGCCCGTCGCGCACCACATTCTCGCGCATTACCGTTACCACACTAGGCTTCGCTATATATTGTTCGCTCATCCCTTCGCTCATTGTATTCTTGCTTCGATAGTGCAATCTTCGTTCGATCAGTCAATTGCACTCGTAACACTTGGTATTCAGAGCTACGGTCCTTTCTCGGACCGCACCCACACCTTCGCTTCCCACATTATCTCAATTTTTGGAGGGGGTAGACGTCCCTCAGCGACAAACCACCGCTGCTCGTGTGCTCTCTGGTAAGCACACTCAGCCACGACTGAGGCTCTCGCTGAGCTCGCCCGACACCCCTGCCATGGCTGAATTCCAGCTCACGACGCTGACGCAAGAGCGCCTCGACGAACTCCTGCGTCAACTTGAGGAGTCGTCGCTCGAAATTGCGACGCTCACGGCGGAACGCGACTCCGCACTACAGCAATCTACGGCAAACACACCAGCACAAGTACCAGCAAATGCACCTGCACAATCGGACGAGCCGATTGTCATCTCATCGGGAACACCATCGCAGCACGACAGCGTGGGACAGCGCTCAGGCGCAATCAGCGGTGGAGAGAACCAGGACCGCACCGGGCGTAAATGTACCACGCGAGGCTCGTCGTCACGTCAGCATCAACGCACCTGCCGGCAACAACGACATTGGTGAGCCGATGCCACTCAAGCCGCAGCGCCCGCCTTGCTTCGATCCTGGCCAGCGTGGAGGTCCGACGGTTCAATTGTGGATCTTCACGATGAGCACGTTTTTTTACGCGAACTACGTCACGTCGGATGCAGCGAATATTCGGTACGCCGTGTCATTGCTGCGGGGCCCCGCCATGGACTGGTGACGAGTCATTGTGACGTCGCCGAGCGCCTACGAGCCACTGTCGCAAGAGGAAAGGCCCGCGGGCCAACCGTAACCTGGAGTTCATTCTCTGAAACCGCCCAATACAGCACGTGGGACGCGTGGTGTGCAGGGCTACGGGCGCGCTTCGAGCCGATCGCAGCTTCGATTTCGGCAGTTGCGCACTTGGCGACAGCTTGGGTCGGTCCAAGATTACACCAGCAGTTTTCTCGCGCTGTGTGAGCAGGTCGGCTACATGCACGAAGCGGAGCGAGTGGATCGCTACGTCGGAGGCTTGAAGCCAGAAATCTCGCAAGAAATCATTCGCGATATCTTAAATTTCAACGAAATCCAGGCTCTAGCGGAGAAAATCGAGCCGCTCCTTCGTGAAGTCCTTTTACCCACAACATAAAAGTTTCTGGAAAGCCCATGTACTCCAGTGTCGTGAACAGATACTCACGAGACACCGAGTCATAGGCGTTCTTGAAGTCAACCAAAAGTAGCATCCAGTCCTCGTCCTCCTCTGTTGCGGCGTCAATCACATCCGCGACCAGGGAAACTGCATCGGCCAGGCTCCTTCCCGGGAGGAAGCCGAACTGGTTCGCCTCACCTTTGGCAAGGCTTGCTTAATCCTGTTCGCGAGTACCTTCGCCAGTAGTTTGTAGAAAAAACTCAGCAGGGTAATCGGTCTATAGTTGCTTAGAGACTCCCTGTCCCCCTTCTTGTGCAGTAAAATGGTAACCGCGGTCGTGAAGGATTCGGAGAGCACCGCCGACTTCTCGAAGGCCTTGACCTCCCTCAGCACCGCCGGCCCGAGGAGCTCCCAGTTGTGTTAAAAAAACTCCTTTGGCAAGCCGTCCTGGCCAGGAGCTTTTCCTGCCGGGAGCCCCTTAAGCGCTTCTTTCACCTCCTGCTCCTACCATTCTTTTCCCAGCTGCAACCGGTCATTCTCCTGTAGCCGCCTCCCCTCCTCGATCGGCCATGGCTCTTTGACGGTTTGTGACGGTGAGACCGCATAGGCCTTCCGGAAGTAATCCGATGCCGCCATCAACACCTCCCTTGCGCCCCCTTTAAGACCAGTTCACTGATCTCCGTTTTTGCCTTCCTCGACTTGACCAGCCCCGACACGAAGCCCGCCGGTGCCTCCCCCACCAGCTCTGCCAGTAGCCCCGTCATGACCTGTACGCGCTCCTTGTTGCTATCTTGGTACAGCTTGAGGGCCACCTCACTCTTTACCAGCTCCTCATAAATGTCCTACGCCGATGGATCGCTCATCACCCTCCACATAAGATTCTCTACTTTCTTTTCCAGCTGCGTCATGGTCGTCTTCACCCTTTTCCTTTCTTCCGCTACGTGAGCTCTCATACTTGCACGCAGGTTCGCCAGCATCCTTTCCAAGCTCTGGTCCGGGTGGCCTGCCTGTGCGTCCAGTACCGCCGATATAATATTTTTCGCTCCTTCTCCTCCTGCCTGGGATGCTTGAAGCCTCCATAGCCCAGGGCCATGTCCGCTCGCCGATGCCGATTTAAGCGTCACCGCCACCGCGAACCAGCGGTCAGATAAACCATAAGGTACCATCTTATGTTTGTCAACGGGAGTTGTGTGTGAGGGGAGCCGTCCTCGCTTGGGCGGAGCCGACTTCGTGGTCGGGTGTGAGGGGAGCAGCCGACCTGCAGCAGTGGGCGAGCTGGTTGACGAGGAGGTCGACCTGCACGGAGGCCACTGCACGGGGAGGTCGACCTGGGAAGTCGACCTGCAGAGGGCGTCGACTTGGTGACGCCAACTTGGGGCAGCCGACTTGGGTGGTCGGCTGACAGTATTGCTGGTCGACCTGGTAGTTGGTCGACCAGGCGTGATGTCGACCTGGTGGTCGACCTGACCTGGTAGTCGACGGAGGAGGGGCCAACGTCGACCACGACTCAGGACGCCGAGCAGCTGGGCGTCGAGTAGTAGGGCGTCAACTTGGTGACGCCGACTTCGGGTAGCCGACTTGGGTGCCCGGCTGACAACTGCGCTGGTCGACATGGAGCTGGTCGACCAGGAGTGCTGGTCGACGTGGAACTGGTCGACAGGGAGTGACGTCGACCTGGGGCTGGTCGACCAGGGGTGTGGTCGACCTGGTGAGGTCGACTTGGGGTGGTCGTTGACTTGGGAGGTCAACGAGCACATACAGGAGCAGCTGGTCGACGTGGTTGCCCGGTCGACCAAGTTACCTGGGTGACGAGGTTTTGCGGAAGAGTGCGACGGTCGCCCAGGCGAAGTTGGCGAGTCCGACCTCGGTGATGGTATCCCGAGGTCGACGTGGCTGATCAGATGCAGTCATTAGCGCCAGGTTGACTTGGTGTGTGCGCTGTGCAGGTGACAAGGCTCCGCACGCCAATCATCTGCGAGCACCTGCGAAGCTGGTGCGATGCTGTACTGCGGGAGCTACGCTGGCACGCCGTCAACCTGCAGTGTTGGCACGCCGTCGACTTTGCACTGCTGGAGCGCGGTCGACCATGCTGCGCTGGCAGTCGACCGACCTGAATGCTAGCTCTGATGTAGTCTTGCCATGCCAACTTCATTGTACCATTGTTGTCACCTTTCTCTAGTGAAACTCTTGCCAACTTGCCCCGTGAACTAGCAAGCAGTGTGTGCACTAGGAAAACGACTAAGGACCAACGAACGCAGAGATCACACGAGCACCCGTGCCTAGCCCGTAGTCTAGCTCCCGTTGTAGTAGTTATCTCCGCATGGTGCGGTGAGCGTGGACGGCACACGACTTACCTTTCAGTCAGGTCGACGTAGAGGTCACTTACCTAAGTTGTTCGTAGGCCGGCAGCCGTGCAGTCACTAACGTGCGCGTAGGTGACACCAAGGTGATGGACACCCTGGAGGGACGGCTGGAGGACACGAGGAGACGCCATGAGGCCCAGGAGTACGGGGCGATACCCTGGGCGGTCGTCGAGGCTGGACTCCGCACCATGTGGGTGACGGAGCATCCCCCTTCTCGACCGGCTTCTCCTCGACCGGTGACCAACGAAGGCGGCGTCGACGTGGGCGTCAACGCCGGTGGTGGCCAAGTCGGCAGCAGTGCGGGAGGCACGTCGAGGCAGAGAGGTGTGATTCACGTCGATGAAGTCGGCGGCGTTCAGGCGCGAGGGGTGCAGTCGTCGGCGGCTGCAGGCTCCTCGCAGGGCGACGTCGGAGGACGACGAAGCGGTTTGTCGCCGATGCCGGCGACCCAGGTGACGGCGAGCGGGATTGCACCGAGCTACGGCTACTTCAAGTTTGCGCCGGACAGGATCTTGGTCACCCCGCCGCTCGTTGGTCGACAGGACATTCTCACCTGGAAGGAAGCCATTAAGCCCCAGCTGGAGATGGCCGGGCTGATCAACTTTGCCCGAGGATCCGTGGTGACGCCGGACGACCCCGACCTACGTGTGGAGTTTCGCGCTGTGCAGTTGTTGACCTTCATGGCCATCTCGCGGTGCTGCTCGCCGGGAGTGCAGATCGCCTTGAAGTGGTGCCGAGAGTACCTCGACGCCGGCCACCGGGCGTGGCACTTCATTGAGTCGACCTACCAAGTCACCGACGACTTGTTCATCTCCCAGCTGGAGGGGCAGCTGACGCACCTGCGTATGGGCGACGAGGAGACGGCGACCGACTACTACAACCGAGCCCGGCGAATTCTCGCCACCATCAGGATGGCCGGCGCACAGTACTCGACGGCGTCGTACGTCACCCACGTCATGCAGGGACTCTCGAGCAGCTACAACCTCCTGAAGCGGCTGTCGATGGCGCCGAGCACGAGGACGACGCTCAACGAGGACAACTTGACCTCGTACATCCTGCAGGACGAGACGATGCAGGAGGCAGAGCGGTCACAAGAGCTCTTGGCGCAGGCCAACTTCGTCGCCCCGGCGAAGCAAGGAGGTCGATCGGGGCAGCGCGGACAGTCTGGCGGCGGAGGTAGCAGTGGTTGGAAGTCGACCAAGGAAGTCGACAAGAAGAAGTCGACCAAGGACAGTGGTCGAGGAGGAGGAAGTCGACGTCGGGAGTGCTGGCTGTGCGGCGACCCCGACCACCTCTCCTTCGAGTGCCCCGACCGCAGTGACTCCGACGACGACGACGCCAAGGGAGGCCGCGGGAGGTCTGGAATTCGTCGTCCTCGTCGAGGAGGGAACAAGCTGCGCAAGGAGATGCAGTCGACCAAGTCGACCTCGGCGAAGGACGCCGACTCCTCTGCTGGCGGCAAGGCGCGGGAAGACAAGACGGCGTCGTGCTCGCTGGTCGGCGTCGTGGAGCCGACCGTCTCGCTGGCACCAGAGGCCGGAGAGGACTTCCAGGCGGTGGCGGCAGCTGTGCAGGCGAACCCGGCGGTGGTCCTGCTCGACAGAGGCTGCTCCCACCACCTGATGGGGACGAAGGAAGTCTTCGTCGACCTGCAGCCGAGCGGCTCCATCAAGCACGTGCGCGGCTTCAATGGGGCGCTGCAAGACGTCCAGGGCCGTGGCACCGTCGCCCTGCAGGGAGAGGCCGGGAAGCAGGTGCTCATCCCCGACGTGCTGTACGTCCCAGGTGTGCGGGCCAACTTGCTTTCGTCCGGCCAGCTGAAGGAGCACGGCGTGAAGCTGCAGGAGGACGGCGACGGGATGCTCCTCGTCTCGGCAGCGGGAGAGGTGCTCGGTCGGGCGACGTACTCGGGGCGAGTCCTCTGCACCGACCTGCGTCCCTGCTCAACGAGGTCGACGTCGCCCACGCCGGAGGTTGTGGCCCTGCGGGCGATTGTCTCCAAGACGAAGTCGACGCCGGACAGGATGCATGCGAGACTTGCGCACGTCGGCATGGACACCCTTCGGAGCTTGGCGAAGAACGAGGTCGCCATTGGGCTGGACCTCAAGTCGACACCGGGGGCCGACTCACCGTGTGTCTCGTGCGTCGGCGGGAAGCTGGCGCGGCACACCTTCCCCGACCAAGGCTCCGACGCCGACGACGTGCTGGCTGTCGTGCACATCGACCTGTGCGGGCCGTTCCGCGTGGCTGCCAAGGACGGCAGCTTGTACTTCTAGCTGCTGAAGGACCGCAAGACCCGCTACGTGTGGGTGAGGCCGGTCGCCAAGAAGTCGGATGTGCTGCTGGAGTTCCAAACGTGGCTGGTGTTGGTGGAGAGGCAGACGAAGAAGTCGGTGCTGATGCTTCGCTCCGACCGAGGAGGGGAGTTCCTCGGGAAGAAGTTCACCGACTTCGTGGACGGCAAGGGGATCGTCCAAGACCTTACCTGCCCGTACACCCCACAGCAGAACGGAATGGCGGAGCGGGAGATGAGGACGGTGGTGGAGTCGGTGTGGACGATCCTGCTGCACATGGGCGTGCAGCACTACTGGTGGCACCTCGCTCTGCGGCAGGCTGTCTGGGTCCGCAACTGCCTTGAGATGTCGACGCTGCCACCGGGGACGACACCGTACCAGCTCCTCACCGGGACGAAGCCCGACTTGTCGCTGGCGCGGGTGTGGGGCTGCATGGCGCAGTTCCTTGTCCCCGAGCAGCAGCGTGGTGGGAAGCTGAAGCCGAAGGCCCGGTGGGGCCTTCACCTTGGCGTGTCGGCGGCGAGCAAGGGCTGGGAGCTCCTCGACGTCGACGCCAACCGGGTGGTCACCACGTCGGACGTGGTGTTCTACGAGGACATGTCGCTGGAGGTGTGGAAGTCGGAGCACGGACCGGTGTCAGGTCGGACGCCGACCACCCCACCGACCGACACCTCGACGGCGACGCTGCCTCTGCTCGCCGAGGTCGGTGAGCTTGCTGCTGAGGACGTCGAGGACGTCCGCCCTCCTTCCCCTCCCTCTATAACCCCTGCCCCTCCGCTCCTGGCCGACCTGCGCGGGCTGACCTCGGTGTCGGCCTCCGGCGATGAGGGGAGTAGTGGGCCGTCGCCTTCGGCGCCGACCACGGGCATCGCCGGTGGCCGACGTGACGAGCGGCAAGTCGACCTGATAGGGGAGGAGCAAGTCGAGGAGAAGCAAGTCGAGGAGAAGCAGCCGACAGGGGAGCAGGCAGCAGTAAAGCCGACCACGGAGCAGTCGGCAACCGGGCAGTCGGCAGGGGAGCCGACCACAGGGGAGAAGTCGGCCAAGAAGTCGACTGAGCTGCAGCAGGACGACGAGGGGGAGGAGGACGCCGAGGAGTCCACCAAGAGTGACGTGGTGGAGGTTCCGCCTGAACCCCGGAAGTCCGGCCGACTTCGGAGGCCACCTGACTTCCTCGTCCCTGCTGCCTTCACCACGGTGTACGACGTGGACGACGACGACCTGGCGTACGACGACGCCGAGGAGGATGAGGAGTTTCCGGAGCTCGACCCCGACATGCATGCCGACCCCGAGCACCGTTGGGACATCTCGACGATGACAGTGAAGGAGGCGTTGGCGAGCTGGAAGGGCCCGGCGGTGAAGGCCGCCATGGAGGAGGAGATCCGCAGCCTCATAACATGGGCACTTGGGAGCTGGTCGAACGCCCGCCGGGAGTGAACATCATGAAGAACCAGTGGGTGTTGACGACGAAGTACCACGTCGACGACACCGTCGAGCGCGAGAAGGCGAGGCTGGTCGTGAAGGGCTTCACTCAGGTGTATGGCGCCGACTACGACGAGACGTTCGCGCCGGTGGGCAGCTACGTCACGCTGAGGATCTTCCTCAGCATCGTCGCCGTCCTCAACCTCAACCTGATGCAGCTCGACATGAAGAACGCCTTCCTGCAGAGCAAGCTTGACCGGGTGCTCTACATGTCCCAGCCGGACTACTTCAACGACGGAACCGGCCGGGTGTGCAAGCTGCTGAAGAGCCTGTACGGGCTGAAGCAGTCGCCGCTGCTGTGGTACTTGGCGCTCAACGACGTGCTGGTTGGTGCCGGGTGGAAGAAGAGCCAGGTCGACGAGGCTCTGTACTTCAAGGTCGGCGAGGACGACGTGGCCTGCTGGGTGCTGGTCTACGTCGACGACCTACTTGCCGCCAGCAGAAGCACCAAGATGCTGAAGGAGCTGAAGGAGCTGCTGGAGTCCGCCTTCGAGCTGCGTGAGATCTCGCCGGTGCAGAAGTACCTCGGGCTGGAAATCGTCCGCGACAGGTCGGCGGGAAAGCTGTGGCTGCATCAGCAGGGCTATGCCGACAAGCTGCGTAGGCGCTTCATTGACGAGGAGCAGACCGGGCGCACCCCGAAGACGCCGGTCGCGGTCGACGCCTACGCCGAGCTCACCTTCGACGACGAGGAGGCACAGCAGCGACAGGAGGAGGAGTACCGGCAGAAGGTCGGCTCGCTGCAGTTCGCGGCGACGACGACGAGGCCCGACATCGCCTTCGCCTGCAGCAAGCTGGGGAGCGGCCTCACGGTGAGGAGCGACCAGCACTGGCGCGAGGTCGACCGCTGCCTCGCCTACCTCGCCAACACGCGTGACACCGCCCTGGAGTTCGGCGGTGGACCTGAGTCGCTGGAGCTGGTCGGCTACGTGGACGCCGACGATGCCGGTGACAAGCAGAACAGGACGAGCACGGGCGGCTACGTGTTCGTCTACGGAGGGGCCGCAGTCTCCTGGTCGAGCCAGCGCATCAAGTGCGCGACGTTGTCGTCGACCGAGTCGGAGTACGTGGCGGCCACCGAAGCCGGCAAGGAGGGACGTCGACTTCGCTTCCTCCTCGCAGAGTTCCAGCAGCTGGATGCTGGGAAGCCGACCGTCCTTCGGGTGGACAACAAGTCGGCCATCACAGTCGCCGAAGGCAAGGGGTTGACGGGCAACCTCAAGCACATGGAGCGGCGACAGGCCTGGCTGCAGCACATGGTGAGGCGCGGGAAGTTCTCGCTGAGGTACATCCCGACCACCGAGCAGCCGGCCGACTTCCTGACGAAGGCGCTGCACTATCCGGCCGTCAACCGGTGCTCCGTCGCCATCGGTCAGGTGCGCTTGGCTGACGTGGGCGACGAAGATGACGACGTGCAGCAGTAGGTGCCATGCCCTCTTGCATGGCTGGTGCGGTGGACGACGTGCTGTGTGTTGGGTGCACGTCGAGGAGCTATTCTCTGAGGAGTACTGCCGTGTGGGCTGGGGGCCCAAGCGTGAACGCGGCAGGGGAGTGTCAACGGGAGTTGTGTGTTGGCCCCGTCCTCGCTTGGGCGGAGCCGACTTCGTGGTCGGGTGTGAGGGGAGCAGCCGACCTGCAGCAGTGGGCGAGCTTGTCGACGAGGAGGTCGACCTGCACGTGGGCCACTGCACGGGGAGGTCGACCTGGGAAGTCGACCTGCAGAGGGCGTCGACTTGGTGACGCCAACTTGGGGCAGCCGACTTGGGTGGTCGGCTGACAGGATTGCTGGTCGACCTGGTAGTTGGTCGACCAGGCGTGATGTCGACCTGGTGGTCGACCTGACCTGGTAGTCGACGGAGGAGGGGCCAACGTCGACCACGACTCAGGACGCCGAGCAGCTGGGCGTCGAGTAGTAGGGCGTCAACTTGGTGACGCCGACTTCGGGTAGCCGACTTGGGTGGTCGGCTGACAACTGCGCTGGTCGACATGGAGCTGGTCGACGGGGAGTGCTGGTCGACGTGGAACTGGTCGACAGGGAGTGACGTCGACCTGGGGCTGGTCGACCAGGGGTGTGGTCGACCTGGTGAGGTCGACTTGGGGTGGTCGTCGACTTGGGAGGTCGACGAGCACATACAGGAGCAGCTGGTCGACGTGGTTGCCCGGTCGACCAGGTTACCTGGGTGACGAGGTTTTGCGGAAGAGTGCGACGGTCGCCCAGGCGAAGTTGGCGAGTCTGACCTCGGTGATGGTATCCCGAGGTCGACGTGGCTGATCAGATGCAGTCATTAGCGCCAGGTTGACTTGGTGTGTGCGCTGTGCAGGTGACAAGGCTCTGCACGCCAATCATCTGCGAGCACCTGCGAAGCTGGTGCGATGCTGTACTGCGGGAGCTACGCTGGCACGCCGTCAACCTGCAGTGTTGGCACGCCGTCGACTTTGCACTGCTGGAGCGCGGTCGACCAAGTCGTGTTGGAACGCGGTCGACCATGCTGCGCTGGCAGTCGACCGACCTGAATGCTAGCTCTGATGTAGTCTTGCCATGCCAACTTTATTGTACCATTGTTGTCACCTTTCTCTAGTGAAACTCTTGCCAACTTGCCCCGTGAACTAGCAAGCAGTGTGTGCACTAGGAAAACGACTAAGGACCAACGAACGCAGAGATCACACGAGCACCCGTGCCTAGCCCGTAGTCTAGCTCCCGTTGTAGTAGTTATCTCCGCAATGTTTCGCCTGCGTAGCGCAGTTGAGTAGGGAGTGAGAGACTAATACCCTGTCGATCCGCGTACTTGTCTTTGCCGATCTGGAGAAGAAGGAGTATTCTTTGCGAGTTGGATGTAAGCTCCGGAAGGCATCCTGCAGATCCCATCTCGAGCATATCTGCAGGAACCTCTGGTTTTCCGCCGGCGTCCCCAGCTTCGAAGACTTATCCAGCTCTGGATCCGCTACAATGTTAAGGTCACCAAGAAGGATCGTGTACGGTGCCGCTCCCAAGCTTTGCACGAAAGGCGTTAGAACGTCACGGAAGAACACACCCCTTGTGGAAGCTTGTGCCGGTAAGTACGCTGCTACTATTCTGCAACTTTGATCTTGCCAGGTTATCATCAGGCTCAGGAGGCGACCTGACTCATGCTTAACCACTTCCGTGATGCTCATCCCTTGCAGGAAACCCAAAATGGCAACTCCCCCGGCCCTCTGCGACGGCCCCACCACCGCCTGAGCCTCCGATCTGATTTGTGTCCAAAAATTATGGTCAGCTGGAACGCGAGTATCAGTAAGAACCACGATGTTCGCTGCTTTCTTTATCCACTTTCCGCACCGTTCTTGTTTCCCACTGCTGCCGAGCCCGTTGATGTTGAGCTCGAGGAAGGTGAGTTTGTTGTGCTTATCCATTCAACCACCTCATTAAGCCCCACAGCATCCACGGGCGATTGATCCTCATTGCAACGATACATCCCCTGAAAACATAGCTCCGACTACACATCCTGCTACCACGATCATTTTTGCTACACCGTCTCCCGGTCCGGCCATGTTGCCACCATCCGAGCCACTGATAACTGCTTCGTCGTTTTTGTGATGTACTCCTTTTTTAAAGTGAGCAGCTTCTGAGAGTTCTTGCTGGCACGCGTTGCAGATCCCTCCTTTCGCAACCCCCCTTTTTGCCTGGCAGATGCGATGTGAGCAGATGCCTGCTCGAACCGGTTCCCTTGCGCCTTCTCGCACACCGTCAGAACATAGACCCACTCCTCCCGCGAGCCTCCGGTGGAGGTAAGTACAATAGCAGGGTCCTTCATGATCCGCTTCAGGAGATCTGAAGCTTTCAGGGAAGCCGCTGTGGGGAAAGGTAGGCAAATGAATGTCAGTATAGTGCGAAGGTAAAGAGGAGTACGGTAAGAGCTTCACTGCTAGTGGCCGGGAAAGAAAACTTCGTGTACCGTTGATCCCATGAACATTTTCACAGTCAGGTTCCAGTTGGCAAAGTTCTCCTACCGCGCGGTAATGTAGTGGTCATGGTAGCATGACATATGCTGACCCCCGCAGAAACCACAGGTGAGCGACGGAGAGTGAAGCTAGTACCGCTTCCCTGTCGACGGGGCTTCCATGAAATACCTCCAGCGGTACTCGTCAGCAGCATGGGGGATGATCAGTCCACGGATGCGGTCGGTGTCCATCCCCGTAACCGGGTTGACAGTGCGGTGGAAACCAAAACCGCTGGCGAAAGCACTCTTGCCACGCTTGACCAGCTTCGAAACCACCAGCAGGCGACGAATCAGCTCCGCATTGATCTCAGCCGGGACTCCCTTGAGTACAACCTCCTTCGCCGTCGGGTTTAGAACACGCTCACGCAAGAAACGCGCGTCTTCAAGATGTTGCCAGGTAAGGTCAATGAAGTCTCCATTTAAACACTCATGGCTGATAACACGGTTCCAAACAAAGTTTGCGTCCCTGAAGTGGTTAAAGGTGACTTGCATGCGGACATAGCGCTTCCGGGAGAGGTATAACGCCGGAAGCTCTTGGCAAGTCGTCGTCTGCAGCGCATCCGGAGACAGGTACTCTTTCCAATGGTCCAGCATTGCAGCCACCGTCACCTTAGCACGAGGAACTTCAACCTACCTGACAATTGGTACAAGTAAGTTAGCGAAAAGCGCTTGAGAGCAATAACAATGCTAAGCGAGTCGGGTTCAAGGTGCTCATCCGAGTCATCGCTCAGATAGCCGTTGTCTTCATCGTCAAGAGCCATGGCCGACAGCGCATCGACTTCATCTTGTAAGTCGTCATCATCAGCACCAGCTTCCGCATTGTCGTCGTCACCGTCAGCATCCTTGAATACCTTCCCAGTCTCGCCTTCCACATCGTCAGCCGTAGCCATGCCTGACACCGCTCCTTGATCAGTGTTATTTTGCAGGTCCAGGAGGTCCTCAAAAGGGCCAGTCACACCAGCAGTCGCAGATTCAGTAGCCGATTTCTCCTTGCCAACAGTGTGTCCTGTGAGGACCACCGAACCCCGTCCTCCAAGCACGAGCCCCATGCCCGATGTGCTGCACAAGTAACGCAGTACCCTCTTCGCATCATCAAAGTGCACCTTTCGGTATCTACCGGGTGCCACGTAGCGAGCCAGGAGGCTGAGAGGTCAGGTTGTGTGCACGTCATCAGGTACATGAGGCAACCCACAAGCTCTGGGTACGGACCACTCGGCTCTACGGACTCGTCCGAAGGTGGAGCTGAGAGCGAGTGGCCGGTAGACAGAGGAGTGTGCTGTGGCGAGGAGTACTGGAAGCCGAAGCGCCGAAGGACATCGTGCACCATGTGTGACTGAGTGAGGGTGATGGCGCGCCGTGCTCTGTCCCGGGTGATCTGCAAGCCAAGATAGCTCCGCAGCTCAACCAGGTCAGTGCAGGTGTGTCTCTCCTGCAGCTCCGCCTTCACTAGGGCCAGTGCCTCAGTGTCAGCGGTAGCATAAACCAAGTCGTCGACGTACACGAGGATGTAGAACGGCGGCAGAGTAGTGTCGGTGCGTAGAAACAGCGACGGGTAAGCAGTCGAAGGAGCAAACCCAAGAGCCGCAAGTGTCGTCCTCAGTGTGTCGTGCCACTCGCGGGGCGCCTGACGCAGGCCGTACACTGGTCGCCGTAGGCTCCACTGGGTACCCTCAGGAAACGACCCATTGAAGCCCTGTGGACGGCGCAACCAGATGGCCTCGTGAAGGCTACCCTGCAAAAAAACTGTCGAGAAGTCGAGGGAGTGCAGCTCGTAGTCGCGCTGTGCTGCAACGTGTAGCAACACCCGAAGAGTGGTCATCTTCGGGGTGGGGGAGAAGGTCTGAAAGAAGTCAACTCCCTCACGCTGACTGCAACCTCGAGCAACGTAACATGCCTTGAAGGAAGGCGGAGAACCCGGCGGCCGCTTCACCCTGAAAATCCACATGCCACTGACGATGTTCGCCCCATGTGGGGGAACCTCGTCAACGTAGGTGCCTGTGGACTTCCAGGAAGCCATATCTGCGTCCATGGCTGTCTGCCACTGAGAGGAGTACTCACCCGAAATCGCCTCTCTGTAAGAGCGCGGGGTGGGGATGTCAAGTGCATCCGGGTCTCCCTCAGGGGCAAGCAGCATGGCAGCGAGATGAGGTGCAGCGGCCGCAAGGCACTACAACTCCTCCTGCCTGTCCCCAAGGACGTCACAGCCAAGGGCTGTACAGCCAAGGGCAGTCTCACCCCCGACGGACGGAGGACAGGCAGGGTCAGGGTCAGAAACGAGACTCGCAAGGTAGTCTAGGCGGTACACAGCAGCAAAGTCAACGAGCTCAACGACTAAGGCAGACGCAGCAGGAGACGAGAACGTAGGGTCTGTCACAACCGTAGCAAGGAAGCGAGTAACAGTCGGACTGGACGCACGAGCAAGGTCAGACGGAGGGTCAGCAACGTTAGGAAGAGAGGACGCAGGAGGTAACGGTAGGACAACACGCTGTGGAACAGAGGAAGGACGGAGCGTCATATCGTGAGTGCCCGGGACAGCCGGAGCACGCGGACGACGAACATGAGGAACACGAGCACGGACGGCAGCTCTAGGCTCGGGCTCAAGGTCAAAGCTAGACTCAGGCTCTCGACGCTCAAGGGTGGAAGCACGAGTCTCAGGCTCTCGACGCTCACTCAGGGACTGTGTCACCGCAGTGTAAGGAGCAGGAGCAGGCAGTGGGGAGTGTGGTAGCAGCGGCGGCTGTGACTGGTCCGCCGGTGGAAACAGTAACTCAGGAGTAGTACCTGCCACAGGGAAGTCAATAGCACCTGGCGGAAGACTGAGAAGGTGGCGAAGAGCACCAGCAGCTCCCGTACCTCCAGCACGAGCAGCTCCTCCAGTACCCCCAGCAACACCTCCAGCACCAGTAGCACCAGCTGCTCCGGCAGCTCCAGCACCTCCAGTACGAGCACCTCCGGGACCAGGAGCTCCAGCACCTCCAGTACCTCCAGCTCCAACGCCTCCAGCACCAGCAGCACCAGCACCTCCAGGGTCAGCAGCTCCCGCAGCTCCAGCACCAGTAGCACCAGCACCTCCAGTGCCAGCAGCTCCAGCACCCCCAGCACCTCCAGTAACAGTAGTACCTCCAGCACCAGCAGCTCCAGTACCTCCAGCACCGGCAGCACCTCCTGTGCTAGCAGCTCCAGTACCTCCAGCACCAGCAGCAGCTCCAGTACCCCCAGCACCAGCAGCACCTCCAGCACCTCCAGGCCTAGCAGCTCCAGTACCTCCAGCACCAGTAGCACCTCTAGTACCTCCAACAGTACCTCCAGGCCTAGCAGCTCCATTACCTCCAGCACCAGCAGCACCTCTAGTACCTCCAGTAGTACCTCCAGCACCTCCAGCACCAGCAGGACCTCCTGGACTAGTAGCTCCAGCACCAGCAGGACCGTACCCTCCACCATCAGGACTGCCTCGCCAAACGACCCACGCACGAATCGCGTGCGGCGAGAGCGTCTCAAGTAGAGCAGGCTGCGGTGGCTGTCCAGCTCCAGTACCTCCAATAGGGGTAGCTCTAGCACCTCCAGCACCAGAAGCACCTCTAGTACCTCCAGCTCCAGCACCTCCAGCACCAGCAGCAGCTCCAGTACCTCCAGCACCAGTAGTACCTCTAGTACCTCCAATAGTACCTCCAGGCCTAGTAGCTCCAGTACCTCCAGCTCCAGGACCTCCAGAAGGACTCGCAGCACCCCCAAAGTCAGCACCCGAAGTCTCAGCACCCCCAGAGTCAGCACCTAAAGTCTCAGTACCCCCAGGCTCAGTACCCTCAGGCTCAGTACCCTCAGTCCCAGCACCCGCAGGCTCAGTGCCCTCAGTCCCAGCACCCGCAGGCTCAGTACCCTCAGTCCCAGCACCCGCAGGCGCAGTACCCTCAGTCCCTGCACCCTCAGTCTCAGCTCCAGTGTCCACTGCAGAAGGCTGCAGAGGCGGGAAACCGGGGGGGGTAGCCAAACGCGGAGAGCGGACACCCCCAGACGTACCACCCCTAGGCCCAGCTCCAGCAGCCTCAGCTCCAGAATACACAGCAGCAGGCTGCGGAGGTGGCGAAGACGGCCGAGGCGGGAAACCCGGGGGGGTCTCCAAGCGAGGAGTGTGGCGAGTGGTCGCCGTGTCGTCGGCGGCGGTGTCACCCCCCTCAGCTGGGTCAGAGGAGTCAGAAGAGATCTCCACTGGCTCATCCAAGGGGGGTGGGTCTACCTGAGACACACCTGAGGGAGCAGGACCCTGTGGGGGAAGGGGGTCTACCGGGGGGGGGGACTGGTACCAGGAAGAGAGGCGCGAGGGGGACCGGGTGGGACGCGTGTGGGTGAAGTCGGTAGTAACAGACCGACTCGTCGAAGGTGACGTCCTGAGAGGACAGAACACGACGCGAGGCAGGGTGGTAGAACTGCCAGGGCGGGGCGTCGGTGGGGAAGCCCTGGAAGACACAGCGGAGACTGCGAGGAGAGAGCTTGCTCGCTTTGGTATCGCGAACAAGGGAGAGCGCGCCCCAGACCCGAAACGACGACGCATCACCAGGCTGACCCGTGTCAACGGAGTGTGGGCGAGGTCTCTGGAGCAGAGACACGGGGCCAGAGGTTGAGCTGATGCGCAGCGTATCGGACCGCAAACGGCCACAGGAAATGGGGAGCAGCCGCATGGATCATGGAGGTACGAGAAACCTCCATGATCAGGCCAATGCGACGCTCAGCGATCCCATATTGCTGCGGAGAGGCCGGAAGCGTGAACGACTAGGCGATGCCCTCGTCCTGACAAAACGTCTCAAGGACGCCAGAGGAGAACTCACCACCCCTGTCAAAGTGCAGACGCAGAACTGGAAAGTCCCGCCGAAACCGCTCGCGCAGCTGGTGACGAGTAGCACGGATCCAGGGGATCAGGACACCACTGACATCCGCCTTGCGACGCAAGGGGAAGACGGTGGTGTAGCGTGTGTAGTCGTCAACAACCAGCAGGAAGTAGCGCTCTTGGTCCGTTCCACCGACTGGGGCTGGGCCCCACACGTCCAGGTGGAGAATCTGCAGAGGAGCAGTGGTCGGAGGAAACTCGGAGGAGTGAGGAGCGGCGCGCTGCCGCCCCTCGATGCAAGGAAGGCACGGTGGGGCAAGCGAGCGCGGCAGGGGGGGCAGGGTCCTGGGGAGGCCAGAGACAAGGAGACGAGAGTGCATGCTGCGTAGACGCGGCAGGGAGGGGTGATAAAGACGCTGGTGCCAGCGCTGAGTCTCGTGCGTGAGTTCTCTGCACGAGCAGGACGCAGCTAACTGACCCGACGCAGACGCCCGACTCGACGCGGCCACCTGACCTGACTCAGCCACCTGTGCAGACGCAGTGGTCAGTGTGTACAGACTAGACCCAGGCTGTCGAGTGAACGTAGCCAGGTGACGGCCAGTCCGGGAGCACGTACAGGTCGCCACACGCTGCCCTCCAGGAATAAAGGTATCAACCCAGACATCCTGAATGGCAGCGTTGCTCACCAAGTTCGTCGAGAACGTGGGGAGGTGGAGACCTGACAGAGAGCCGGAGGGGACTGCTTGACAAGGGAGGACCGTGGAGGCTCTCGCAACTACTGGCCCCCCAGAGGGGTTAGCCAGTGAGACTGGGACAGGTGCTGTGAGTGGTGTGACTGTGGTGCAATCACGAAAGAAGCAACGTGACACGCCTGAGTCAAGCGTGAAAGTGTGCAAGACCTCAGCTGAGGCAGGACCTGTGGCAGTAGACGCACTAGCACCTAGAGCGTCGGCAGACTCACGGGCACCTAGAGCTGCAGCAGACTCACTAGTACCTGGAGCGGCAGCAGACTCACTAGCACCTGGAGCGGCAACAGACTCACTAGAACCGAGAGTAGGAACCTCTACACAGCCAGGGACGCATCGCTGAGAAGCACGGTCGCGACGTCGCTTAGGCCACTTAAAATCAAAACCTCCACCACCAGGCCTGCCTCGCTGAAAAACCCACTCACGAAGCTGCTGAGGGGTGGGGTCGTCCGGGAGAGGCAGTGCCTGCTGCTGTCCGCCCCTGGCCGCAGCAACTTCCGCGATAGTGGCCATGACAGACAGCGACGGTCAGGAGTAGGTCCAGCACCTCCAGCTCCTCCAGCACCAGCAGCACCTCCAGCACTCCCAGCAGCACCTCCACCAGCAGCAGCAGTAGCGAAGTAGCAGCAGCAGCAGTAGTGTTTTTTTTTTTTTTTTTTTTTTTTTTTTTTTTAGGGTTTCGGGTTGCGCGCGGGCTGCGGGGGCAGCGCCCACGAGCTGCAGGGGCGACGCGCGGCTCGGCAGGGCGGCGCGCGGGCTGCAGGGGCAGCGGCCACGGGCTGCAGGAGCGACGCGCGGCTCGGCAGGGCGGCGCGCGGGCTGTAGGGGCGACGCGCGGCTCGGCAGGGCGGCGCCCAGGCTGCAGGGGTGACGCTCGGCTCGGCAGGGCGGCGCGCGGGCAGCAGGGGCAGCGCCCACGGGCTGCAGGGGCGACGCGCGGCTCGGTAGGGCGGCGTACGGGCTGCAGGGGCAGCGTACACGGGCTGCAGGGGCAACGCGCGGGCTGCAGGGGCAGCACGCGGGCCACAGGGGCAGGCACGGCTGCAGGGGCAGCACGGTCGCAGGGGCAGGCACGGCTGCAGGGGCAGCACGGTCGCAGGGGCGAGTACGGATGCAGGAGCAGCGCGGTCGCAGGGGCGAGCACGGCTGCAGGGGCAGCGCGGTCGCAGGGGCGAGCACAGCTGCAGGGGCAGCGCGGTCGCAGGGGCAGCGTGCGGGCTGCAAGGGCAGCGCGGCTGCAGGGGCAGCGTAGGAATAAATATGTATGGTTAGGGCAGGGCGGAACGTTCGGTGGGCCCTAGGAACGATTTTGCTCTAATACCATGTTAGAATCTGCAGGTAGGGATGATGGACTAGGTAGCATGCATGAGTACAAGTACCTAACCCTAAAGTGTTGTACCCCTTGTAGGCTAACCCACTATAGCCTAGAGAGAACACAAAACATGCAGTTTGACAAACAGCTCCCTTAGCAGGTATGTCAGGTGAGCCATCCACCACGTCCTCCTGATCATTTTCAGACACCTTCTTGTTGCTCCTGGTGCTCCGTCCCTTCGGCATTGTGCGATGATGAGTTGAGCTTGTCAGCCCGACAATGGCTGTAAAACAAGTGATGCTGAGCACGAACACCATTGTTGCAGTCGTTTTATATCGTTTGTGCTTGAAGGAAAACCTCTGCAGGTCCAGGCTCGAGGTTCCAGCTGACCTCCTTGGGAATGGCACCCATCCTTGTGAATAGGTAACCTTGGTTATTTTACGAGCAGAATGCTGAGAGCTGGAGTAGTCGCGATAGAATCCATGACACAGCTTGTAATAATAGTCGTGTGTAGAAACATGAAGATAGGATGTGCAGAACCCAGTCGAAAGCCTGGAACTCTTAAAAGGCGTGTTTAGGTTCCCTTTATGAACACTAAAATTACATCGTTGTGTAGAGCTTAAAGCCAGGCTTCTGCTGATCTCTTCGAATCCGTTTTCATGTAAGAAATTGATACACATTGGCCTTGTTAAAGCTGATGGCCATGGCCATGGCGTCAGTAAGGCGGAGAGCTTCATTGCTTCATCGCGGAACCAAATTTGATGTGGTTTTTTATGTGGGCTACTCACTATAGCCTATCAACATAATGTATAACATTTGACACCGACATATAAGTCATACGGCACCGACATAAGGTGTACACAGAATCAACTAGATATTCCTGTATGCCAATAGTCTTGTGTTGCTTTACACACAAGTTACTATACCTTCTAGAAGGGTATGTTCCCGAAGGTTCGGGTTATTGCTTGTTTCTTTGTATTTTTTAGTATAAATACGCCTTGTAGTCGCCTATAGTGCACCATTTTCGAGTGAGAATTCGATCCGGTGACACGCGCGGGGAAGGCTGCGCGCGTGGCAGGACGGGCTGCGTGCGGGCAGGCTGCGCTCGCGGCGAGACGGGCTGCGCCAACGGGACGGGCGGTGCGCGGGGTGGGACGGCCTGCGCGCGCGGCGGGACGGGTATCGCAAGACAGGACGGGCTGCGCGCTGGGCGGGACGGGTAGCGCGCAGGGCGAGACGGGCTACGCTCGGGCGGGATAGGCTGTGCGCAGGGCGGGACGGGGCAGCGCGCGCGCACGTGACTGGCAGCGTGCGGGGACGGGGCAGGCAGTGCCCGAGTGTCGAGCCGGGCATCGCAAAGGTATGGGGCGGGCAGGGCGGGACCTCGATGCTTCTTGCCTTCTGGCACTTTCGAGGCACTTTTGTCTTTTGCGCCAACTTCAGGTTTCTTGAACTCGAAAGTAGCAAGGTAGGTTCGGTTGGCTCGCACTTCCCACTCATCAACTTTCGCCACCCATGTTCTGCGAATTCCACTCTCGCCACCTTTCGTCAACCTATTTTTGAAACTTTGCCATTCTAGACTTTGGGCTTTAAGGGGCGGGGCGTGACCAAGTAAGGGGCGGGACGGGTCGGTCCTATGATCCAACCTGATACCATCTCAACAATATAACGCAATGGAAAATGAGAATGATACAAATACTAACCCCAATGTGTTATACCCCCTATAGGAGACCTCATTACAGCCTAACAACAATATATATAGTTTGACAGATGCAAGCACAATCGAAATCATCCCCAACTATTCAATGTGGTAGGAAGTTTGTCAGTCGCCCATGTTCATCATACGTACATTCATTTGCTGCTTAGAATCTCAAGATTGGTTAGCAACGGAATGATGTGAAACTAGAGAAACAAGACATACAAATAGAGTTGTACCCCTTAGAGTGCTACTCACTGTAGCCTAAGAGACTATAACAACATTTGACACACCCCCATAGGCTAAGTGAGGGGCATCAAAGCAAGTAAGGTGAACAAACGGTCACAAGACCAGTCAAAGCAAGAAACAAGACAAGCTCAGGGTGGATCTCAAGGACACCACACAAATTCCGAGCACAAGCAAGCGGCCACAAGACCAGTTCAAGAGTTCGCTATGATATAAATACAAAGCACAACAAGCAGAGCAAGCAACAGTACTACAGCAAACGAGGGCCTACCTCAACAAGCCCCAACTGCACACAGAACCTGTGGTGGTCACCAGGCGCCAGGGCCTTGGTGAAGACGTCTGCAGTGTTGGCCTCTGAGGCCACAAAGTCCAGGCGTGCCTGACCGCGTCGCTGCAGCTCTCGCAGGAGGAATTACCTCACGTCAATATGCTTCACTCTGGTCTCCAGTCGAGGCTCTCGACACAGGAGGATCATGGCCTTGTTGTCAGCGTACAAGGTCGGTGCAGAGCGAGGCCGCTCACCAAGGTCGGCGAGCAAGAAGGTCAACTAACGAAGCTCCTGTGCCGCCATGGCGCCAGCGTAGATCTCTGCCTCTGCACTGGAAGTAGCCACAGACGACGACCGTGTAGACCTCCACGACACAGCACCAGCTCCCAGACTGAAGCAGTAACCCTGAGTCGAGCGCTGAGTCTCCACGTCGTCAGCGTAGGAAGAGTCGCAGTGACCGGTCAACGCCACTGGCTGGGTCCCTCCAAGCACAAGCCCCATGCCTGATGTAGTCGCCAGGTACTTCGCCACCCTCACAGCAGCTGTCCAGTGGACAGGACGGTGTCTCCCAGTCGCAACAAAGCGAGAAAGGATGCTGATGGGAAGGGCGAGGTCCGGCCGAGTACAAGTCATCAGGTACATGAGGCAGCCCACCAGCTCTGCGTAGAGACCACTGGACTCAAAGGGCTCGTCAGGAAAGGGGCCCGTGAGTCTGTGGTCAACAGCAAGAGGAGTGGGCTGTGTGGTGGAGAACTGGAAGTCGAACCGCCGAAGGACCTGCTGCACCATGTGTGACTGCGTCAGTGTGATGGTGCGAGCGGCTCTGTCCCGGGTGATCTGCAGGCCAAGGTAGCGCTGCAGCTCACCCAGGTCAGTGCACTTGTGTCTCTTCTGCAGTTCGGACTTCACCTGAGCCAGGGCTGCCCTGTCTGCTGTAGCGAAGACCAAGTCGTCGACGTAGACAAGGATAAAGAAAGGAGTGGCACCCGCTCGAACAAACAGCGACGGGTCGGCGGAGGACGGGCTGAACCCAAGGTCACAAAGCGTGGAGCGAAGAGTGTCGTGCCACTCACGGGGCGACTGGCGGAGACCGTAGACTGGTCGCCTCAGGCTCCACTGGGTCCCAGGTGGGAAGGTGTCAGTGAAGCCAGGAGGACGGCGCAGCCAGATCTCTTCGTGCAGTCGGCCCTGGAGGAACGCAGTGGAGAAGTCGAGGGAGTGCAGCTCGTAGTCTCGCTGCGCTGCTATGTGGAGTAACACCCGAAGAGTAGTCATCTTCGGGGTCGGGGCGAAGGTCTGGAAGAAGTCAACTCCCTCACGCTGACTGAAGCCCCTAGCCACGTAGCGCGCCTTGAACACCGGCGGTGCTCCAGGCGGCCGCTTCACCTTGAAGAGCCACATGCCATCGACTACGTTCGCCCTGGGAGGGGGAACTGCGTCGACGTAGGTGCCTGTGGATCTCCAAGACGCAAACTCTGAGTCCATAGCCGCTTTCCACTGTGAGGCCCACGCCCCTGACACTGCCTCGCGGTAAGTGCGAGGAGTCGGTATGTCAAGGGCGTCGGGGTCTCCCTTAGGGGAGAGCAGCATGGCACACACAGAAGGAGAAGCGGCTGCCCAGTACTCCAGCTCAGACTCTCTGTCCTCTAGGACGTCACAGCCAAGGGCAAACTCACCCCCGACGGACAGAGGACGGTAGGGAGGAGCTGGCACCACACGGGTGGCGAAGTCAAGGCGGCTGGCGGCAGCGAATTCAGCAACAGCGGCAGTGAGAGCCGAGACAGACGACGGAGGGAAACGAGAGTCGGTGACAAGAGTGGCGAGGACACGGGAGGCAACGGGACGAACAGCACGGTAGTAGTCAGAGATAGGAGTGGGGAGGGCGGGGAGAGAGGACGGGGGAGGAGACGGGAGAACAGACACAGGAGAAGGAGAACGACGACGAGACGTACAAAGGAGGGCAGTGTGGAGGTCAGTAACAGGGGACGAGTGACGAGCACGCGGAGGACAACGAGTGATCAAGTCGTGACGGACTCCAGGAGGAGGGGACTGAGGAGGAGGAGAAGACCAGACCGCCGGACGGTCGTCAGGAGGAGGCAACGTAGGACCAAACACAGGAGGAGACTGGGAGCGGACAGGAGGAGAGGAGGAAAGGCCAAGGGCCCGCAGGCCACTCACAGGTGGGAACAACTGCCGCTCCAGAGGAAGCTGCGGTGGCGGCTGCGACTGCTGCTGCTGCGGCTGCTGCGGTGGCTGCGGCTGCTGCTGCGGCTGCTGCTGCGGCTGCTGCTGCTGCTGCTGCTGCTGCTGTGGCTGCTGCTGTTGCTGCTGCTGCTGCTGCTGCTGCTGCTGCTGCAGCAGCTGCTGCTGCCTCTGCTGCTCCAGAAGGTCCAGCACCCGCAGCTCCTGCCGCTCCCTCTCCAACCGCTCCTGCTCCTCACGCTCACGCCGACGGGCAGCCTGGAGACGGGTGTCGTGGCGGTGGGGAGGCGGAGTGGACTCCGCAGAACCAGGGTCTCCAGCTCCAGTCTCCTCAGAACCAGCACCCCCAGAACCAGCACCTCCAGTGTCAGTGCCTCCAGCACCAGCACCTCCGACTCCTGCACCCCCAGAACCAGCACCTCCAGTGTCAGTGCCTCCAGCACCAACACCTCCGACTCCTACACCCCCAGAAGCAGCGCCCCCAGTGCCAGTACCTCCAGCTCCAGCACCCTGTGACCGAGCACCTCCAGTGGCAGCCCCCCCAGCGCCAACACCCCCAGAGTCCGCAACCACCTGTCGCGGACGTGCCGAGGGCTGCTGAGGGGACTGGGAGGAGGATTGTGGGGAGGGAGACGCGACCTGACGTGCGACTGACGGCAGAGGGGTAGCGTGAGACACACCAGACGGGGCAGGACCAGGGGGGGGCGGTGGTACCGGAGGAGCGGGGACAGGAGGAGGAGAGGGGGCGAGGAAAAGGGGGGGAGGGGGTACCGGGAGACCTCGACAGAGGTACCGGGTGAAGTAGGACACGGACTCGTCGAACCTGACGTCACGGGAGTCGAGGAACTGGTGGAGGGGCGGGTGGTAAAAGGACCAGTCAGCAGAGTCGACCGGGAAACCAAGGAAGACACAGTCGATGGCGCGTGCCGAGAGCTTGTCCGCAGAGGTGTCGCGGACTTGCGCAAGGCAGCCCCAGACTCGAAAGGCCGACCCAACACCAGGGGAACCAGTCCAAAGACTGGTCGGTGAAGCCTCGGGCCGCGAGACACGCGGCTGGAGGTTCAGCTGGTATGCGGCGTAGCGAACCGCGTAGGGCCACAGAAAATGGGGCGCACGGGCATGGATCATGGACGTGCGGGCGATGTCCATGACCAAGCCAATGCGGCGCTCAGCAACCCCATTCTGCTGTGGGGACTCCGGCAGCGTCCAGGACTGTACAATGCCCTGCTCGCCGCAGAATCCGGCGAGAATGCCGGAGCGAAACTCGCCCCCACGGTCGGAGTGGAGACAACTGACCTGACGACCACGAGTGCCCTCAATGGCTAGAAGTCACCTGATCAGCGTAGCAGTCACCTCGGACTTCTTCGCAAGAGGGAACACTTTGGTGTACCTGGAGTAGTCGTCGACGACCACCAGAAAGTAACGCTCCCTCCCAGACCCCTGCGTCGGGGCAGGGCCCCAGACGTCCAAGTGGAGAGTCTCGAAGGGAGCGGTGGCCGGACGAAGGGAGGAGGAGTGGGGAGTGGCGCGTAAGCGACCGGCGACGCACGGAGAGCAAGGGGGAGCAAGCGAGGGAGGGAGCGACGGGAAGGTGCGTGGGAGACCTGTGACAAGTCCCTGACTGAGCATGCCACGAAGGCGAGGGATCGACGGGTGGCCAAGGCGGTGGTGCCACAGGACGGTGCGGTGGGCGAGAGAGCGACAGGAGCAAGACGCAGCGACTGGACTGGACACGGCCACCTGACTAGACACCTCAACTGGACTGGACGCCTGGACAGGAGGGGACGGGACGACCTGAGGGGAGGACGTAACCGGGGAGCGCTCGGTGTGGAGGACGTAGAGACCGGAGCGGGGCTCCCTGGTGAACGTGGCGAGAACAGCACCTGTGGCAGCGTCTGTACAGACCGCAGTCCTCCCACCCCCCACAAAGGTAACCGTGATCCCTCGGTCCTGGAGGTATCCAACACCCACCAAGTTCCGAGTGAACGAGGGGATGTGGAGACCGCGCAGGACCCCAGAGGGGACCACCGGACACGGGAGGGTCGTGGAGCTACGAGCAACGGCTGGTCCAGAGGTAGGATCAGCCAGAGCCACCGAAACAGGGGTGAGAAGTGGCGTAAGGGTCGTGTGGTCGCGGAAGAAGCACTGCGACGCGCCCGAGTCCAGTGTGAAAGACAGGGACGCCTCAGCCGGAGAGTCACCTGTCATAGTAGCTACACAAGCACCTAGAGCAGCAACACAAGCACCTAGACTAGAAAGGCACAACGCTACACTAGCAGGAGGCAAGCAAGCTAATCTACGAACACGCGAGCACACTGATCCATCAGCACTAAAGTCAGCATCAACATACAAAGCATGCTGAAGCGCATCGTCCATGGACAGATCAAAGACATCAATCTTACGAGCTAACAGACGAGACCAGCGAGGTGTGACCAACAGCGGGCCCCAACGAGCACGGTAGAGATCGTCGAGACGGCGGAAGCACCGCGCGGCAGAGTGGTCGTCGCGACCACAGAGACAGGGGCTCCCCGGTCCGGTGACGCACCAGTGAGTGCAGGGGCCCCTGTCACGGCGGGGGGGGCGAGGGGCCCAACTGGAAGTGCTGCTGCTGCGGCCGGTGCTCCCAGGTCCTCCCGGACCCCACTGCGGCGGGGGACCCCAGTGCTGCTGCGGACCCCACTGCAGCGGGGGCCCCCACTGCTGGGGTACCTGCTGCTGCTGCGGTCCCTGCTGCTGCTGCTGTCCCTGCTGTGGCTGGTGCTGCTGTGGCTGCTGCCGCTGTGGGCCTCCACCAGTAGGAGGGCCTGTCTGTCCTGCACCTCCTCCAGGGCCCCCTCCTCCTGGTGCACCACCGCCGCCGCTGCCGCTGCCGCCTCCACCACCGCCGCTCCCACCTCCACCGCCCCCTCCACCGCCCCCTCCACCGCCGCCGCCGCCGCCCCCACCTCCCCCCTTCTCGCCCTTCTTGCCACTCTTGCCCCGTTTCTGCCAGTCTGCGGCAGAAACGGCAGCGGTGTCCTCAGAGACCGACACAGCAGCAGAGGCACGGGTAGCGGTGAAAGTGGGAAGCTGAGGGGCGGCACACCCCGCAAAGAGACGGGGGGCCACCGCATCAGTGGCGGAGGCAACGGTGAGGAGACTGCTCTCGATGGTCCCGAGAGCAGTCGCGAGGAGGTCGATAGTGAGCTCAGTGGGGTGCTTCTGTAGAAGCGCGTCGCGGGCAGTGGCAAGGCGGTCAGGGAGGCGGGTGACTAACCAGTGCACAGTGAGCCACATGGGGGGGGGGAGCAACAAGAAGCTGTGCGTCGGTACAGGCCGCACGAAAACCGGCGTCAAGCGAGCGGAGGTGAGTCACTAGGTCGGAAACAGTCGCAAACGAGCCTAGGTCGGGAAACACAAACGGCATGAGGAGGCGACTGAGGGAGGCAGAGGAGGGGGTGGAGTAGCGGGCAATAATAGCATCCCAAACCCCCTTGGCTGTCTCCACCTGGTCAAAATGGGCGGCCTCAGTCGGGGGGAGAAGCTCCGACAGTGTGAGAGCGGCGGCAGCGTCACGCGAGAGCCACACGTCCCTGGCCAGGACCCGACGGTCGTACTCCGCCTGGGCCGTTGGAAATGGGCGGTGGGAATGGGCGGGGAGGGCGGTTTTGACGGTGGGAACGGGCGGGAGGGCGGTTTTGACGGTGGGAACGGGCGGGAGGGCGGTTTTGACGGTGGGAATGGGCGGGAGGGCGGTTTTGACGGTGGGAATGGGCGGGGAGGGCGGTTTGACGGTGGGAATGGGCAGGGAGGGCTGTTTTGACGGTGGGAAAGGGCGGGGGGAGGGCGCGACGGTGGGAAATGGGCGACGGGCAAGGGCTGGGGCGTGGGCGACGGTCTAGGGCTGGGGCGTGGGCGACGGGCTAGGGCTGGGGCGTGGGCGACGGGCTAGGGGCTGGTGTGGGCAACGGGCTAGGTCGAAGGCTGGGGCGACGGGCTAGGGCTGGGGCGTGGGCGACGGGCTAGGCGCGGAGGGCGAGGGGCAGGGCGTACGGGCCGCGCGTGGGCAACGGGCAGGGCGCACGGGCTACGCGCGGGCTAGGGGCAGGGCGCACGGGCGTCGCGACGGGCCGGGGCAGAGCCTCCGGGCTACGCGCTGGCTAGGGGCAGGGCGCAGGGGCGCCGCGACGAGCTGGGGCAGCGCCTACGGGCTACGCGCTGGCTAGGGGCAGGGCGCACGGGCGCCGCGACGGGCTGGGGCAGAGCCTACGGGCGTCGCGCGGGCTAGGGGCAGGGCGCGGGCTAGGCGCGGAGGGTGCAGTGGCGCGGTTTAGGCGCGGAGGCACAAAGGGTGCGGAGGTGCGAGCTAAGCGCGGAGGGCGCGGAGGGCGCGGAGGGCGCGAGCTAGGCGCGGAGGGCGCGGAGGGTGAACACTAGGCTAGGAACGGGCTAGGAACGGTCCTGCTCGTGATACCATCTCAAGAGTGGTTAGCAACGGAATGATGAGAAACTAGAGAAACAAGACATACAAATAGAGTTGTACCCCTTAGAGTGCTACTCACTGTAGCCTAAGAGACTATAACAACATTTGACATAGAATTGTCATCGATTTGATGAGATTGCCATACAAACAGTAACATTCGAGTAAATACAAGACAACTGAAGACCTGTTGTTCTAGAGCCTGCCCTCGTGTTCGGACGTGCTGTAAATGAAGCAAAGGGCTGTTGCAGCCAGACAGCCACACGTCCTCATCCACATGCAAGGCGTAGGCCCTCTAACAACAGACTCTGTCGGAGGCTCAGATAAAGCACAGTCAGCACCATCTCCTCGGAACCCCCACACATCCTACCTCCACAATCTCCCTGGCCTCCCATTCCCTCGAGTCTTCAGTTTCTGAGGCCGAACGCCCATCCTTTGGGCGCCTTTTGGAACTGCCCCCTAGCAGCACCCGCCTCAAACCCGGGGGAAGCGACGAGAGCATAGAAGGCGGTGGGCTGCGCCACAACCGCCAGCGCCACGTCCTTCACCGTCTGCACGCCGTCCGCAGCAGCCACGGTGGCAGCGGCGCGCCACACGCCCGTGAGAGTGAAGGTGTGCAGCCCTGCCGTGCGCGCAGAGCGCCCCACTGCGCGCTGCAGGCGGCCCCACGCGCGCCCCATGGGGCCGCTGCCAGGGGAGGCCGAGGCCGCGCTGGTCCACGCAGGGGGGGACGCGCCGTCCGCACCCGTGGCCGTGGAAAAGTCCAGCAGAGTCGCGCCGGTGGTGACAGCGCTGCCGCTGTTGAGAGTGAGCGCCGTGGGGGCGGCGTCACTCGAGAGGGAGATGCGCACCGTGAAGGCCACGTCGTAGTCCGTGCCGTTCCTGCCGACGATACACGGGCAAATGGAGGAGGGGGAAGGGGGAAAGGATAGTGGGGGAGGGGACGCTATGAGCGAGGAAGACAGGGGGAGACAGCGACGCAAAAGGATATCAATGAAGCAGTCAAGATTGAGAGGACTCACGGGAGGAGGGTGATTTCGAGGACGCCAGTGGCGTTGGCATCGCCAGGGGCTGTCAGCGCATCAGCCGCCACACTGCTGCCCCTCAGCTGCGCCAACACGCCATTCGCACTCTTCCCGCGCTTACCCCACCCAAGCCCCCTCCCATTCCCCTTCCCATTGCCCTGTCCCTGCCCGTTGCCCTGCCCCTGCCCATTCCCCTGCCCCTGCCCATTGCCCTGCCCCTTGCCATTGCCTACCCCCATCATCCCCATCACTCGCGAGCTGGCAGTTATTGCCACGCCTGCGGGGCTACCACTGTCTGTACTGTTCCCCTGCCCGTTCCCCTGGCCCTTGCCCTTCCCCTTGGTTCCGCCATTCCCCTTGCCCTTGCCCTTGCCCTTCCCCTTGGTTCCGCCATTCCCCTTTCCCTTACCCTGCCCCTGCCCCTGCCCGTTGCCCTGCCCCTTGCCGTTACCGACCCCCATCGTCCCAATCACTGCCTCACTCGCGCCTGCGCCAACACTCTCCGTACCGTCCCCCTCGCCTCCGCCATTCCCCTTGCCCTTCCCATTCCCGCCCTTGCGCCCAAAGATGCCCCCCAGGGCGCTCGGAGTGCTGCCGTTGCCAAAGAGCGAGGTGAGGCCCGAGAATATGCCGCCCGCGCCCCATCCGCCCGTCGAATTCCCGCCAGTCAGCGCACCCAGAATTCCGCCACCATTCCCGCCCCTCTTTCCGTTTCCGCCCTTCCCGTTGCCTTTTCCGCCACCGTTTCCCTTACCGCCTCCCTTTCCGTTTCCGCCTTTCCCCTTGCCGTTACCAGGAGCAGCAAAGGCACCTGCTCATGCAAACGACGGCTCGCTAATTCGTTAAAAACAGCTTCAGAAGAAAAAATAAAAAGAACCAATAGAAGAGAGCAGTGGGACGCGTGGGGCACGAGGCGGAGAGCAAGTGGCGGAGAGCAAGTGGCGGAGAGCAAGAGAACGAGGAGCAAGAGGAGTGGGAGCGGACTCACATGAGGTGGCCACAAGAACGAGAATCAGAACCGCAAGGATCTTCGTTGTCGCCATGATCCACTCAACTCTGAAAAGCCGCTGATGTCAACTCAAAGCTATCTGCGAGTTGCCGACGGAGTCTCAAAACGATCTGCCGAGTTGCCCAATTGCCGATGGGATCTACTAGTAAGGACTCGAAGCACTTGGATGGGATGTGATGTCGATGGGAGGGCGGGCCATGGATCTTTATAGCCCTCGGAACGCTCATAACTGTGTGGAGCCTGCGCGAGCAGCGGGTCTCCGACATCTCTCAAGTCCGCAGCGGTCGACCGATGCGTGGACGGTGACGCGTCGACGAGATGGCGTCGAGGCAAGCGGTGAGTACGCGACAATGGGTTGCCCATTTCTGACGACTCGCACGGCTGAAACGAGGAGACTGCATGCAGTGTGTGCGTGCTCGCAAGTTGCGAGTCGAGACGGTGAGTGAGTTGGTGCGCTGAGGGCTACTAGTAGTAGTGGGTCGGCTTATCAGCCACCGTCGCTACGCGACACAACTCTCGTTCCTTGTCCCAATCGTCGTCGTCGTCGTCTACGCGAATAATGTCGGCACGCATGTTTCTGGAGGCGGGGCAAGGAGGCGGGGCAAGGAGGGGAGGTGGAGCACGAAGTTAGGATTCTCCGACGCAGAGAGAGTCGAGCGAGAATCGAAGACTCGCTGGCTTGTGCAGAGGTGCCCTGGCATTGTCATGCCACCGCAGCACCACCTAATCACCGCAGCACCTATCTCTTCTGGGATCAGCCCATCTATCCTCCACCCCACCATGCACCCACACCGACCGCGACAGTGGTTAGGTCGTAGAGTTGCAAAGCACCCACCGATAAACACTCCCATCCCAGCCACTTGAAAAGCCTGGCTTCTAGTGGAGCAAAATTGGTGGCGCCGCGAATTCAAGCCAACCAAGTTTCAAACGAAAGTGTAACCAAATCGTTTCGCTGCGCGAGGATCGCAGGAGGCTCGAATTCAAATTCGTTTGTTACACGCTATGTTCCGGCTAGACAGGTTCCACATCTCCTTACAGTGCAGGCTTACTGAATAACTTATCTAAAGTCGTAAGATTTTGTAGTAACAGCCGATTCCTGGAAGCTGCTACCTGCCTACCTTGTTACTACACCACTGCCCTCCTCACGGAGGCGCTCCTTATCGTGGGGGAACTTCGGATGGTGTCCCAACACGAATCGCGTAACCCACAATTCAGTTTGCTCCTCGTAACCATTGTGGTTGATCTCTCCCCGTACCACCAGTCTCTACCTACTGCCAAGATTCTCTCAAAGTTAGCAAACAACGGAATGTGTGAACTAGGGAAACAAGGGATACAAATAGCAACCCTAAAAGTGTTGTACTCCCTATAGTGCTACTCACTGTAGCCTAAGAACCTATAATAACATTTGACACACCCCCATAGGCTAAGTGAGGGGCATCAAAGCAAGCAGGGTGAACAAACGGTCACAAGACCAGTCACTGCAAGAAGCAAAGCAAGCTCAGGGTGGATCTCAAGGACACCACACAAATTCCGAGCACAAGCAAGCGGCCACAAGGCCAGTTCAAGAGTTCACTAGGATATATATAGCAAAGCACAACAAGCAGAGCAAACAGCAAGTCTACAGCAACCGAGGGCCTACCTCAACAAGCCCCAACTGCACACAGAACCTGTGGTGGTCACCAAGCGCCAGGGCCTTGGTGAAGACGTCTGCAGTGTTGGCCTCTGAGGCCACAAAGTCCAGGCGTGCCTGGCCGCGTCGCTGCAGCTCTCGCAGAAGGAAGTACCTCACGTAAATATGCTTCACTCTGCTCTCCAGTCGAGGCTCTCGACAGAGGAGGATCATGGCCTTGTTGTCAGCGTACAAGGTCGGTGCAGAGCGAGGCCGCTCACCAAGGTCGGCGAGCAAGAAGGTCAACCAGCGAAGCTCCTGTGCCGCCATGGCACCAGCGTAGATCTCTGCCTCTGCACTGGAAGTAGCCACAGACGACGACCGTGTAGACCTCCACGACACAGCACCAGCACCCAGACTGAAGCAGTAACCCTGAGTCGAGCGCTGAGTCTCCACGTCGTCAGCGTAGGAAGAGTCGCAGTGACCAGTCAACGCCACTGGCTGAGTCCCTCCAAGCACAAGCCCCATGCCTGATGTAGTCGCCAGGTACTTCGCCACCCTCACAGCAGCTGTCCAGTGGACAGGACGGTGTCTCCCAGTCGCAACAAAGCGAGAGAGGACGCTGAGGGGAAAGGCGAGGTCCGGCCGAGTACAAGTCATCAGGTACATGAGGCAGCCCACCAACTCTGCGTAGGGACTACTGGACTCAAAAGGCTCGTCGGGAAAGGGGCCAGTGAGTCTGTGGTCAACAGCAAGAGGTGTGGGCTGTGTGGTGGAGAACTGGAAGTCGAACCGCCGAAGGACCTGCTGCACCATGTGTGACTGAGTCAGTGTGATGGTGCGAGCGGCTCTGTCCCTGGTGATCTGCAGGCCAAGGTAGCGCTGCAGTTCACCTAGGTAAGTGCACGTGTGTCTCTTCTGCAGTTCGGACTTCACCTGAGCCAGAGCTGCCCTGTCTGCTGTGGCAAAGACCAAGTCGTCGACGTACACTAGTATAAAGAAAGGAGTGGAACCAGTGCGAACAAACAGCGACGGGTCGGCAGAGGAAGGACAAAACCCAAGGTCACGAAGCGTGGAGCGAAGAGTGTCGTGCCACTCACGGGGCGACTGGCGGAGACCGTAGACTGGCCGTCTCAGGCTCCACTGGGTCCCAGGTGGGAAGGTGTCAGTGAAGCCAGGAGGGCGGCGCAGCCAGATCTCCTCGTGTAGTCGGCCCTGGAGAAACGCAGTAGAGAAGTCAAGGGAGTGCAGCTCGTAGTCTCGCTGTGCTGCTACGTGCAGTAACACCCGAAGAGTAGTCATCTTTGGGGTCGGGGCGAAGGTCTGGAAGAAGTCAACTCCCTCACGCTGACTGAAACCCCTAGCCACGTAGCGCGCCTTGAACACAGGCGGTGAACCAGGCGGCCGCTTCACCTTGAAGAGCCACATGCCATCGACTACGTTCGCCCTGGGAGGGGGAACTGCGTCGTCGTAGGTGCCTGTAGATCTCCAAGACGCTAACTCCGAGGCCATAGCCGCTTTCCACTGTGAGGCCCACGCCCCTGACACTGCCTCGCGGTAAGTGCGAGGAGTCGGTATGTCAAGGGCGTCGGGGTCTCCCTCAGGGGATAGCAGCATGGCACAGACAGAGGGAGAAGCGGCTGCCCAGTACTCCAGCTCAGACTCTCTGTCCTCTAGGACGTCACAGCCAAGGGCAAACCCACCCCCGACGGACAGAGGACGGGAGGGAGGAGCTGGCACCACACGGGTGGTGTAGTCAAGGCGACTGGCAGCAGCAAACTCAACGACAGCGGCAGTGAGAGCCGAGACAGACGACGGAGGGAAACGAGAGTCGGTGACAAGAGTGGCGAGGACACGAGAGACAACAGGACGAACAGCGCGGTAGTAGTCAGTGACAGGAGTAGGGGGGAAAGGGAGAGAGGACGGAGGCGGAGACGGGAGAACGGACTCAGGAGGAGGACGACGAAGAGACGAACAAAGGAGGGCAGTGCGGAGGTCGGTAACGGGAGACGAGTGACGAGCACGCGGAGGACAGGGACGGACACGAGAGTGCGGGACACCAGGTGGAGGAGACTGCGGTGGAGGAGAAGACCAGACCGCCGGACAGGCGTCAGGAGGAGGAAACGTGGGACCAAACGCTGGAGGGGACGGAGTGTGAACAGGAGGAGAGGAGGGAAGACCAAGGGCCCGAAGGCCACTCACGGGTGGGAACAACTGCCGCTCCAGAGGGAGCTGCTGTGGTCGCAGCTGCGGCGGCGGTGTCTGCTGCTGCTGCGGCTGCTGCTGCTGCCGCTGCTGCGGCTGCTGCTGCTGCTGCTGCTGCTGCTGCTGCTGTTGCTGCTGCTGCTGCTGCTGCTGCTGCTGCTGCTGCTGCTGCTGCTGCTGCTGCTGCTGCTGCTGCTGCTGCTGCTGCTGCTCCAGCAGGTCCAACTGCCGCAACTCCTGCCGCTCCCTCTCCAACAGCACCTGCTCCTCACGCTCACGCCGACGGGCCGCCTGGAGACGTGTGTCGTGGCGGTGGGGAGGCGGAGGGGACTCCGCAGAACCAGTGCCTCCAGCTCCAGTCTCCTCAGAACCAGCACCGCCAGTGCCAGCGCCTCCAGCACCAGCACCCCCAGAACCAGCACCCCCAGGACCAGCACCTCCTGTGCCAGCACCTCCAGCTCCATCACCCCCAGAACCAGTACCGCCAGTGCCAGGACCTCCAACTCCAGCACCCCCAGAACTAGCACCTCCAGTGCCAGCACCTCCAGCTCCAGCACCCCCAGAGCTAGCGCCACCTGCGCCAGCACCTCCAGCTCCAGCACCCCCAAGACTAGCACCTCCAGTGCCAGGACCTCCAGCTCCAGCACCCCCAGGGCTAGCGCCACCTGCGCCAGCACCTCCAACTCCAGAACCCCTCAAACGAGCACCCCTGGACCGAGTACCGCTAGTGGCTGCACCTCCAGCTCCAAAACCAACTGAGTCCACAGTAGCCTGTCGCGGAAGTACCGAAGGCTGCTGAGGGGACTGTGAGGAGGACTGCGGGGAGGGAGCCGCTACCTGACGCGCGACCGAGGGTAGAGGGGTAGCGTGAGACACACCTGACGGGGCAGGACCAGGGGGGGGTGGGGGTACCGGAGGAGCGGGAGCAGGGGGAAGAGAGGGTGCGAGGAAAAGGGGGGGAAGGGGAACCGGGAGACCTCGACAGGGGTACCGGGTGTAGTAGGACACTGACTCGTCGAACCGGACGTCACGGGAGTCTAGGAACTGGTGGAGGGGCGGGTGGTAAAAAGACCAGTCGGCCGAGGCTACCGGGAAACCAAGGAAGACATAGGGACGGCGCGAGCCGAGAGCTTGTCCGCAGAGGTGTCGCGGACAAGCGCAAGGCAGCCCCAGACACGAAAAGCTGACCCAACACCAGGGGACCCGGTCCAAAGACTGGTCGGTGAAGCCTCTGGCCGCGAGACGCGCGGCTGGAGGTTCAACTGGTGAGCGGCGTAGCGAACCGCATAGGGCCACAGAGAATGGGGCGCACGGGCATGAATCATGGACGTGCGGGCGATGTCCATGACCAAGCCAATGCGGCGCTCAGCAACCCCATTCTGCTGTGGGGACTCTGGCAGCGTCCAGGACTGTACGATGCCCTGCTCGCCGCAGAATCCGGCAAGAATGCCAGAGCGAAACTCACCCCCACGGTCAGAGTGGAGACAGGAGACACGACGGCCACGAGTGCCCTCAGTGGCTAGAAGCCACCGGATCAGCGTAGAAGTCACCTCGGACTTCTTCGCGAGAGGAAACACCGTGGTGTACCTGGAGAAGTCGTCGACGACCACCAGAAAGTAGCGCTCCCTCTCAGGTCCCTGCGTAGGTGCAGGGCCCCAGACATCCAAGTGGAGTGTCTGGAAGGGAGCAGTGGCCGGACGAAGGGAGGAGGAGTGGCACGAAGACGGCCGGCGACGCAAGGAGGGCACGGCGGCGCAGGCGAGGGAGGGAGCGACGGGAAGACGTGAGGGAGACCTGAGACAAGACGGTGACTAGCCATAGTGCGGAGGCGGGGGATCGATGCGTGGCCAAGACGGTGGTGCCACAAGACGGTCCGGTGGGTGAAAGACCGGCACGAGCAAGACGCAGCAACTAGACCGGACACAGCAACCTGACCGGACACAGCAACCTGACCGGACATAGCAACCGGTGGGGACGCAGTAACCGGACCGGACTCTGCTACCGGGGGGGACGAAGCAACCTGACCAGACGCAGCTACATGCGGGGGCGGAGTGTGCAGGACAAAGAGACCTGAGTGGGGCTCTCTGGTGAACGTGGCAACAACTGCCCCGGTGGAAGAGTCCGTACAGATCGCAGTCCTCCCGTGCGCAGGAAAAGTGACTGTGATCCCCCGGTCCTGAAGGTATCCAACACCCACCAAGTTCCGAGAGAACGAGGGGATGTAGAGACCAGTGAGGAAACCAGAGGGGACAGCTGGGCACGGGAGGGTGGTCGAGCTGCGAGCAACTGCTGGTCCTGAAGTAGGATCAGCCAGGGCAACTGGGACTGGAGCCGAAAGAGGTGTGATAGTGGTGTGGTCGCGGAAGAAGCACTGAGACGCGCCGGAGTCCAGCGTGAAGGAGAGCGACGCAACAGCAGTCGTCACGGCCGGGCTAGTGACTACACAAGCACCTACACTAAAAGCACAAGTACCGACACTAGCAACAGGCAAAGGTCCTAAGCTAGGTACACGTAAGCCAAGAGATCCGTACGTGACAGAATAAACAGCATCCATAGACATATCAAACACAGGGTAACCACTACGAAACAGACCGGGCCAGATCGGGGGAGCCGACTCAGGCCCAAAACGCTCACGGTAAAGGTCGTCGAGGCGGCTGTAGCAGCGCTGTGCAGAGTGGTCAGGACGCCAGCAGGTAGTGCCAGCACCAGGGCCGGTCAGGATCCGGTACTGGCAGGGGCCGACGTCGCGGCCACCGCGACGAGCCCCCCAGCTGGCTGGGCCGCTGCTGCAGCCAACGCGACCTGAACCACCAGGCCCCCACGGCTGCTGAGGGCGCCACAGCTGCTGAGGGCGCCCCTGCTGCTGCGGAAGCCACTGCTGAAACGGCCGCTGCTTCTGTCCCTGCTGCTGGAGAACCCTAGTGGACTCCATGATAAAAGCTAGCGGGGTGCAGGAGCGGCAGGCTAGGAGCGACAGGAGCTAAGGACGGTTGGAGCGAGAGTGGTTGGAGCACAACTGGCTGGAGCTAAAAACGGCGAGCTAGGGCTGGCTGGAGGTAGGAACGGCCGGAGCTAGAGACCGTAAGTGCGGCTGTCGGCTGCCGCTAGTAGAGCCACTGGCAGTGGAACGTACGTGCGACAGTAGGGGCTGCAGTACTGACGGCTGCGGGATGCAGGCAACTGTGCAGGTTGCCCGGCAAGCAGGAACGCGGCCGACAGTTGCAGGCCCCCACCCGAAACCCTTTTGTTTTTTTTTTGTGTTTTTTTTTAAGGGTTTTTTTTTAATGTATTTATTTTCTGGCGCTAAAGCGCTCCGGGGCGCGCTGCCTGCAGGGTGTGCTGCCTGCGGGGCGCGCTACCCGCACGGCGCGCCGCCTGCGGGGCGCACTACCCGCGGGGCGCGCTACCCGCGCGGCGCGCTGCCTGCAGGGCTGGGGCGACGGGCCAGGGCGCGGGCTGGGGCGACGGGCTAGGGCGCGGGCTGGGGCGACGGGCTAGGGCGTGGGCCTGGGCGACGGGCTAGGGCGGGCGCCTGGGCGACGGGCTAGGGCGGGCGCCTGGGCGACGGGCTAGGGCGCGGGCCTGGGCGACGGGCTAGGGCGGGCGCCTGGGCGACGGGCTGGGGCGGGCGCCTGGGCGACGGGCTGGGGCGGGCGCCTGGGCAAAGGGCTGGGGCGGGCGCCTGGGCGACGGGCTGGGGCGGGCGCCTGGGCGACGGGCTGGTGCGGGCGCCTGGGCGACGGGCTAGGGCGGGCGCCTGGGCGACGGGCTGGGGCGGGCGCCTGGGCGACGGGCTAGGGCGGGCGCCTGGGCGTCGGGCTAGGGCGGGCGCCTGGGCGACGGGCTAGGGCGGGCGCCTGGGCGTCGGGCTAGGGCGGGCGCCTGGGCGACGGGCTAGGGGCGCAGGCTAGGGTCGCTGAGGGCGCTAACGCGCGGAAGAGGAGGTCGCTAAGGCGCGGAGATGGCGCGGAGGGCGCGGAGGCTAAGGCGCGGAGGGCGCGGAGGGCGCGGAGGGCGCGGAGGGCGCGGAGGGCGCGGCGGAGGGCGCGGAGGGCGCGGAGGGCGTGGAGGGCGCAAGGGTGCGGAGGGCGCTAGGGCGCGAGCTAGGCTAGGCTAGGCGAGAGGATCGACACCTACTCATGATACCATCTCAAAGTTAGCGAACAACGGAATGTGTGAACTAGGGAAACAAGGGATACAAATAGCAACCCTAAAAGTGTTGTACTCCCTATAGTGCTACTCACTGTAGCCTAAGGGTACATTCCGCTCTGGACGCTGTCCCAAACTAAGTGTCCCAATCGAGTGTACCGCTCCGAACCAGGCTTCCAGATTGCAGGAATTTTACCCTGATTTGGGCTTTGAACACTGATTTTCAGGGTTTTTTTTGGACCCCGCGCTGATGAGAAAGTTTTTTTTTTTTATGCCTATCCTGATATTCCAGCTAACTTTTGCGTACTAGGCCTGAATTTCCAGCGTGATTTTGCTGAAGGACCCTGAATCGAATCATACAGTACAGGGTACAGGTTTAGTTGCGGAAATGCCTAGATTCGGTTTATCTGGAAAAAAAAAAAATCGCGCCAATCCGCCGTCACCGTCAATCACGGGAAATGGCATCTTTACTGTATCCACCACACCACCACACACGTACCTGACTTGATGTGTTGTCGCCATCATCTGGGTTGCTGGCAAGTGATTGGGCAGTTTCAGGTAATCATACACCGTGCCCAATCACATGGCCAGGGTTGGCAAGATTCCACTGCGTCACTGTCGTAAACCGACACGCTGTGGAATCGTGCCGGAAAAAGGGGCCCATCCATTTCATTTCGTGGATGGCCCCTAGTGGACTATCCACGCCTGCATGGTGGGGTTTGTTGAGGCTGTCAACCAATCACCAACGAGGTGTGGTGAGCCTCCCTTCCCCATCCCTTTCACCCCTTTCTTGAATGCCGTGTTGGGTTAGTTCTGTTCCGTTCTCGCTGTTTCTCGGCTGACTCTCCACTCCATCCTCCTTCAGTCGTCCTTACTCCCGCCATGGCTGGACCCGTTGACGGTGCTGCTGCCGACGACGAGGCTGACGACATAGAGATGGAGATAGCACGCACGGGTCTAGACCTGTTGCTGTGTTCGTTATCAAAAGCAACCATTCCACCGCGTAGCAAGAATCCACCCGTTTCATCAACGGCTATTCCCACTGTTACTTCCGCCCCACCAGACACAATCGTCGCCCCAGTTATAAACACCTCAACGACTCCCGATGTCACCGAAACTGTACCCACGACGGTACATGTTGCGCCGTCAACACCTGCAGCACCGTCTCCGGCTTCTCCTATGGTTACTGCCCCGGCTCATCCACCAGGTTTTGAGATGGCGACCCCGGCATCTCGGCCCGTTCCACCTGCATCGCAACCAACTGCCCCCGAAGTGGCGTCGCCTGCAAGTCGGCCCGTTCCACCTGCATCTCACCCTCAGGCAGCTGCATCGGCGTCCCCGGCTACTCGGCTCGTACAGTCGAAGTTGAACTTCCTTCGACCTTCATCAGCGCCACCGACGACACCCACCAACGTTCCCACCCCGCCCGTACTCGAAGCGGCAGCCTCAAATCAACCGTCAGCTACTATAGAGGAGCTTTATGCCGTTGCTCTTGATAGGTTCAAAACACGGTGGCAAGGTCAATTCGCGTGGCTGCAGCTTGTCAAAACTTCAACTGGTCTCCCTGCCTTCAAGTGTTCTGTGTGTCTGGAACATGCAGGGTTGTCTGGCAAGACCGGCAAGCTTACGGAAGGTGCAGTCGACGTTCAAAAGCAGGCGTTCACGCGACACGCTGCCACCAACAAGCACAAGCTCGCGAAACAACGGCAGGATCAGCTCGTCGGAGCGACGAGGCAGCCGCGGATTGACGAGCATCCACTCGCGCACGACAGCGAAAAGGTCCGACTGGTGTCGCTGATGGACGCTCTACTCTTTGTCAGCAGGCAAGATGCACCCATGGAGCTGTGGGTGGGATTGGTCCGTTACCTTGCTGAGAAGGGAGTCCCCGGATTCCCAAAGAAGGGATACGGGACGTACTACACCACGTAAGTCATTATTTTAAAATTGGATTACCTTTATCTGCTTGTGATGGCCAGTGCTAACCTACATGTTGTTGTTTACTTGTCAGGTATGGCTTCGGGGAGCTGACTCAGTCTATCGCAACGTGGCTGCAGACAACACAGCTCGAGGAGGTTCTGGCAAGTCCCTACATTGGCATATCATGCGATGAGAGCACCGATCGCTGCAGAGGCAAACACCTCATCTTGTTCGTCACGTTCATTCGCAACTCACGCCTCGCCACCGAGTTCATGGCGCTCCTGACAGTAGACAAGGCGGATGCGGCTTCGTTGTTGCAGTTGTTGCTGTCCCACTTGCAGGCGTGCGGCGTTGACCTGAGGTGATGATGAGGATGCGATGTGGTATTAGTGGTAGGGAGCGATGTGGCATTAGTGTGTGTGTGTGTGTTTTGTTGCTGAACTATAATGGAAAGCGTTTCACTTGTCATTTCTGGCTCATCTGGTGAGGTGATGCATGCAATTTATCAATCAGCCTGTTAAAGCCGGCAGCCCAAATTGTTCATCCTTTAAAAAGTTGACGAGAGGGAGCTTTTCTGGTTTGGGGTTGGGCGAGTGTTTCAGATTTCGTCAAATTCGTATTTTTCGCCAAACCCAGCCAGCCCCCGGATCCCCCCCTGGTGGGTGGGGTCACACTTCGAAAGTCCCAAATTGCAGGTGCGCTACTTTCAAAACTTGCACACTCCTCTTCGTCAAGTTTTAAAAACTTGACCCGCGCGGCCCGCAATTTGGGACACGGGCTTTAAATGTTATCAACACTGATGAGAAAGTTTTTTTCCAGATACAACACTGATTTTCCAGGGTGTTTTTACATATGGACCCTGAGAGAAAGTTTTTTTTTTTTGTACCAACACTGACCAGAAAGTGTTGCCTAAAACCAATCTGAGGGCCTGCTCCGAACCGAACTAAACCAGAGACGCGAAAATTTCGACAATGTTTGAAACTAGGGTGTAATTTGGTGTAATACCGTACGATGCAGTGCAGTAGAATCGATTCAGACACTTTCGATTTGGACATATCCAGAGCGGAATGTACCTAAGAACCTATAATAACATTTGACAGATTCACACATCCTCCCCCACTCCCCCCTCCCCCGCCCCTCCTCCTCCTCCGTGAGAAAATGACAGTTGTGACTGTCGAAATGTGGGTTGACTGTACTTAGTTCACTTGCTTTCGGAGTTGTTTTATGGGGATGGATATTCGCCAGTTGGCACAAAGGATATTGAGAGTTCAGGGTGCACACACAACACGATACTCCCACAAACCACCCCTACTTCCAATACATGGCACGCAACATGTGCCATGTGCCATGAAGTGAAATGCCATGTGCCATGCACCACATGCCATGCGCCACATGCCACACGCCACATGCCATGCACCACATGCCACGCGCCACCACGTTAGAGCCAATGCTTTGAAGATTCATCTCCACTCATTTGTACGCGCACTGCCCCACCTTGCTGCGCATGCACTGCCCCACCGCATCCCACCGCTTCATACCGCTGCGCACGAATGTCTTATACACAGAGGGCTGCACGCACTGCTGCCACACGTTGCACCCGGCAGGCTTGTGGCGCAGGCAGTCAGCAAAGGGGTAGCGGTAACCCGGCTCGAGGTCCATGCTGTAGAGGCGCGTCGTGAAGCCGTGTGCGTTGTTGTCCGCACACATGGCCTGGCGGGAGGGGGAAACGGTCGCAAGGGAAGCGTGTAGCAAGGGAGTGAGGTGTGAGTGAAGGGGTACCAGTAGCCCGGCTCAAGGTCCATGCTGTAGAGAGGCGCATTGTCCGCACACAGGGCCTTGGCAGGGAGAGGAGGAGAAGGGACGCACGTGGCAGGGAATTCAGGAGCAAGGGAAGCAGGAGTTAAGAAAAGGTTAAGCTGGCATGTGAGTGGGTGAGCATGGAGTGTAGAGTGGGTTTGAAGTTGAGTGGGTGTGCATGAGAGTTGGTATGCACATGAGCTGGTATTTATAAGCGTTTCTGTGAACCAATTCAGAAAGCACATGAGCTGGTATGCAAAATACACCCAAGGGAGTTGAATCCAACTCTCCGCCCCCCCCCTCCCCCCGAAAAACCAAAATCCACCCCTTTTGCGCAGCAAACCTCAGTGCACTGCATTTCACACCCACTCATACCACCACCAACAGCACCACACCACTCACACACCTTACCTGGGGAAACTGAATTCCGTTCCTGCGCTGCGCCCCGCTGCGGTTCCCAGTACACTCCATTCTTACCAACCCCCTCACTGTCCAACCAACACATCCTCTCATACCACCACTGAAAGCACCACACACACCTTACCTGGGAAAATTGGATCCCATTCTTGCGTGCACCCCACTGCTGCCCCCCAGGCATCAGTGCACTCCACAGTTATCAACGCCAACCAGCCCACCCACTCATACTACCATTGGCAGCACCACACAGACCTGGGGGAACTGGATGCCGTTCTTGCGCCCCGCCACTGTCCCGCAGGCACCAGTGCACTCCACAGCGACCATCCCCCTTTCCACCCAACCAGCCCACCCACTCATACTACCATTCACAGCCCCACACACACCTGGGGGAACTGGATGCCGTTCTTGCGCCCCGCGGCTGTCCCCCAGGAGTCGGTATACTCGGCGATGAACACGGCCTTGCTGCGCACGATGAACTCGTTCGCGTAATCGCACCCGTACCTGCCAGAGCGGATGGGGTAGGGGTCGGGGTGGCAGGCAGGCGGCATGAAGCGGTGGAATGCGGTGCATCGGTGTACTCAGCCAGAAAACACGCCACATGGTGCACACGATGAATGAACTGGTTGGCATGGTATAGTTGCATTGCAGCCGTACGTACGTACGTACGTACCTGCCGCTGTACCATGCGCCTCCACCGCCCCATACGCTGTACTCGTTGCACTGCTCCACCAGCGCCCAGTCAAACGCTGCTGCCATCTGGGACGGCAGCAGGGGCCCGGGGTTCTTGAGGCCCACTGACATGCCGTACCTGCGAGCGGGGATGGGGTGGTGCGGGTGGTAGGTGGGGGTGACAGGCCGTATGAAGCGGTGGGATGCGGTGGGGAAGAATGGATGAGTTCGGGGTGAACCCAGCAGCATGCTGTACCGGCGAGTGTGGATGGGGGTGGGGGGTTTACGTGTGACGACTTTGATGGGCAGGAGTGGCGAGATGGAACCAACTTCAGGTGGATTGACGTCCTGACTCGGGGTCAGTGGCCCCTAGACGTGGACTACTCGTGTGTCACACTGCCGGTATAGAAAACTTTTGAGGCGCCTCAAAAATCGTGTCAGTGGTCCGTGGACGTGGACTACTCGTGCCACACACACTGCCGATATAGACAACTCGACACTGCAAAAGACTGTCATGAGCGCTGGACAAGTGGTTGTCTAAGTTTCCCAGTCACGCTGAATGGATAGCAACGTGGCTACTTACTCATGTGTGAGTGAGCGTGCGGACACACATACTTGTGCACGGTGCGGGCGATCCAGAGGTTGAAGTTGGCCTGGTCAGCAGCGTGACTCCTCATGTGTCAGCATGACTGCACCTGTGCACGGTGCATGCGTGCTGGATAGCAGCATGAACACATACTTGTGCACAGTGCGGGCGATCCAGAGGTTGAAGTTGGCCTGGTCAGCAGCAGTGATCTTGAAGTGGCTGATGGTCTTGTACATGATGTTGTTGCTCCACGCGTCCACGTTGTCCGGCTCTATGCCGTCACACCCCTTGCGCTTCGCCAGCTGGGGGAATCACACGTCAAAGGGGAGGGGAAGAAGGGGGTGGCATTGCAAGAAAAGCGGCCATCACGAACAGCAATGATTTGGCGATGGCAGTGGCAGTGGCGTTGGTGGTGCTGCAGCCATGGAAGTCTCGTCTGGGCTTATTGAGTTGGGTGATGCGCTGCACCCTGGTTGTCTGGTGCCATGCTCCTCACACTCCTTGCGCTTCAGAACCCCGTACTGTTGCCCCTGCTGCTTGCATGAAGGAGGGGCTTTGGATGGTAAATCGTCACGGATGGAGGTCAAGGAGAAGAGAAATACAGAGGCAGCGAGAGATGATTGGGAAGTGGCGAGGGCGACGTGTATGGGAACGTCGCCAAGAGGTTATGCGGCTTCTATGCACCCAGTGGGCGTTTGAACACAATAAGAGGAAAGAGTTTTAGTAGAATAAACATCTGTAGTGTGTGCGCACAGCACAGTGCAGCACATTTCATTCTCATATGTACTGTACCTGAACGCGCTTCTCCAGTACACTCCGCACCACGTTGCTGCGCACATCCAGCCACCGCTCGCCCTCCCACACCTCGGAACAGTCGTCGCTCTGATTGGCGGAACAGGCAGAGGGCACAGGGGTTTGCACGGGGGAGCACGAATGAATGACACAGTTGATGGGGGGAGAGAGGGGAAAGCGGAGTATTGGGGGGTGTAACAGGGAGAAGATGCATCAGGGGATTGTAGAGAGACGACGCGCCTGGCACAATGGAAACGCAAAAATGAATCAAGAAAGCAGGGAGTGGCTTGTGAACAAAGGTCCATCAAGAAAGAGTAGGGCAAAGGAAGGCAGGGGAGGAGGGGAGAGGGGAGGGAGAGGGGGGAAAGAGGGTATGGGAAGATGGGAGCTTTTGATGTGGGGGTGTTTGAGAGGCGAAGCGCAGCGCAGATGAGCGAGATGGTGAAAGAGCTAAGTCGAAAGCCTTCCTTGCCGCAGCAGCACACACATGAGCTACAGCAACGTCACGTAATTGCAGCGAGAAGTGCGTTGCCATTACTTGCTGCAATTACGTCGTCCCACTCGCATCCCCCTCGCGTCCCACTCGCGTCCCACTCACATCCCCTCCGCGCCCCCCCCGCGTCCCCCCCGCGACCCACTCACATCCCCCTCGCGTCCCCCTCGCGTCCCACGCGGAACTCACGTTACACACGAGGCCACCGAGCGTGGAGCGCGGGAACTGGGAGTAGTCGGCGCGGTAGTCCTCGGCGGATCCGAAGCTGAAGTAGCAGATCACCTTGCGCCCCGCCGCCTGCAGCCGTCGGATCGTCGCCGCGGGCGTGGCGAAGCCGTCGATGTCGTACACCTGCGCGTTCACGGTCGTGTCCACCATGCCTGCGGCGGGGTTGGTCGAATCGAAAGTACGAGCGGCGCGCCATGATGAATCCAAAAGGCCTAATCAGTGGCAGTGAACTTTGAGAATTCTCGAGATTTTTGTTGCGCGACGAGCTCTCTCCGTCGCTCCGTCGCTCCGTTGCGCATCTACGCGGTCACACACGCGACCAGGTCGCGCATCCGCGGATCAGCGGCGAAACAGGGGAGAGCTCGGCTAGCCGGACAGGGGAAAGTCCACGCCGTCCGACGGTCGAGTCGACCGCCGCGCATCGGTGCGCCCATGAACGCGTCGTCGTCGTGGCTTGCGGGGCGGAGGAACTTATGAGGCGCCTCAAAAGACCGTCGCGCATCGGTGCGCCCATGCACGCGTCGCCGTGGCCTGCGGGGTGGAAGAAGCCGGAAGGGCCGCACGCCGAGTCGAGCCGCTCCGCGCGGGGACCTTTGAGAGGGGGCGACACTCGAACCACAGAGTCTGAACTATCGCACAAGGTACTAGAAATTGTTGGCTTGAAACGCGGTTACCTACGGACTGAGAAGAGGAAACCAGCAGCGGTACGAGAATGCTTGGCCCACGCGACCTCGCGTGTTTACGACAAGCATGCGACGAACCGGCGTCGACCCAATGCGACGATTCCACCAGGCTTTTCGCCGCGCGGCGAGCCGATCTGACGATACTATGCGATGAACGACGATGGAGAACGAACCTGGCTGCGCGCTGGAGAGCTGCCAGTAGAAGGACGTGCCGGGCGGCGGAATGTACCACGCCGTGACGCGCACCCCGAAAAGAGGGCCTTGAATGGCCGCGCTCACTAGGACGAGCCACACGGAAACGTGCGCCGCTCTATAGCGATGAGAATCCATGGCTGCGACACGCCGCAGCGACAGAAAGAGCCCAGGTTCGAGCTGAAGAGAGCGAGTGTGTCGTGAGAACGCAAGTGTCATGCAATCTCTAGACTATCGCCGATCGCATTCCGGAATTGCCTCTAGTCCTGGCTGGCTGAGAACCCTTTGCCTCAGTCTCAGGGCATTGGGCCCTCCCGTGAATCATGCTCCTGGTTTATCTTGAGGTCTGCCCTGTTGGACGGGGGACGGGCGGATGCGAGAAAATGGCTGCAGGATGCACCTGATGTAGGCTACGCATCGCATCGTTTGGAGCCTTGGGTGGCAAAGAGCAACAACATCCAGAAACATAAACGTTCTTGGTAACAACAGAGTTGCTAACAGTTATAATATGTAACCGAAGATAGTGAGGAATAGCGACTATGCGTATGCGATACAAATGAGGGGCTAGGTACGAAACACTATGGGTTGAATTGGGTAGCGGATCATGCTATCTGGTGTGAATTAGTTCTCGTGTGCTGTCAAGTGTGTATTGGTTGCATCGTATGGAGTCTATGATTAGTAGAGAATGCCAACAACAAGATGGCACATATCATGAGAAGAAAATACAGTAGAGCATCTAAAAAAATTACCCTGACACACTATAAACAAAACGAGGCAACGAAAATTCAACATGTTTCTCACACCCAATTCGCAAGCCTTCGCATGCAGCTCGTTTCCAACCGACCCGGAATCCACCGACGAACCCGTTCTCATAAGCGCGAGTGCTCAAATCGGTGCCGAACACGGTGGTCTGACGTGGAGCTTGTTGACTGGAAGCTACACCGTATTTGAAGTCCTAGCACCGTCACATCTCGAAACTGGTTGGGTGGTTGCGTGCCATGAAGTCACGTCACGGGCGACGCAGCTGAAAATTCCGTGTCGCGTGCGTAACCAATTGCTGGTGGATCCAATTTCCAACCAGTCAATGCGTTGGCGGTCCGACGCATTTCCTGAACATGCCATGCCCCCTTGCGCCGTCCTCGTTTCCCACCACATTCCACCCCACTCCACCCCACCCACGTCCCTCGTATTCGTCGTGTCGTGTCGTCGTGACTCATGCAGCTCCCTCCTGCAAAACTGCGATCCAACTTGGATATAAACTCCTCAAATAGTTGTAACTTTCATCACAGCTAATTGACGAGTATAGTAAGTAGACGTATAATCCACTTGGCCATCCCATTTCTTATTAGCTCCACCCGTATCAGCTTTCATGGCGCTACCGAAGGTTGTCCTTGCGATGCTCCTGGTTGTTGCACTCACCTCATCAAGTAAGGTCGCTTCTCTCCTATGTCCTGTGAGGTCGCCATTCAATTCCGAAGCACATTCTCTTCCAAATACTCCATCTTCCGCGTTTCTACCTCCATTGTAAGTTTCACGCTAAAACTTGCAATTTATCGCGATCTCAGGTGCACTAGCTGATCCCGGGAGCCACGGCCACGGCGGAAACGGAAACGGAAACGGAAACGGAAACGGAAACGGCGGCGGCATTCTCGGCAGACTCACGGGCGGAAATTTCACCGGCGGATGGGGGGCGGGCGGAATATTCTCTGGAATCACCAAACTCTTCGGCAACGACACCGTTCCGGGCGACCTGGGGGGCATATTCGGGCGGAAAGGGGGCAACGGGAAGGGCAAGGGGAGGGGCAGGATGGCCCGAAGCCTGGCCGCCGTAGCAACGTCGAACCGGGTGAATCAGCAGGGGGCAGGCAACGGCAAGGGGAAGGGGCAGGGGCAGGGGAGGGGGCTTGGTTTGGGGAAGGGCGGGAAGGGCGGGAAGAGCGCGGGTGGTGTGTTGGCGCAGCTGAGGGGCAGCAGTGTGGCGGCTGATGCGCTGACAGCCCCTGGCGATGCCAACGCCACTGGCGTCCTCGAAATCACCCTCCTCCCGTGAGTGCTTAAAATCACCCTCCTCCCGTGAGTGCTTAGAATCACCCTCCTCCCGTGAGTGCTTGAAATTACCCTCCTCCCGTGAGTGCATGAAATCACCCTCCTCCCGTGAGTGCTTGAAATCACCCTCCTCCCGTGAGTGCTTGAAATCACCCTCCTCCCGTGAGTGCTTGAAATCACCCTCCTCCCGTGTTTGCACCATCACAAAAAAAGCTATTTTTGAACGCGGCGATTTTGAATGCTTTGAAAAAATAGGAAAGATTCTCCTTTTCCGCCGCTGTCTCCCCCTGTCTGCCTCGCTCATAGCGTCCCCTCCCCCACTATCCTTCCCCCCTTCCCCCTCCTCCATCTGCCCTTTGTGTCGGTGGGCAGGAACGGCACGGACTACGACGTGGCCTTCACGGCGCGCATCTCCCTCTCGACTGACGCCGCCCCCACGGCGCTCACTCTCAACAGCGGCAGCGCTGCCACCACCGGCGCGACTCTGCTGGACTTTTCCACGGCCACGGGCGCGGACGGCGCGTCCCCCCCTGCGTGGACCAGCGCGGCCTCGGCCTCCCCTGGCAGCGGCCCCATGGGGCGCGCGTGGGGCCGCCTGCAGCGCGCAGTGGGGCGCTCTGCGCGCACGGCAGGGCTGCACACCTTCACTCTCACGGCCGTGTGGCGCGCCGCCGCCACCGTGGCTGCTGCTGACGGCGTGCAGACGGTGAAGGACGTGGCGCTGGCGGTTGTGGCGCAGCCCACCGCCTTCTATGCTCTCGTCGCTTCCCCCGGGTTTGAGGCGGGTGCTGCTAGGGGGCAGTTCCAGAAGGCGCCCAAAGGATGGGCGTTCGGCCTCAGGAACTAAAGATTGAAGGGAGTGGGCGTGGGAGTGCCAGGAGGAATGTGTGAAGGAGGAGGATTGGGGGTTCGGGCTGAGAAAGTGAAGAGTTCAAGGAGTGGGAGGGCCAATGGAGTGTGAAGAAGGAAGGAAGTAGAGGCGGTCGGGGATATAAATGGGTAAATGGGTATGAATGTTAGCGTAACGGGAGAGGTCGCGTGGTTCAGCTGCAGGCTGTGAGAGTACCGTTTGAGATGCTTAGGGAAAGTGGTGGATGTAACAACGAAAGGGGGTGATCGGAAGGAGGGAGGAAAGCTAGTTAGCAGTCTTTCTATGACCCTCTATAGGGGTCTGTTGTTGGAGTGCCTACCGCTGGGGTGATGAGGTGGGTGATGACTCTTGCCCAACGATAGGGCAGGCAGGCACTCGAACAACAGATCTCTTTTAGATCCGCTGATGTGTAGCACTGTATGTGCGCCATACTCCTCCAGTGCTATTTGATACACGGTCCTTCTTTGGTCTCGCTCCCTGTCTACACTCACGGCTCACTCACGAGTGCGTTGTTTCCGGCGTCCATGATTACTGGTACGATAGGGTACCTGCACTTTATCGAGCAATACCCGTAGCAGTGAGAGAGCAGCACCTGCAGGCTCTGCCAGGGAGCCTGCTGAGTCTGCCTGCAGGCCTCTGAAGACAGAACCTCCATCATGAAGGGAGATGCCATACTGGTGACTCATAGCACAACAGATTACAATGCCGTTCCATACCGTAACATTCCCTCACAAGATAAGAAGTGGTATCAGTGATTACAGCATATCACAGGGAAAAGAAGTGGTATATCAAGCCGTATTGTATAGGATATATCCTAGCTTTCAGTCTGAGACATGGGAAGAATGAATATACAATTGTGGAAACATAGCTTTCTAGTACCACCACCATGCACAGAACGAGATTATGACAGCTCAAACCGTACCCAACCACTGTTGGCGAACTCTGGAGTGCTCTTCTCATGTTGCACTGCATCGGTCTCAAAAGACGATCCCCTGCCACCTTGTGGTTTACTGCCAGCACCACCACTCTTCCTCTCCCTACCCCCACCCTCTTCTCCTCTCCAACTCGCCTGTACTGCACCCTCCCCTTGGTCTCCTTCCTCCTCCTCCTCCTCCTCCTCCTCCTCCTCTTCCTCCATGTCCCGGCGGTAGCGCCGTGCCATCTCCTCTGCTGCCTCGTACACAGCCTGGGGGAGGAGGGAGGGGAGGGGGGGGGATGGAGAGGGGAGGGGAGGGGAGGGGAGGGGAGGGGAGGGGAGGGGAGGGGAGGGGAGGGGAGGGGAGGGGAGGGGAGGGGAGGGGAGGGGAGGGGAGGGGAGGGGAGGGGAGGGGAGGGGAGGGGAAGGGCGGGAGAGAGGGGAACATTGGTGTCGGCACCGTTGACAGTGCACCCCTTGTTATAGGTTCATTGCCCCTGACTCGTGGCAATAAGAAGCGCAGAGGTTGTAATGGCAGAGGGAAGAGATGCTGCGTGGCGGAATGGAATCTACACACCTCAACTCCACTCCACTGCACTGCACTGCACTGCACTGCACCATTCTGCTCCGAACTGGCATGGCCGCCAAACCCCATGCATGGACCATACCATATCTAACTCCACATCCACGGCAGCGTCACCCAGATCCAGGCACGGGCCCCCACTCCACTCCCCCACACTCCCCACGCGTGAAGCCCAAACTCCAACCCCGCACAAAACCCCCCACGCATGCAAGCACCCCCGCACGCACCTGCTTGTCTGTGAGCATGAGCCCATCCACTGGCTCTAACTCCACCACACCCACTGCATCGTCCCCCATATCCAGGAACGGACCCCCACTCCACTCCCCCACACTCCCCAGGCACGGAGCCACAACCCCAACCCCATATGGAGCCCCCATGCAAGCACCCCCGCACGCACCTGCTTGTCTGTGAGCATGAGCCCATCCACTGGCTCTAACTCCCTCGTGCTGCCATGCGATGGTAGGTAGGCCGCGGGAGAGAGGGGCGACAGGGGAGAGAACGGGAGGGAGGGGAGGGAGCGGAGAGAGATGAGGCATGGGGAGGGAGGCGCGAGGGGAGGAGAGGGGAGCGATGGGAGGAGAGGGGTGCGAGCGGAGGAGAGGGGAGAATGGGGGAGGAAAGGGGGGGAGAGTGGAGGAGAACGGAGAAAGCGGAGGAGAGAGGAGAGAGGGGAGCAGCTAAGAGGACCGAGATGTGAGCGAGCGAGAGAGCAGGGAATGCCTGGGAAGGTGGAGAGAGTGGGATGGATAGAGTTGATGATTGGGAAAGCGGGATAGGTCGAGTTGACAGCGCCATGGGAAGGGAGAGGTGAGGATGGAAAACTGGGTAACGGGAAATGGGGAGAAGATAGGTATATGTAACACACACACACACACACACACACACACACGCACACACACACACACACACACACACACACACACAAACACACACACACACACACACACACACACAGAGAACACACACACACAGAACACACACACACAAACACACACACACACACACACTGCACACACACACCACACATTCCACACCCCACAACCACACAGACACCGCAAACAGCAGGGCAGCAGAGCAGAGCGGACCTGAGGGCGACGCCTCGGCTGTCGTTGCGGATAACCAGGGCCGTGAGTGGCTCGCCCAAGCTGAACACGTCTGCTGCGGCGCCTCACAAGTCACCCCACACCCCACAACGCACAACCCACCTCCCCCACACCACACAGCACAGGCTCAAGGCGTGAAGAGCAGAGCAGAGCGGACCTGAGGGCGACGCCTCGGCTGTCGTTGCGGATGACGAGGGCAGTGAGGGGCTCGTCCACGCTGAACACGTCTGCTGCTTCCGGCACTCGCACGCGCGAGATGTTGGACACGTGCAGCAGTGCACTGCGGTGGGGTGGGGTGCGGTGGGGTGGGCGAGGTGACCTTAACGTTGATTTTATAGTCAACAGGAGACATTGGACGTTGAATTTTTAGTCAACTCGACAGTCAATGCGAGATGTTGGGCATGTGTGGCAGTGCACTGCAGTGGAGTGTGGAGTGTGGGGTGGGCTGTGTTTGGTGTGGGTGGTTTGTGAGTGGTGCATGGGTTGGGAGCACATGGGGAAGGGAGACTGTAATTGTAACATGGAGGAACAGACTTAAAGAGAGATGTGGTGGTGGTGGTGGTGGTGGTGGTGGCGGCGGCGGCGGCGGCGGTGGTGGTGGTGGTGGTGGTGGGAGCTGTAGCGAGAACATCGCGTGCCAGAGCGTGAAAGGGAACCACGCAGCAACCCAATCAACATGGTCGACCCACACCGTAATGCAGCGTTTGAAAGGGTGGGGCGCGGTGGAGGGGCTGGTGAAGTGGTGGAGGGGTTTGAGAGGGAGACTGGGGCAGTGGAGGGGGAGGGGACGTGAACTGGCCTGTTTACCCCCAGAACCCTGCATAACCCCACCGCCCTGCATGCGTGTTCACAGTACCCACCGCTTGCCTCAGCACCCACCGCTTGGCAATGTGGTCTATAAGGACCATGACGCCGTGTGGGTTGATTGGACGTGTACTGCCCTGCATACCCCCACAACCCTGCATGCATGTTCACAGTACCCACCCAGCGCTTGCAAGAGAGAACGCACCGCTTGGCTATGTGGTCTATGAGCACCATGACGACGTGCGGGGTGATGCGACACACCGTATCATCCCTTCATAGCCTCACCTCCATTCATCCCCCACTGCCATCCACGTGTGGGAAGGTTAAGAGAGCACGCACCGCTTGGCAATGTGGTCTATGAGCACCATGACGCCGTGCGGGGTGATGCGACACACCGTGCCCCGCACCACCCGCCCCCGCTGCAGCGAGCGCGCCACCTGCCATGCAGGGTGGCGAGGTGAGATCAGGCGGGGCGGGGCGGGGCGGGGCGGGGCGAGGGAGAGGGAGAGGGAGAGGGAGAGGGAGAGGGAGAGGGAGAGGGAGAGGGAGGTGTGCGAGGGGGTGAATGGAGCATGAGGAAGGTGGTGGTGCATGGCGAGAACAAGATGGAAAAGAGGCACAGGTTTTTCCCGTGACATCTCGCACATGCGACTCAAAATCAACTCAGGTGTGGTCCGTGGTCTATGGTCCGTGGTCTATGGTCCGTGGTCTATGGTCCGTGGTCTATGGTCCGTGGTTCGTGGTTTGCGGTTCATGGCTCATGCGACTCAAATGGCGGGCACTTCAAGAGTAGTCTCTCAACCGGTTTTGGTTGCTTGCTTGTTTGTTTTCTTTGTCAGTGTCGCCTCAAAAGCCCGAACCTCATGCTCCATACTGCATGGCTCGTCTCGTCCCTTCCCCCCCTCACCTCGTACTCCATGGCGGCCACTTCACTGAGAATGAGCCGGCTTGCTCGCTGCTCCACCTCCTCCAGCATCACCCACAGCCGCCTCCCCACCTGGTGGCACAGGGGGAGGAGGGAGGCGGAGGGGAGGGCGGGATGGGGAGAGGGATGGAGGGATGGGGAGAGGGGGGGAAGGAGGGAGGGAGAGGGAGGATGGAAGGAGAAGAGACGGGACAGAGGGAGGGAGGGAGGGAATGGGAGGGAGGAGGGGAGAGGTAGAGCAGCAAGCATGCATGGAACGGGCAGTGCACAGCAAGGTGAACTCCGATTCCCAGGGCATGCAAAAAGCAAGAGCAAGGTGAGTGCGAAGAGGCAGGCAGGCAGGCAGGCGAAGAGGCAAAACGTACGAGGTAGTTGAGGTCAGGGCGGGTGCCGTCTGGGTTGTTGAGCAGGTAGGGCAGCGGTAGGAACGCCCTCAGCCCCTGTGACACGCAGGGCAGGGCAGCGGAGCGGACACACAGGGGAGGACCAATGTGGGGAGTTGACTTTTGAGTCGACTCAAAAAGCAGGTACGGCAGCGGCAGGAACGCCCTCAGCCCCTGTGACACGCAGGGCAGGGCAGTGGGGACGCACAGCACAGGGGAGGACCAAGTGCGGAGGGGGGAGGGGAAAGGAGGAGAAAGAAAGGTGGTCGTTGGTTGGTCACAGGTTGGTGGTCAATTGGTGGTAGATTGGTCAGTGATCAGCACAAAGGGAACGCGGACAGGTTAGCACTGAGTCCGTCACATCATGAACCATGCATGGTAACTCATGAACGCTTAACCTGCTGCAATGCAACTTATCCCTCCTCTCACCCTCGCCATCCACCCACCCACCAATCCTCCCCTCTTAAACCTCCCCCCTTCTTTTCCACCGCTTTCCTGCGCCCCTCTCCTCTCCATCACTCCTCCCTCCGCTGCCAGTCAGCACGAGCCACCCGGCGGCGCACCTCAATGCGTGCCTCAAGGCCGCCCACGTTGCAGGTGGTGATGGTGACGCGGATAGGCTCGCCCTCTCGCTGTATCTGCACGACACATCGAGACAGGCGAGGGGCGCGGGGCGAGGGGCGCGGGGCGAGGGGCGCACACACGGGAGGAGCGGGACGGGAACACAACCACTTGGTCTTCGGTTGGGCCCAGGACAGAGTTTAGGGCCCACAGCAGGTCACAGGAGCGGCAGGGAGCGGCAGCGACGGCAGGGACGAAGAGGGCACGGGATGGGCTTGGATCGACCGGAGGAGTGGAGGTGTGAACGTGGGTGGAAGGCGATGGGGGGGGGGGGGGGGTAGGGGAGGTGAGAAGCAGAAGGGAGGAAAAAGACAGAGTTTGTTGGAAACGAGATGTTGTTGAAGGGGCGCACGGGAGGTGGAGTGGGAGAGGTGCAGAAAGGATCAGGACCAGGTTACACACAAATCAAACACGCATCCTCCCCTTCTCCTTCGCTTCCCTGTCTTTCCCACCCTACACATCGCAGCCCCCATATCGCACACCCCACATCACACTCTCCCACCTGCCGGCATCGCTGCCAGGCCACGTGCATGGCTCGCACGCGCACCGACACCAACGGCCGTCCTGTCACCGTCTCCCCCACCACCACCCCCTCCACCACCGCTCCCTCCTCCCACCCGCCTTCCTCTCCCCCTTCCGCGCCAGCCCTCCCCCAATCCCCCTCCAGCGCGCCCCCCGCTTCCCCCAGCGCCCCCCGCACCAGCCTGAACTCGCCAAAGGGCGCGCGGAAAGGAAAGGGGGAGGAGGCAGAGGGAGCTTCATTTTCTTCCTCTGCATCATCAGCATCAGCATCAGAATCAGAATCAGCATCTGTATCTGTATCAGTATTTGTATCGGTGTCTGTATCCGTAAAAGCATGGGCGTCAGTATCAGTATCATGGGTTGAATCTGATGCAGCAGCAGCAGCAGCAGCAGCAGCAGCAGTGTCATCAGCAGCAGCGGCGTCAGTGCTGTGAGTGCCGCCTGCGGTTGCAGTGGTGGTGTGCGGGCTTGGCCGGGGGATCACCTGCAGAGGGGACGGTGCACGCAGGGCGGGGGAGAGGGAATGGGTATGAACGGACCGGGTATGAGGGCAGGGAACAAGGGGGTGGAGGAGGGGTAGGGTGGTGGAGCGAACCGAGGGTGGGAGGAAGGGGTGAGAAGGGGGAAAGAGGAGGAGGTGGAGGGAAAAAGGGGGGGACGAGCATGAGACGAGGGATATGAAGGGAAAGCAGTGGAATTGTATGACGATGGGGAGAAAGGGAGCAGCGAGGGGAGACAGGGAGGGCAGGCGGGGAGGGGCGGCAGGGAGGAGGGTTCACATGGTCGCACCACGAGACCCATTGCTGCTGGCGGACCCATTGGCATGGCATGGCATGGCATGGCATGGCAGTATCACTCGGGAGCTATCCCTGCAACTCTCACGTGTTCTCATCTGGGCGCTGCGAGAGCCTAGAGGTACTGAGACTGGAGCACACTCGAGAAAAGGACATGGCTTGATCAGGAAGGACGGGCTTGTGGGAAGGGATGGCGATTTGCGCGGTCATTATATAGTATGGGTGTACCGGTATGCTTTTGCTAGGGTTCAGGGCTTCTGCGGGGTTTAACCAACCAAATCGCATCCACGTCTCCAACTGCCAGCCTCTCCCCCTTCCATACTCTCGACTTCTCATTCCTCACAAAAGGAACGAGAGCTTATCTCCCAGGCCGGCGGTCACTCCCATTCCCTCCGGTTCTGTGTCCATCACCCCCCGATCCTCCTTCCCCATCCCTCCACGCACCAGCCAATCGTAGTCCTCTGTGCCGCCGCCCCCTCCGCCTCCCCCTGCCGCGGTTAGCGCGCACAGCGCCACGGCGTCGCGCGCGGGCACGCGGGCCAGCAGCCGCGCGCCGATGTCGATGTCCAGCCCGCCGTCGCCCGCCACGCCCGTTACGACGCCGATCACGCGGTCGCCCAGCTGCGGCTCGTACGCGACTGGCTCTGCGACTGGTTCTGCGACTGCTGCTGCGACGACCGTCGCCCGCGATTGAAGCGGCTGCGACTCTCCTGCGACTGGCGGCGAACGATGGCGCGAAATCTCACGGTCGTCGCCGGACCAGCTCCCGTACGAAGCGACATCTCTAGACCGACTTGATCCACTTCGTTGATCCGATCCGATCCAACGGCTCTCTCCATTCTTCGACCCGTCATGCCCACTCCAGCCCCTTTCCGACGCACCCCGTTGCTCCCTTCTCTCCCATCGCTCCCCTCCCTCCCGTCTCCCGCCTCTCCCGCCTCTTTCTATTTCTCCAGCTCTTTCCTCTCGTGCGCTTTCCGCGCGGCCTCTTCCCTCCCCCGCGCCCCCTCGCCACATCTCCATTCTCGTCGGCCCCGCTCCCGCCGCCACTCCCCGCCGCTTCCCCCACTTTGCGCCAGCGGATACTTCCGCGCCTTGCGCCCGCGGAGCCGGCGCAGGGGCGCAGGCATCGGGGGAGGCGGCTGCTTCCGCGCCGCCCTGCGCGAAACGATGCGCGGCGGGGCGGTGAGCGCGGGGGTGGCGGACAGGGCAGGGGGAAGCGGAAGGACGAGCGGAGGCGAGAGCGGGGCCAAGCGGGGGTTCCGCGAAAGGGGAGGCGAGCGCGTGAGAGGGGGGAAGGCTCAAGGGTTGCGCGGATGGGGGCAAAGAGTGAGCGCGGAAGCCGCAGGAGGGCGGAGCGGAAGAATTACTAGCGAGCACGGCTGAAGGCGCGGAGCCATTAGTGCGTAGCAGGGAACGAGGCAACGGTAAGCGAGGGCACGATAACGATTCCATGCTGACCGCAGATGACGGCGGCAGATGGCGCAGCGTAAGGGTGGAGCAATGGAAGCAATCGTAGCGCAGCGAATGGATTTGCTGGGGCGAGGAGGAACTCCGATGTGGTGGGTATCGAGGTTGTGCGTATAGCGAGCACGCGTGTACACCACGTACGGTAAACAAAAGTGAAAACTAAGGAAATCGAAAACAAACGTTTAGACTCTCTTGGTTGTCCTTGTTGTTAGGCATCTTGGCATGATTTTGCTGAAGAAACAGTGGAGTTGACAACATAGATTATTAAATTAGACAAAGGACTTTGGCAAAGGAATTATTTGCAAAAGCTGGCAGTGCAAAGCAGGTAGGAAGTCAAACTACCTGGCACGTGGCAGTTGGGAATAACTGTTAATAAATACAGTAACCGAACTCCCAGTAGCACTGCCATCAGAGGGGAGGGGGGTCTTAGAGCGTGTTCCTACGGGGTAACCTCATATCAGTAATGAAAAATCTCAAACTTCACGTTATAAAACACCTCGTATCAGGATTGTATCGAATCAGCGCACCAATCATATCGCTCGCGCGAGGTCGCTCGAACGTGGAGAATTCCCGGGCACGGTTCCCTTTGACGAGCAGCCGTTTGCCCTGTGTTTGCGGCCGACAGTCATCCCTGCTCGGTTTCGTAACGTGGCATTGGTGCGCTGCGCACAAACGTGCAGACTTTCCACAAACAAGGATCGTGACACCAGTAGGAGCCACGCGGCAAAAACACCACCCCCGCACTTTGAGCGAACCCGAGACACAGGCTCGGTTGCCATATCCGAACCTATGCCACGCCAAGACAACCCAACCTTGCATACAAATGTAGTCAAAAGGCCTTTGTATGTTCACACACATCGTACGAGCAGCTATCATGGCCCGCAAGCGTAAATCTCAAACTGGTGCAACAAATGAAGCTCCATGGCAGGCAGAAGATCTTGCCTATATCAAGTGGATGACGGCGGAGCTGGCTGCAGGGAGACCTACGCATAGACCTCTTCGCAACATTGGACAAACGCCCGCGCAGTCTACTATCACTCCGCCTCCCACCGCCGGTCCGAGTACTGCCGGGGTCAATACCGACTACGACACCGAGGAGGACGAGGTCGACAAAGACACTGACGACGACGAGGAGGACGCCGCGTCAGACGGCGACGATCCTGTGGCGCAGTGGTGCGGCAACGCCGAATACAACGGACCCGCAGATGAGCCCGCCGCTGCTTCAACCGTGGGTCGTAAGAAAGGAACATCCAAATCCAGCAAGACGGCTTCGGTTAAAGGTAAGGCACGTGCTGAGGCGAAGGACCGTAGCGAGGCGTCAGTCGACGCCTGCCTGAGCAAAGGTCCTGCCTCGGACTGGTCAGAGAAAGAATCGACCATTCTGGTGGCGGCGCGATGGTTTACAAAGGATGAGCTGACGCAGATGACGGGGAAACAAGGCTCACAATATTGGCTGCGCTTGATCGAACACATCAAGCTGCAGCATCCGGACTGGTGCCGCAACGCAACCGCATGCGGCAACCAGTGGAAGCGACTCAAGGCGCTCTGGAAGCAGATCGAGCGGGGAGATACGGCCAGCGGTGGCGCGACCGTGATAAAACCGCGATGGTGGCAGTGGATGGTTTTGTTCTACGAGGATACCGCAGCTGCAGAGCCCCACGCTCTGGATGGTGGCGGTGCGCAAGACGTCACCGTCGATCCGGCCCTGCAGGTCCCGAAGGCCAGTAACAAAGAACCGACGGCAAGCATTGGTAAGTTTCATGTCTCGCATTTTGATATCTTACATTCCGCGCCTTGTTAACAAAGAATCGTGCCACACATCACAAATGTAGTACGGCTTAATGTTCCAATGGAAATGACATGCAAGTACGCCTAACAACCCTGGCCCATCCACTCATTCCCCACAGGCCGCGGCACTCCACCCAGCGCACGTAGACGCATCAACGAAACGGCGACGATGGCAGCCGCTCAACTGCTTGCAGACACCTTCAAACAATGCTCAAGCGAAGGCGTGGCGCAGATCACTGGAGTCATCCGCGAGTGGATGGCTTCGCAACAATCCCAGACCAGCCGTCCACTCAATTTCGGCAGCAACCGCGCGGCAGAAAACTGGCAGAGCGACGGCGATGGCCACGACGACGCCGGCCTTAGCGACGATGTGGAGGTGTGGCATCTGTCGAAACAGCAGGCTAAAACGATAAACACGAAAGAGGGATTTTCACTAGCATGCAGTTGAGTACATATAGCAAACCCTAATTCGGGCTGTACTCGCTACAGAGTACCCCACTGCAGGCTACACAAACATCACATTCTGACAGCATCGCCGCGGCGACGTCGCTTAAGGTATGCGTCGTGAAGAGCAAGCCCGAACCGCTTCCGTCGCTCTTTCACGCCCTCTTTTGTCACTGCGAGATCCTCGTTCCAGTTATATGTCGCGAGTTCGCCCCTGGTCCACCAAGGGTCTTGGTTGAGCGAGATTGCGGCCCATTTGTGGTTCGGATTTTTCATCCTTGCCCCGGCCATATCTATGCCCATGTTGTGCAGGATGACCACGCAACTCGCCCCGGCTAGGACGCGCCATAAAGCACACTCGTGACGGCCGGCGAAGAGGCGATAACGGCCCTTGAACTGGCCGATGGTTCGCTCAACCGACATCCGCGTGGCCGACTGGCAGTAGTTAAAAGTCTGCTGCCACTCGAGCATCAGGCGGCCGGTTGGAGCATGCAACGGGGTGAGGCAGTAGCTGCGAAGCGGGTAGGCCGCATCACCCACGAGCTGGTACGGGGTGATGTCTCCGTTTTCTAGACGCTTGTGTAGGCTAGATTGTACGAAAACTCGTTGGTCATGTGCGGTGCCTGGAAAGCCGATTAGGTAGTCCCAAATCCTTCCGAGCGCGTCACACGTTATTTGTAGCTGAACCGCATATTGTGATTTCCGCGTATAGTATTCCGCCTTGTGGCCATCCATCCCTCGTATCTGAATGTGTGTACCATCGATTGCGCCTATCACCATGGGCACGCCCTTTATGCTATGGAACGCCGCAGCCATGTCTTGCATTTCATTGCGTGAAGGGAAGCGGATCCATGCGGCTTTGAATACTCGTGGGAAGTTCTGCAAGAACAGGTCGACGAGCTTATGACACAGAGTTTTGGGGACCCGAACCAGAACGCAAGGTCGACGTAAGCCAGTGCGCTCGCGAAGTACTTAATGGGCACCAACACGGCCACTCTAATCGGGATACGATGCCTATGAATAGTCGGGTTGAGCACGGACTGCATACCTTCGCAAATGTAGTCTAACATGGCACGATTAATGCGGAATAAGTCCACAAATGTCTCTTCGGACATCGTCGTCATTTCGTCCTCCCATACATCTAGTCGTCGCCGCCGTAAGCGACGGTTCCGCGCGCGAAGGTCGCTTCTAGACTCTGGTACGCTCTCTCCCTGCTCCGCAATGCAGGAGTTGACAGCGCTATTAAAGAAAGTATTATAATAGAACGTATGCCACACAATTAACAAGCGTGGCAAGAAGGGTATGTCCGTCATGGCGGGACTACTAGTTAATGAATACCTGTGCCGCTAGTCGCGTTATGTACTTTTGTTATTCAACAACACGCTGGTGTTGGCAAGGCACTGCTGTGGGTAGAACTGACGAAGCAGTGTGGACCGAAGTGGTATGGGTGTGCTTACGTGGTTCGATTTCGCTGCAAATCGAGGCGCGATGTTCTGCTGCGGCAAAACGCGCACATTGCTGGTTCAAGACAAGACACGTCAGCATTGACGTTGAGTCGCATGAATGTGTTAGCCGTCAAAAATTCCTGATACGAGGTTCTAGCGAGTTTGCCAATTTACAGGCGAGGAGTACCAATCTGATACGAGGTGCCCCTGATAGGTCGTAGGAACACGCTCTTAATTCAACCAGTGTGAGATGATTTCCAACTTATACGGTAATATCATAAATGACTACAGGAACAGGAGTTAGCCATGTGCTAACTTGTTACTGCCCTACAATACAATCTACAAACTAATACAAAACCTTCAGCAGCACTCTCAAGAAGAGAGCCACTCGTTAGCTCCATCTCATTCGCCAATTACATCCCGGTTCCCACCTCACCGAATCCATGACGGTTGCACAGCAATGGGGATCCTAACCGAGTGCCCTTTACCGTCCAGCCACCACAAGCTCCCAAACCGAAACAGCTTCCACGGAAGCTGCAGCGTGAGTGTCACTTTAAACACCTGCGTGGCGCCAGGCGCAATCGTGAACTTCCGCGGCTTCACCTTCACAGCCACCCCAAACGGCTGCTTCACTTTAGCCCGATACGTCGAACTACTCGTCGCAACATTCGTCACGCGCCGCACAATCACCACCGTGCTCTGCAGCCCTTGCACCGATATACACGGCCGGTTCAGCTGGTACGCCCTCAGAGGAGCCAGGGCATCCGAGGGAAACATGGCCTTAGCCCACCGCATCTTCCTCCCTGCCAGAAAGTTCTTATAATCCGCCTCCACTGCATCGTACGTCAACCCTGGATCCAGCACCTTCTGTGGGTTGATGTGCCCGGATCCGAGATGCCACGGCGACGCTCTCGTAGCCGACGCGTGGAAAATTGGCGTGCCGGCGCTGTTGTGAGTCCTGGCCGTGGTCATAATCGCCGACATGACCTGCGCGGGCGTCCAGTCCGAATGCGCCTGGATGATCAGCGCCGCGAACCCGGCTACATGCGGCGTGGCCATGGAGGTCCCAGAGAGCATCTGCGCGTTGTTGGGGCTGGTGCCGGGCGCGGCGGAGTAGAGGTTGACGCCTGGCGCGATGACGTCGGGCTTGAGGATGTGGTTGGTGGGGTAGGGCCCGCGGTTGCGCGCTGTCATGGGCGTGAGCGGGCCCGTGGAGGAGAAGGTGGCGACGATGGGGCCCTTCATGTAGTTGAATATGTCCAGGATGGAGAGGGTCGTTGCTCTGGTGGGGGGGGGGGGGGGGGGGGGAAGGAGGGGAAGGGGGATGGGATGAGTGAGAGAATTTGGGATGGGGGAAGACGTGGTGGAGGAGAAGGTGTGACGATGGGGCCCTTCATGTGGTTGAATATGTCGAGAATGGACAGGGTCGTTGCTCTGGTGGGGGAGATGGGGGGAGGTTGGGTGGGGAGGGGGAGGGTGATGGGATGAGTGAGAGACATGGCAATGGGGGACGACGTGGAGGTGAAGGTGGCGACGTTTGGCCCCTTCATGTAGTTTAATATGTCCAGGATGGATAGGGTCGTTGCTCTGGTGGGGAAAGGTTGGGGGGGAATGGAGGGGAGAAGAGGTAGAGGAAAGGTGAGGAAGGGGAGAGATAAGGGGATTGGGGTGCGTGGGGAGCGGGAGTGTGATGGAGTGAGAGGAAAGGGGAGGAGAAGAGATGGTGATACAGTGCACTCGAGCCATGCAGTGCACTCGAGCCATGGCAGTGCACTCGAGCCATGGCAGTGCACTCGAGCCATGGCAGTGCACTCGAGCC